>VZRN01000794.1:3168957-3192554 GCA_013397935.1 Dasyornis broadbenti | reverse complement strand
CGGCGGGGAGGATGCACATGCTCGCCCCGCTCCCTCCCGCCGGCCCCGCCGCGCCCCGCGCTGCCCACGCCCCGCGGGCTGGCGGAGAGGGAGGGGGCCGGCCGGGAGCGGCTCCCGGTGCCTGCCCTCCCGGCCTTCTGCCCGAGGCCAGCACACAGCTCCGAGCCGCGGACCTCCCGTCCCGCTGCCGGCGTGGCCCCGCTCCCCTCCCTTCCTGCTCCGCTCAAGGTGCCGCTTCTTCTTAAAGAACTTATCCCCCCTTTACTTTGCTTTTAAATTGCCGATTTTTGTTGTCTTGTCTGACTGGAAGCACAAGCCAGCGCCTGGCATGGCTCCTCCTCAAGTCTCAGCAAGCTCCAGGCTCCAAAAACCCAGATTTTCATGGGAATATCGGTCAAGTCTGCCTGCACTGGAAAAGCCTGGTGGCAGGGCATCTGGCTTTCAGAGCACTAAAACAAAACCTCTTAACTTAAAATCAGGAAGATTTTCTGCCTGGCCCAAATACCCGCGTGAAAGTGCAAGTTAAGTTTTTGCTGTACCAAACCCAATCGGATTTTCCCAGAGTGCAGGAATTTCCTTCCTGTACTCGGGATTTTCTGTGTGGCCCTACCTCTGCCATAGAGCCCGCGGGGCTGCAGCACAAAAATAACAAAACCAAATAAATGAGCCGCAGCAACTGAGCCCTCTGTGCCAAATGGTTCTGGGTTCTTCGGTTTGCCGGGCACAGGAAGGCCAGCGATGCTCACCCTGAGAGCACAGCCTTGGCTCTCTGGGGAAGAAAGAGGGGCTTAAGAGCTGATTTTGGGTTCCTGATAAAATCAGCGAGCCTGGAAAAGCCAAGGATGAAAGCCCCAGGGCCAGACATCCAGCCCTGGTTATGGGAATGAGCTCTTTTTGGTTTTTCCTTTTATTTTGTTCCCTGTTACACACTGGTACTTGCCCAAGTCCAAGGTTCCAGCTCTCAACCTGCAGCTGGTCTTTACAAAATAAATTTATAAACCAGAACAGATGAGGGATTAGAGCTGCTCCATGCTGTTGCTGGAAAGGGCCTGGCCTCTGCTCACAGACATGAGGCTTTGCAGTTCTCCATGCATTTGACCCTGCATTTTTTGAGATGCACGTGAAAAATTGGGGGGGGGGGTGTGAAATTGGGTTGTGCAAAATGCTTCAGTTTTCAGTCCCCTTGATGCATTTGTGCCAGGCACAAAGCAAAGTCCCCCGCTTGTTTCCACAGGTTTAAGTCCAGACAGCATTTTTTACTGTCTCTTCCCTCCATGTCAGGCTGACATAACTCACTGGGAACAAAAGTACCAAATATCTGCTGAACATTTCCATAAAGACAACAAGCACTAAACAGATGCATTCCTGCTGCCTACCAACTAGGAATCAGTGATAAATAAAATATTTTAGCAGCATTCAGCCGACACACTTTAAGCTTTATTGCTTTCCTCCCTGCAAAAGTGATGTCTGCAGGAGGGAGAGGTGATACCATTACCTGAAGCCCACCAGGCTTCAAAAGAACCGCCGCCCTGGGGGGAAGCTGGTGCATAATTTCTCGTGACAGGCAGTAAAATAACATACCTTTGTTTCTGTGTGAGGGGCACAGCCTGGGACTGAGACAACAGTGCCCCAGAACAGAAAGGATCTGCAGAAAACCACGAAAGATTACGGGAAATAAAGCTGTCAAGGAATTTAGCTGAGTGTATCTAAAAAATATATTTATTTCCAGGTGGGAAGCAGATTTTCATCAGACCCTTGGGGTCTAAAGAGAGATTTTTATGGCACAGGTTTAGATTTGGGACCATAACCAGCAGCTGTCAAGTCTGAGGCCCGTCTTGGACTGGTTTAAAGATGAGGCCAAAGCAGCCCAAAGGGCTTCACAATCTGACAGCAGAGCTCTGCCATGGGAAGGCAGCCGGCACTTCCCTGTTTCTGGCTATTCCCTGCTCTCCCAAAGAAACCACGAGACGAGCACAGATCCAGGTGTGTGATCTCAGGGATCCCAGGGTACCGCTCCACTCCAATAAAAATAAATCCTGTGATCCCATTCCTTCCAACTTAAGGCTACCAATAAAAAAAATAAATAAATCTCAGGCTCAACAGAGCAGCTGCTTTGTCTGCTCGATCCAGGGAATGGAAAGAAACAGCTTTAGGGAGAAGAATGGCAGGAATGCACCAACTGGTTTGGTGTTGGGAAGATGGGGTGAAGCTGCTTGCAGTTTAAGGAAACCTTTGGCTAAGAACTTCCCAAGGCCTTTTCCTGCTCCCTCCATGGCCAGAGTGTGCCTGGATGTTGAGTGGCAAGCCAAAAAAAAGAGCATCTGGAGACATCTAGCCCAAAGCACGGCACGCCAGGGCTGGCTGGTGGGAATCACACGGAACAGGGATGTTTGTTCTCTCTGCTGTACTCACAATATTTCCTCTCTGCACAGCTCCGAGGTTTTAATAGCTTCTGCTTCTGAACCTTTTCAGGGATCATCTGTCACCAAATGCACCCACTCAGCTGCCATTTTCCAAGCTGAAACCGTATTTGAACATTGTCTATGCTGCAAATACCTCCCTGGATTCCCAAGACAAGGCTCAGGGAGCTGTGGGATCCCTGATGGGCAAATGTCACCTTGCTCCAGCCAGCCAGGACAGCACGGACAGAGAGGCTGGACGTGCATCACTGACCACACACATAAACATCTTCCTCCTCCCGGAAGTGCTGTTTGTTCCCTGCCTAATCCACTCTCCTCTTTTCCCATAATATCTGCAGGAGCAGATCAGCCCATGGCAGAAAGCTGAAGCACCTGGATTTTGTGATGGATTTCCTGCCGGTGGGGGCATTGTAGAGGTTTGGGAAGGTGTGTGTGACCTGCAGGGCTCTGCCAGCTGCTGGCACACAGCCAAATTCCTCTCCTACCGGCACAGTCACAGCAACACCTTCACGATGAGAAGGAATGACAGAAACACAGGAAAATTTCAAGGAAAGCAGCACAGGAGCTGAACCCCTGCAAAAAGCACCTTGTTACCAACTCGAGGTGCAGTCACACCTGAGAGTCCCCACATCTCATTCTTTGGAGGCCACCTGCTATTCCAGCACGTCCCCAAAATCCCCAGCAGTCCCCGAGGCAGAGCAAGGAGTGCCACCTACTGAAACACAGGCACCCCTGACTCCTCCCTAGGGCATGTCCAGCCATTCCCTTTGCTCCAAAGTGCCTCTGGCAGCTCCTTCCGGGGCCACAGTGCCCTACAGATCTATAGGGGGCAGCTGGGAAATAACTCAGCCCCTGCAGATGGGGATGAAATGCATCAAAGCAGCCTCACCAAGACTAAGGAGCAAGAATTGACAATATCTGGGGAATGCATCAGCCTCTTTTCTCCAGGAACACGAGACCTGTTTCCTCATGGCACTGATGTTCCTCCCTGTTTTGGTCCTTTCCAGAGCCTCTAAAACAGAACTGAAAGCCATTTGCTCCTCCCCGCAGAAGGGATGGAGATATCCAGCTCTGAGCACTGTCATTTAAACCCCATTGATCCCTGCGTGCTGGAAGCCAAACCAACATCTAAACTGGATTATCCTGATGATTTTCCTTCAGTGCATCGGTTCTTTCCATGCTCAGTAAGAAACACTGGGAAGTGTGAAGAGCATGTAGCCATTCCAGCCTGCCTGGGAAATCCTCCCAGGATGAATCTGGGGAAGAGTGCATGAGAAGGAAAAGAAAAACACCACAAGGCTTATTAACGGAACAAAAAATTGCTCGGTGCAGAAGAAGCTGAAGGAAAAAATAACAACGTGCTGTACTGCAGCTCTAATGCATTTAGCTTTTTATATCACATTAGGGACACACAGGACACACAAATGAATGCCTGTGCCATGCAAAGCCAAAGGAGGAGACATTGGGAGTGTGGAAAAGCAGAGGATTATCCAGGTAACGCAGTGGTTTCGAGCACAGAGTGAAGATTCAAATTCAGAGATGGCACAAAGCCCCTCATCTCAGTACAAGGTGAGAGATCCCCCTCCCCTCATTGTTTTTCCAGGCTGGAGCAAAGCCTGGGCTGTGGTCCCTGAAACAACAGAAGCACCACTCGTCTCAGAATGAGTTCTACAGGAAAAACGGCACCAAAATATCATTCTCAATAGCTAAAACTTCAACAAGCCCCTCAAAGCTTGTTCCTCCCATTAGAGCAACCCAAACTGTCCCCCTGACTTCTTTTCCCCACTAACAGGACCCTATTCCCACCATCCCTGCCCACACATCTACAGAACGCTCTGCCCTCCAAAAAGCAGGATTTTTTTTCTCCCATGACTGCATGGAAAACTGGATTTTCAGCAGCTCACCCCACCAGGTGGCTGCATGTGGTGGCAGTGGGTCCCCGCAGCCCTTCAGGGTTAAGGGAATGCCCTGGGATTCCTGGGAGCACTTCTCACATCCTCAGCCTGAATGACGTCCTCAGGGCTGGGCTTTCTCCAGAAGGAGCAAACACACGATCCTGATCCCGCTTGTCCAGGCACACCTCGAGGGACCGGTTCATTTTCCCCACCTTCCAGAAAAAGCTGGACTGTGCAGCAAGATCAGAGACAGGCAGAGCTTAAACACTTCTTCCCCTGGGCCGGATTAAGCCAGAAACAGCTTCCAAACGATTCAGCTACCTTGGGAAGTCTCCTTAGGCTCGGATTAAGCAGCAACTTGTTCTGCAAGCTGCCAAAATAAACACTCAGAGCTCTATTGCCACAATTAGACACTGCCCATGCCCTGCTTCGCTCAGCAGTCCCGGGGCACTCACTGACTGCGTAGAGCAAAAGCCGCATTTAGACAAGGCAGGCCCTGGAAATGCAGGTTTCCTTTTGCTTTCAGCCATAAGCAACCAGCAAATGAAGCCAGGGACCAATTAAGCAAAATGTAAGGAAGCAGATTTAGGCTTGGGCCCACGACATCCAGGATGCAACGGAGAGAAGTTTGTAAAAAAACAGCAGCTCCGGGGATGTTGCTGGGAAAACAGGTTCATTGTGGCTCCCACACACATCTCTGTTGGACTGAGGGAAGCTGAAACAGCTGGAACTTTAAGCAGCAACAACAGGTCTGAGGGGCACCCTTGGAATCCCAGAATGGTTTGGGTTGGGATGGGACCTTAAAGCTCATCCCATTGCACCTCTGCTATGTCAGGGACGCCTCCCCCTATCCCAGGCTGCTCCAAGCTCTGTCCAGCCTGGCCTTGGACACTTCCAGGGATGCAGAGGCAGCCACAGCTTCTCTGGGCTCATCTCCCTCACAGGAAACAATTCCTTCCCAATATCCCCTCTATCCCTGTCCTCTGGCAGTGGAAGCCATTCTCCCTTGTCCTGTCCCTCCATTCCTTGTCCCAAGTCCCTCTCCATGTTTCCTGTAGCTCCTTCAGGCCCTGCAAGGCCACAATGAGGTCACCCCAAAGCTTCTCCCCTCCAGGCTGAACAATCCCAATTCTCCCAGAGAGTTGTCAGATGCTGGGAAAAACCTGGGCCCACCAAAAGTGAGATTTTTTCCACGAGACAGCTGCAACTCTTCTCTGTTTGCTTATAAAACACGCCACAAGCACAGCTGAACTCCTCGGCTCCAGCTCTTCCCTCCTCTGACCTCGACTGCCTCTCTGATTGCTTTAGTCACGCTGCTCTGGCTGCAAGAGGTGGAAAGCAAAACCCACAGCAAGGTGAGAACAGCAAGAGGCTCATTTCCCACCCTCCCAAATTACGTTAATTGATAGCAGCTCGTTCCTCCAGCCCAGTTCTGAAGCTGTTTGATGCCATTCCTTGACTTCGGGGGTTTCACGGTGACAAACCACTCAGCAGCCCCGAGCATTTGCCATTCCGGGTGCTCCCTCTCCTCACCCTTTCAGCCCCTGCAGTGTTTCTTATCTCTCCTCACCAGTAATGCACCACTCACCTCCCATAATTGCCTTGGTCTGTTGGGTTGATTTATCCAGCCTTCAAAACAATTCATTTATATTTGAAATTGGATTAGAAATAAACACAAATTCCGCTGCCCCTGATATGAAAATAACCAGTGTGTCACCATTATTTCATGATGCATTGAGAACAAGTGCCCTGTCTCTTTATATAATCAGATTAATCCCCCTGCTTATTAAAAATTATTATTTGGCTGTTTCAGGTATTTATAATAATAAACACAAAGCACAGATTTTAAATCTGTGGTTTACATGCCTGGAGAACAGGCTGGTGTTTCTGTAAGTGTCACTCAGAGCTGCCTTCTTTTTTAAAAAAATGGATTTGTGCCAGAACTTATCCTGAAGTCTTTGACATTTGCATGTCTTGAGCAACTACAAATATTTCACTGGAGCAGCAGACTTTCATTTAGGGACCTGCAGGCGTTTATGGCCACAACTCCAGCAACGCTAAACCTTTCCCAAAAAGCTCTGTCCTCAGGAGCTGAGCCCTGTGATCTTTTCAGGCTCAGAATCAATGGCTGCGCCCCACGGAGGGCCCGGCTTGTTCCAGTACCAAGGAAATATCCACGAATCATCCAGGCACAATCCGCAAACAGGGGCTCACATCAGGCTTCACAACGGTGTTACAGCGCTCCGCTGACTTCTACAGCGATTTCTTATTTATGCTTGAGGGAACTCCATCAAGTTGGGCTTTCAGAGTGTGTAAAATGTTTATGTTCACCGTTTTCTCTGTCAGTGTTTGCAGGGACTGATTGCTCCACTCATCAGAGCATTAGAGGCCAGCACTCGCCCGATTTCCTCAGCACTGCCGGCATCTCTCAGCTGAGTGCCCTGCATGAGTCAGGGGATGGGCAGCGCTTTGATCCTCACCTTTCCACAATTCCTGTGGAAAACCAGCAGCCAAACCCCTGGCTGAGGTGCAGGGCTCCCTCCTGGCTGGCACTGCACGAGCACTGCTCCATCTCCTCACCTGCTAGGCTTTTCCTCACTCCAGCTCCATTCCCAGTTGCTTTTCCTCCAGTCTTAACTCCTCTCCAAAACAAACTGGGAAGGTTCACCTGTGCACCTCTTCCCCACCATAAAATACCTCGGGAAGGTTTGCCCCAGTTCCTTTTCCCCGCCAGCTCCTAATCTTTGTTTTGGGTGGAAAACAGCACAATTGTCACTGCTGGGGAATTGTGATACCAGCTATTGGGAGCTTCCTCACACCTAAAGGGAAAATCCCTTGCAAGCAATGCTGCTGCAGAGACAACGTGTGTTTCGTGTCTCCTTCTCTGTGGTCAGGAAAGAAACATTTCTGGGCTGCTATTGACTTTTTCTGTAATCACAGAAGGGTTTGGGTTCAAAGGGACCTTAAAGCCCATCCAGTGCCACCCCTGCCATGGACAGGGACACCTTCCACTGTCCCAGGCTGCTCCAAGCACCTGGCCTTGAACACTTCCAGAGATCCAGGGGCAGCCACAGCTTCTCTGGGCACCCTGGGCCAGGGCCTGCCCACCCTCCCAGGGAACAATTCCTTCCCAATATCCCACGTGTCCCTGCCCTCTGGCAGTGGGAAGCCATTCCCTGTGTCCTGGCACCCCAACCCTAGGAAAGAATCTCTCTCCATCTTTCTTGTGGCTCCTTCAGGCCCTGGAAGGCCACAGCTGGGTCACCCCAGAGCTTCTCCTCTCCAGGCTGAACAATCTCAGCTCTCCCAGCAGAGCTGCTCCATCCCTCTGCTCATCCTGGTGCCTCCTCTGGGCTCTCTCCAGCAGCTCCAGGTCCCTCCTGTGCCAGGAGCAGGCAATTCCTCTGCAAGAACTCTTTGTGTTGTATCTTCATTGCCTCTGCTTTTCCCTGAGCAGCCTAGCCCAGGCAACAGGGCAATTCCCCCTTCCCGAGTTTCTGCAATCCCAGCACACAAAGCCCAGTGTCCAAACCCATCTCCAGAGCACCTGACACGCTGTGAAAGGGCCTCGTGTCAGAACAGGAAGGATCAATAACGGGACGAGGCACAAAACCCTGCATTGATTCAGCGGGAACTCAACGCATTCCGGATTCCTGCTCCCTGGAACAGGAGTGCAAGCTCACAAACCCCATCAAAACCACCCCTGCTCCTTTCCACACACACCAAAATCGATTTGTTTTTGCTTTGCCCCCGCTGTTTTCCTTTTCGCTTTTCCTCTGGGCTCTCTCCAGTCAGCACACGCAGAGTTTGCAGCTCACGGCTGGGCCATGACGTGGCTCCTGTGCCACCTCCCCGCAGTGGGTGCTCGCCCTGCTCTGCTCCCTTACATGGCCCGCAGCTCTGGCAGGCACAGCATTCCCCACATTCTTCGCCTTTTCCCTGCTTTTTAGCCCCTTTTCTCTCGGGAGAAAGGGAGCACAATCACAAGGAGCAAGGCCGCCCTCTGCTGCCCTGCTCGAGCTGCATCCGCACACCAAACGCTCGGGCCAGTGGCACCACCACAAAAAAAAAAAATTAAGACACCCCAACAAAACAGAAAAACAATCGAACGAAAACCACCCCGAAACAATCAAAAGGCGATATAAAATAAAAAATTGTCATTGCCGTAAAAAAAATTAACCATACAATTTCTCACGCTCAGCTTTAATAGATGAGCTTAACTCTGTTTCATGGCAAGGGAGGACCACGATTTTTGAATCACAAGTTTTTCTCGAGTTACCCACCACAGCTCCCAAAAAAAGTGAACACGTGGCATCTGAAAGGGCTTATTTCTATCAAAAAGGGTATTTATAAGCCCACAGCACTGTCTGCATGTCCCTCATAGCAATCCAACTCACAGCCTTCTTCTCCTTAATACTCAATGTGCCCAAAAACCAAATTATTTCAGAGCTGCAACAGCTCTGCCTGCAGACACCGCTTTTTGGGTGGGTTTTCTTTACCATTCCTGTCTGTGTTCCCCCTTAAAGAGATGCAAAAGATCGATCTGCTGCAAGTTGGAATCAATGATTTGATGCAGTAATGGGCATTAAAGCATTGATTTGCGCCAGCTCCTGGCTCAGCACCCAACCACTCTGAGTGTGCACACAAAGTTCAGCACACACAGACCCAACCATCTTTATTTTTTAGGATTAATGCCCTATCTGAAAAATGAAGGGGTTTTATTTCCTCTAAACACACCACGTTTTATCTCAGTTCTTTAGATTTTTTTTAATTATTCCATTTTCAGGAGTCTGGTGCTTTTTACTTTCCATTTATAACCCCATGTAAACTCCCAGGAAAGTCAATTAAATTTAAACAGCTCACACAAATATATCACTGCAGTTAATCCCTCATCTCCACAAAAAAAAACCAAAAAAACCACAACAAACCCTGACTTCCCAAACTGCTCAGATCTACCGATAAAGCCAAACTTTGCGAGCAAACTCTGATTTAAAAAAACAGGAATGCAATTTCCAGGCAGAACTGGTATCGATTGGGTGGCAGAACAGCAAATGCTGAGCATGGAGGACTAAATTATGGGGAAAGAATCAATAGAGGAGGCCCACTAGGATGGAGAATTTAAGTAAATAGGGATTTTTTTTTTTTTTTTACCCCATTTTTATAGCAGATGCTCAGGACAGGGGGTAAATAATGTTTTTAAAAAACAAATCAGACCCAAGCAGACTAAGTGATTCAGGGAAATAAATCAATCCTCAGGTGAAACCTCCCAGTACCCATTTCTTTAGTGCCACAAAATCCCTACCAGGAGGTGAAATTGGAGGTGGAAACCCCAAATCCAAAATCCAGCCCACGGATGAGGCAAGTTCTGCCATCCCTGCTCTTCTAAAAGGAGCGAAAACCACGGATTTTGCCCCCATCACTTCTCCTATTTAAAGGTTTCACCAAAACCCTCTCAGCTGAAGCAGGTTTTGAGATTTTTTCAAGGGAGCATTCACCACACCTGGGTGATTCCTTGATGAGAGGGAGAGCTCAGAGCTTTTCCATGTCAGCTTGGGAAAAATCTCAGGCATTCCTTAAATTTCTCTCTCATTAACCCATTCCAGCAGGGTTCTTCCAATTCTTCCCAGTGCAAAGCAATGCTTATTAGCAACACAAGAGCAGGGGGAAATGGGAATATTCTCCACTAAATTCTTTTTTACCAGAAAACCCTTTTTAACATGAATTTAGGTTTTGCTAGCCACTGTTTGCAAAATTAAGTTTTCAACTAGTAGAGCATAATTAGGACTCATTTAATGACGCTAATGGGTTTCAAATATACCTTTTTTAATTTTTCTTTCATTAAAAATTTCCATTTTTCTTCCCCTTCAGCAACACACAGGAAGTGAAGAGCAGACTCTGGCACATCACACAGAAACATCTTCAAGTCCTTGCAGAGAGCAGTGATTAAAGCTTTAAAAACTGTACCTGTTTCCTCCCTGAAGGAAAGAAAGGCTGGTGGAGCATAAATCCACCTGAATTAGAGCACAGCTCGTCTGCTGATGATTCCAACCACGTGGTTTAACCCATCTTTTTTTGAACTGCAGCTTCAGTTTGTTTTATTTCATCTCATTTCTCTTCCTAAAAAAACCCAAAGGATGAACTTATTTGCACCTCCAGCGAGCTGCACGGGTTAATTAACATAATTGCTCATTCCTGTGCTGGTCAGGGGGCTGCACTCATCTGCTGCGCTCCCAGCCTGAATAATGCAGCAGCTATGAATTATTGACAGCCTGTGGCTCTTTCAGAGGAGTTGCTGGGAGTCAGTGCCACTGATTGGACCTGGCAGGCACAGCCAAGCCCTGCCCCAGCAGGAGCAGCTCCGCTTCATCCCGGGGATCGCAGCAGGGAAAAGGGGAAAGGCTTGCATTTAGCCACCAAAAATATCGTGGCTTTAAAGGTCCCCACATCCAGCGCTTGATTTATAGGGGATGCCAGTGACGTCAAAGGAATCCGGGGGGGGAAAGAAATCGCCTTTTCCTTCTGGCTCCTTGATGGAACGTGTTGGGAAGAGCAGCAGCGCAACTCAGCCATTCCTCCCCGATCATCGGAGGTGGGGAAAGACCCTACAGCCATAAAATGGGCATCAGGACCTCCAAAAAATGGGGGTGTCAAAAAATGTGCCCTGCACCTGCAGGCTGCCAGGAAAGCCAGGCTGGGGCTCATCCCCTGCTTTGGTGGGGCCTTCAGGGGAGAAACGGCCCCCTAAAAAAAATTTAGGGTGACATTTGACCAGTGTGTGAGTAGGAAACTGTGAATTAAAACTACAAGAGACAGCCAGAGGCCAACGAGGAGCTGTAATTCCTGGTGGCTGAGGGTGAACTGCTTTTTCAGAGCGCTACAATCCCCCCATGACAAAGGATGCAGCTAGAGATGGTGCTGAAGACGCTAAACAAATACCTTGGAGCCGGTAAAAAATATCTTTATCAAGGACAGAAAGGGTTTAGGGAAAAAAAAAAAAAAAACAGAATAAAAATCTTATTTTACATTGTACAATGTAGATGAAGCGCTCACTGTTGTTAAGTGGCTTTTTTAGAGGAGCAGCGAAAGGCTTTACAAGAGCTGAGCAGATCCATGCTCTAAAAGCCCCAAACCACCCCAGCTGAGCAGATCCATGCTCTAAAAGCCCCAAACCACCCCAGCTGAGCAGATCCATGCTCTAAAAGCCCCAAACCACCCCAGCTGAGCAGATCCATGCTCTAAAAGCCCCAAACCACCACACTTTTTGCTGCCCAAGTGTGTTTATCCCCAAACCTTCCTCCTTCGGGGTCTCATTGCTGGCGCTGCCACCCCGTGTCCCCTCCAGTCCCAAGGAGCTGTGCCAAGACATTTTCCCCGGCCAAGCCCCATGTGCCAGCACACAGGAGATGCTTCTGCCCACCTTCCCGCTGGGTTTGGGGGTTTGGCAGCTCCCTGCCAGGAATCTTCCTCCAGGGTTTCACCGATAAAAATACTGGAGCGGGAACAGCGCGGCCTTTCAGCCTCCCCCGGTGCCGCCGGGCCAGGGCGACCTCTGGTTCCGTGCAGGGCTCCTGGGAGGGTGCTGTGGTTACCCAGAGGGCACCTCTGGCTCTGTGCAAACCTTATTCAAACTTTCTGTTTAAAGATCTCTGCTCTGTGAGGCCTTTGACGAGGGCACAGGGTGGGGAGACAGAGCTGAAAGCGTTTTTTCATTCCCGGTCAGGCCTGGGGGCTGTGCAGCCCTCCAGCTTTTCCCTCCTTCCATTTCCAGGCAAGTGAGGCATCAGTTTTGGGGAGCTTTTTTTGAATCACTCCCCAGCATTAAGCTGAGGATTGTCCCCTTCTTTTTGTCAGGGTTTTACCCCAAGTCAAAGGGAGGCGGCATAAAATCCAGCCGGCATTACATTGGATTTCCATGAATGCTGTGTCCAGACCCCATCCAGCCCTGGTTCTCCCACACGGAACCAAACTCTTTCTATTCCTGCACCACCACCAACTTTGCCAGGCTCTTTTGAACTGAAAAATTAGGGAGAGGTTGGCTATGCAAAAAAAAAAAACCACCAGGAGAAACAGCCCAGGTTTAACAGTTCTTTTCCCATCAGGCCAGGGTTTTCGGGCTTGGTGGTTCATCCTTCACAGAGAATCCTAAAGGTTGGAAAACCCCTCCGAGATTGAGTGCAACCATTCCCCAGCACTGCCATGGAGTATTAGGCTCAAGCAGCTTTTGCTGGGAGCAGAAGTGGCCTGAAGCAGCACCTCAGTTTTTCCCTCAAATCCTGCTCCGTAAATCTGCCCCTTAGGATGTGCGCTCGGGACAGACTTGTTTGGGGTGGGACCAGCAGAGAGAGAAAAGGGCAGAGGAAACCACACCAGGACATCCTCATGTGCTCAGCAAGGGGATTGTGGCAATCCTGACGTTCTCCAGGCCAAAAACCACCCCTGCTCCCAGGTCCAGGCGCCTCAGACTAAGACAAAAGGTGTTAAAGAAAATAAAATAAAGAGAGGAAGGATTTTGTAAAATCGAATGGAAGTGTTAGCCCAGCTTGGCCAAGGCAGCATGGGCTGGAAAGAAAAACCTCCTGCCCATCAACATCACAGTAAAACTGCCCAAATGTCACTTAATTCCCATTAATTGAAGGGGGCAGGAAGAGTCACATGATGGGGCAGTAAACTCATGGTCACAGCTGCCTAAGGAAGGAAAATATTGGGAAAAATCCCTGGATAAAAAATGATAAAAAGTGTGGGTCAGCACCTTATCAGATAAAACACAGAGTGGGACACGCATTATGGACAGCCAAATTACTGGAAAACAGAGTGGTTCAGGTCTTTACACACTGGTTTTTCACATTTTCAATAAAAAGTGGGCCAGAGTGTCACTAAGTGTGCTGTGCTCTTGATCTTTGGTGAGTTCTGGAATTAAAAAAAAATACATTTTGGAGAGCCAGAGGAAAGTGAACGTTCCACCAGGATTTTTAGCAGGTAAATGAAATCCCACAGGTAACTGTGTGAGCCTGACATCGATCCTGCACATCCTTTGTGATGTGTGAGCCTCCGTTTAATTGCTGGAGAAATTAAGGCAAGACAACAAATGCAAATCCACAGGGACCTTATGGAAAACAGATCTCGTGGAGTGAGCGTAGCAAGTTTTATTAAAGCACCTGCAAATTGGGCTGAAAAAAGCATTTGCAGCCATGTAATGCAATTAAAAGGCTGCTGTGAAGTGGCTGAGTTGCAAACCCGAGCTCGTTGAGAGCGTCTCCGGCTCCAGGGGGTTTTATCCTGGCGCAGGGTGGGTTAAAAGTGAGGGAAAAGCACTGGGGAGAAGCGTGAGAACGACAGCAAACAGGCAGGGCAGGACTGAGCAGCTGGGCTGGGGAGTTAAGACAGATTCAGGCTGGAAATGTGGAACAAATATTTAAGGCAGAGCAATTGGGGCAATTAATCTTTGCGGCAGGGCTGCCTCAGTCACCGGCAGCTCTCTGAGCCGTGATGGGAACAGGGTGATTTTATTGATGGCAGAACCGCGCCAGTGAAAACAAAACCCCCACAAAGGCCAAGGGCTCATCTGCTGCTCCTGGGTGAGCACAGCCGGCCTCAGTGACCTCCTGAGATTCCCACTTCTGGAGCTGAAGCACTTCCCATCCATTCTCTGTCACCTGGCATCTCCCAGCCCCGCTGAAAGGGCTCTGGAGGGGCCTGAAATGGAATTTGACATCTCCTTCCCCAAATCAGGGTGACACTCTGGGTCTACAGATGCTGCCAGCCCGACTTCCTGCAGGCTGGAATACGGATGTGGGGATTTATCAGCTCTCCGTGTTGTCCCTCACAATGGGAACGCCATGAGCACGACTCCCACGCAAGGAGCTGCCGCTTCCAGTTCCCAGGGAATCACAGGCTCGGAGCAGGGGCAGGAAAAGAAGTCATTGTGGGGGAAAACAGCTCCAGTGGAGTTTTCCATGTGCTGCCTGGGCAGGAGCCATCAGAGAAACGCTGCTTGGGGAGAGTCATGACATCATTCCGTGTGAAATTCCCCCTTGTTTTCCCGTCTGATTTAAGGCTTTTTAAAGAGAGTTGGGTTTTAGCTACTGAATATTTGGCAACAAAACAAAGGAGGAGGAGGAGGAGGAGGAGAAGAAGAAGAAAGGGAAGGAGAAAGGGAAGGAGAAAGGGAAGGAGAAGGAGAAGGGGAAGGGGAAGGAGAAGGAGAAGGAGAAGGAGAAGGAGAAGGAGAAGGAGAAGGAGAAGGAGAAGGAGAAGGAGAAGGAGAAGGAGAAGGAGAAGGAGAAGGAGAAGGAGAAGGAGAAGGAGAAGGAGAAGGAGAAGGAGAAGGAGGAGCCTGCTCCATACAGAAATCATCCACTCCAACATGAAAATGGGAATCTGTACCTGCTTTTTAATTTCTGAGTAGAAACTACAGTTTAGGGGTCAACCCAGCCAAAAAGGTGCAAGATGTCAATAAGCAGCAGCAGAAGGAACTGAGTGGGTGAAACACAACTGTCCCAAAATCAAATGGTCCCTGCAAGTGATGCTTTAGGATGGATTTGGCAGCACAGGCTCCGGAGAGATTAATCAGCACCAAAATTTCCCTAAAACTGGCCTTCAGGTGACCCATGGCACCATTTCCACTTCCTTTTCCCACATACATTTGCTTTTCTGCCTCCAAACATACAGGTTTGGAGTAAGAAATTAATAGTAAGGAGTAAGAAATTTCATATTCATAATACCCACAGCCAGCTCAGCCCACATTTTACAGCACCTTCCATAGAAGAACGAGTTGAAGTTGCCACGAGCGATCTCCTATCAAAAGATAAAACACTTTGAAATTCTTATTTTTTTAAATAAGAAAATTTTTTAATGTCACAGAGAGGAGGGACAAATTTCAATTTGGCTTCGACTCTCTCTGCCTCAGCAGCGCTGAGAAATGTGGAGAAGAGGATTTTAAGATGTCAGGGTTTCTGCAGGGGAGACCAATTTCTCCTGTCTGTGTGTCCCAAAAGGCAATCCAGCCTTTTTCCCGGATTGGACACGTGGTAATAAACCTGCAGATCAAAGTGAGAAGCACGCTCCTGGCAGGGAGAGCCCCAGCCTTGGATCATGGGATGAAAGGGAACGTGGAGATTTCACCCTTTGCTCGACACAGATTTCATAAAGTAGGATGAAAATCAACGGGGAGGGGGGGAGGGAAAAAAAAAAAACAAACCCCAACCACCTTTTATGCTGCTTTCATTTCAGTATTTTATTTTGTCAACTTTTCTGAACTGCAGAGGAGACAGAAATAAAGTAGCCGAGGAAGTGGCTGCTGTACATTGATAAAACACACTCTCCGTGTCATTCCATGAAAATTTTCCCTCTAAGAAACTGATTTGGGGATTTGTTTGTTTTTTTTTCCTGCCTCCATGCAGGCTGAATCGGCATCAGAAATGCCTGTGGGGCTTTGTGAAAAGGGTAAACACAAACTTCAGGAAAAGCAGAATCCCAGAATGGTTTGGGTGGGAAGGCACCCTCAGAGGACTCAGCCGCTCAGAGGACTCGGGTGTAGTTTTTTGGGATCTCAGCTTCTCAAGGAATTATTCCCAGTTAACCTTCCCACTTTTATACACTCTGTATATTTTAAAATAATACAGAGCATGGAAATTGAAGCATTAAAGAGTTTTAAAAAGTTAAATATTGGCAATATGGTGCAGATACATAAATAGCAAGTGCAATTCTGAGATTCAGGATGTGATCCCTTTTTACAAACAGCTCAACAGAATTTTGTATATCTATATGTATTTTTTTTTTTAAGCAGAATTTTTATACTAATTGGTCACTTAAAATCCTGGTGGTGATTTTCACCTGAGAGGATTTTACAAAAGCTCCCAAGAAAGAGTAAAATGCAAATGAAAACAATTCAGAATTCTCATCCTGTTGTGCTTTCTGCAGTCAATTAATCAATCAATCAATCACAACCTCTTTTCGTGCAAACGTTGTGCCAGAAACCCTGAATATGAAGATATTTCTCCCAAACCTGTTTCCCACCTGCACAATTTCCTTTGGGTATTTTATATTAAAAATCCTTTGTTTTCTCCCCCTGTGGCTGCATTTTGAGTTTTCCATCACCCCACCGGCTTGTCATTCATTTACTGCCATGAGATGGATGTTTTCACCCCATTTTAAACATTAAAATGTCTCAAAACCAGGAAAGCACTGAGAAAATCACTGCCAAATTTATTTTACACCCCTTTGAGTCAAACTGAAGGGATTTGATCCCATTATTGGAGAGTTTTTCTGCCCTCTCTTGTAGGGAGTTTCACAAAGCTCAGGTTCAGCCCCCAACACGAATTTCATCCAAAGAGGAAATCTTAAATTTGAAATGATCTGAATCATTTCTCCTTGTGGATCCCCCAGGATCATCCCGGCTCCTGCCACCACCCGTGGGCCTGAGCTCGGCCTCCCTCCCTCCTTTTTTAGCATCTTCTTCCTCGTTTGTGACTGCAGGGTTTTATTACTAATGGAACAAAAATGCTCCAAGAACACCCATGAGCGAAACACAGGAAAAAAAAAAAAATCTATTAAAAAAAAAAAAAAAAAAACAACCCCAGTCCTCATCTTTTCCACTCGGGAGGTCACAGCAGAGGGGAAAGCTCTTTAGGAAGCCCCTTGCCAAGGTCTGGTAGAGATTTTCCAGGACCTGCAGCAACTGCACAAGCAAGTGGATATCTTGGGAAGGCTTTTTCCTGAAGTTTCTCATTAGGAAAGAGGGACTTGGAGTTTTATTTTAGTCCTTTCTGCCCCATTTTACTCTGGAAGACTTCACCACCCTGAGGGGGGGTGGATTTTCACTGGAGAATTACCTTTACCATGGGACAATTCTGACAGAAATGACAGCAAAATTCTGACAAAAAGGACACAAAAATTCTGACAAGAAAGGACACAAAAATACTGACAAAAAAGATAAAAGAGGCCAAATCCAGAGTGAGTGAGCCCAAACAGTTTTACACCACCATATCCATGTGCCACTTTTAAAAATGCAGCAGCGAGAGGGACACAGGACCCTTCTTCTCCTCCAAACCAAGTGACCTCCACAAGCTGCTGCAGAAAAACAACCCAATCCCAGGTCCCTATTTCCTGTATTTTTACAAATCCAGTCACACCAGAGATCCAGGAGGGAAAAGCAGTTTATGGTGACCTTGCCTGGGAGCGCAGCTGAGGTTTGAAGCTGCCATGGAACCAGGTTTTCAGGGATTGGGAAGCGAAGTTCCAGGTAAATGGAAGGTGGGGGTCACAGAGATCTGGTAGCTGCCTGGAAATCTCTGGGCCTGTGGTTTGGTGCCCCAAGGGAGGCTCCGAAAACCTCCTGACTCGAGGCATTTAAAAATAGGCCGAAGGAAGAATTTGGGATGACGCCGCTGGGAAGGAGCCTGCGTCAGCCAGGGATGGGCCCTGGCGCCTCATTCCCTGCCCATCCCGGCCTTTCTCGCTCCTGCTGATGGGCAGCCTTGGGGTGTGAGTAGGTAGAACTGAGAAATGCACAGCGAAGCCAAATATTCCAAGTTTTCACTCAAAACCCCCCAGGAAAATGTTAATCCTGCCGTCTCGCCCTTCCTTTCTTTACCAGGACCAGGGATCACATCAAATAATCTGATTTTTTTTTTAAATTTTACACGTTTATGTAAAAATTAATCCGTTTTGGGGTTTTTTTTCTTCTTAATTACAGATGTTTTTATATAAATGAGTACCTGTTTTGCACTATTTTTGGAGGAGGTGGAAGAGTAAACTGGGTTGAGCTCTTTTTGCTGGCGATGCCGCTCTGCGATGCCCACAAGGGAGCACCGAAGGGGATCCGATGGAAAAGGTGGATTGGGTGGCCAGAGGAGCTGGTGGCAGACAGACAGACAGGCAGACAGACGCCAGGCTGTACCCAGTGCAAAGGCACCACTCGATGCCCTTTGGGAGCCCAGTTTCCCCTGTCCTGGCTCGGTTTTCAGGTCTCCCGTGAGCCAAAGGGAAGCAACGCCCCGGGAGGGGGGGAGCAGTGAGTTCAGCCCATTAAAAATTAAAAGACAGGAAATGATTTCCATTGATCAACCATAAACATTTGCTTCTCTCCCTTTCTAAAACCCTCCTGCGCTCATTTGTCTGACCTTGGACTTCTCGAGGGGCTGATGTCACAGCTCTCCCCGCAGGGACAACCTTCTTGTGCCCCACCTTCCCTCAGTGCCCTCCACTGCTCCATCCAAACGAGCAAAGAGGACCAAGCAGAGAGCCCATCTCCCATTTCCATCACTCTGGAATATTTTCCAGCTCTCCCCGAAGTTAAACAGCACCAGCTCCAAGTTCCCTCTGTGTTTCCCTCCCTTAGAGCAGCCACGTGCTCCCGGCACAAGGAGCAATGAAAAGCAGCATTAATTCCTCCTCCTCTGCCAATAAAATCCTTCTGCTCCTTGGTGGGGATCACCCAGGGATGAAGCATCCAAGGAATTTGCTGCTGCAGCGCATCGGGAGCGGATGGGCCCGGATTGGGGATGGCTAAATGAGGAAGGGAGGCGTTTCTAGAGCGGTAATTAATGTCCAAATCACTGCTCTCCTTCCTCTGAGCTTTGCAAAGCCATGCTGACCCTTCCAGGGAGAAACAGCAGACTCAGATCCAGCAGAACCTCCCTGTTTAGACTGTTCCAGGCACAGCTGCTGAGCGCTGTCAAATATTGCAGGAGGACAGCCCCAAACTGACCTTTTCAGGCTTAAAGGCTGAAATGCCCCACGCCGGCAGCACTGGGTCTGCCACCAGCGGAAAAACGGGGCAAAAAGCTCCTTTTGCAGGCGGCCAGGGCCCCGAGGGAGGGTGGTTCCAGGTAGTGGGGAAGCAGCTGGGTTGTTTTTCACGGCCTGCAGGCTGAAGGCAGGATCGATATCGCTTTAGTGGCTGGCAGCTGATGAGATCATGGCTAAATTAACGCAGGCAGGCAGCTCGCTTCCCAGAAAGGGGTGAGGGAGGAAGGACACAGCTCCAGGGAAGGGGAAGATCTCTCTTGCCATGCTCAGGGGGTGGAGGCCACCCAGAGAGCAGCTCCAGGGGCGATGGAGGAGTGGGACAAAAGTGTTAGGGGTGGGAGGGAAGTGATGGAGAATTACACGGGTGTGCGGGACATCTCTGCTTTAGCCTGGAGCAGCCCCAGTGCAGCTTTGAAGGTGACTTGGCCTTGAGTTTTGGACTGGAGACCTCCCAGGCTACCCAGTTTTCCCCTGGTCCTGGCCTGAGCAGCACCCAAAACCCAAGGGATGGATTGATCCTGCCACAGCCATCATCAAACACCAGCTTATCCCAAGTTTCGCTCCGTAAAGCCGAGGGCATCCACTCCAATCCTCCGTCCCCAGCACCACAGAGACCACCCAAAGCCTTTAATCCCGAGTTTAAACACCTTGGGGGAACACAAACCCACAGCACCTCAGAGAAGGTGGAAGCAGGAGAAACAAGGATTCACACCTGGATTTTATGGGGAAAACCACCTGCAGGAGGGCCGGCCCAGGGCTCCGAGGCTGAAACCACAATACACCCCAATACCTCGCCTCAAACGTTAGACCCCACTGCCATCTTGTGGCAAACGCTTCCTGAAATGAAGTTTAAAAAAGGGGGAAATCTGTTAAAAAGTTGCAGAGAAAGTCAGAGAGCCAAGAAGGGTGGATAAATTATCGGGAACTGGGGAAACACATCTGTCTGAAATGATTTGAGGCTGAGTCTATAGCACTGCATCAGACTCAGACTCATGGAAGAACTCAGGGGTGGCACGGTCCAAGCTGGATTTGGGAAGTTGAGGAGATAACCACACACAAAAAGTGGAATCGCCTGCAGGGCCAGAACTTCAGGCCCAGCTCTGGCACAGCAAAGATTCAGTCGCTATTCCAGAAACATCCCGGATTTCCCAAAGTCACTCCGTGCCGCCCTGGTTTCAAGGAGCCTTCTCGCCCCAAATAAGCAGGATTTAGCTGGAGCTAGACACTGCACCTTGGAATTAAGGCAGGCAGGCGCTGGAATTCCCGGGAGGATGATCTGGAGGTGGGATTGTGGCTCAGGCCCATCACTCCCGTGGCACAAAGAGCCGCCCTGGCAGCAGGCACAGGCAGGGTTGATCCAGCTCTCAGTCCCAGCTTTGCCCACACCTCAGCATTTACTTTTTGCCTCATTGATCATCCGCAGTGCCTTTGCTTAGCAACTGGGGATCGCTTCCCGAGGCATTAGCAAAGTGCCTGGATTGCTGCATCATCCACGGATGGCTCCCGCCCCGCCAGGAAAAACAGGGACAAACTGGTTTTCCTTCTTTGTGCTGCCATAAGGGACTGGCAGGTGCTGGATCAGACAGCCCCGAGGCCGTGTGGGAGCCGAAACACTCACTGGGTGTGGGTAAAAGTGAATAAAAACTCACTGACCATAAATAAATGATGGACTCGCTTACAAGAAGTGTGGCTCCTTTCTCAACTCAAGTCTCTGCTGGCAGGAACGGATCAGGGAACAACAGGGAGGAACTATTTGGTGAAACAGACAGAGAAAGTGGCTGTTTTGAAAGAAAACCTAATGTACAGATTGGATATAGACACCTGGGTAGTGCTGTACACCTGGCCAGCTACACGGCAACGCTTTCTGCCATGAAAACGTATAAATCCACGTTATCAGGAGGAACAGCAGCATAAAGACACTTCCAGACCAAAGATAACACATCTGCCACCACCCTGCTGTTTTCACACCCCCGTTCTTTGGATGTCTGCAAGTCTTTGCAACTCTGACCGTGCTACACACGAGAGAGATGCATTACAAGAGACACAACACCTTTAAAACGAACTCCACTCTCTGCTTTCAGCTGGGATTTAACCCTGTTTGAGTTCCTGTCATCCTGTCGTTTGCTGCTTTCAACTCCTTGAAAGTTTTACGTGCCAGTGTATATTGCTGCCCTAAATCTGCCCTAAATAAATCCAATTATATTGTCATTAACTCTATCTTTATCTTCAGAGGTGAAGAAGCGTTTGGAGGTTGACCCCAGGCCTGGATGAAAAGGTTTCTGTTGGCATTCAGTTGGAAACAGATGGGTCTGAACATCACCTTGGGGTTTGGACGGTCTGGAAGTTGTCCGTGGGTTTTGGAAAAGAGGCATCACCTAGCCTCAGCCTGGGACCGTATCAAGGACCCAGACACTGCTGAGAAAACACACCTTGATCTAACCCATGGTGGGGAGGGATTTGGGGGAAAAAAGGGGGGAAAAGGGAGGTTGTGGGTGCAGCATGCTCAGCACACCACGGAGCCGCCCGCCGCTCTCCCAGCAACACGACGGGAGAAGAATTAAGCGGAATTCAAGGAAGAATTAAGAATTAAAACCCAAAAGCAGTCCCAGACTGGCTTGGTTACCATTGTCATGGCTACCACGAGCGAGGCTGAGACATGGGGAGATGCCAGGGGATGGAGCTCCGGCCTGGAACTGCCCGCAGGCCCCACCAGGAATTTTTCCTGCCCGCTGGAGCATCCCATCTGGGTGGTGGGATTGATACAGGATGGGAGAAATGACCTTCCCAGCACCACGTGAACACAGCTTCTCCTGGCACTGCCCAGCCTAGAAACAACACCAGAAAGCCTCAGGCCAGGACTAAACCTCCCTTGAGCCATGAGCAGGCTCACCAGCTCCTAAAGAAGTGATTCCACAGGGTGGGGACACTGGGCCCCTGTCCTTACCACAGGTGCCAGTTCGCTGTCACCTTCCCTGGGGTAGATGAGGCTCGGGATGGTCACGGCCTCCAAAAAAACAGCAAAAAGACAAGTTGGACATTGGGTTTCTTCTCCATCCACATGAGCTGGGGCAGGGGATGCAAAGGGACGTGCTGCCCCAGGGAAGGACAGATGGACACCTCCCCAGGCACAGCACTTTGCTTTCTCACATCACCATGTGCAGGGAAAAGAAGAATAATTAATTTTAAAAATCCCAAAGCCAGGTGCTCCTTATTTGAGAAACAGTCTCGTTAATGAGGGGCAGGGGACAGGTGAGGAGGAAAGGGCTGGACTTCGGTCTGGGCACTTTTGGGGAGTGGATTGAGGCAAGCGCTGTGGATTCCCACCCACATGGACCAGGAATCCCGTCGGGAATGGTTTTGCTGGAATAAATCACCATGCACAGAGGACACGGGACCATGCCTTGCTCGGGAAGCAGCAGCCACAGCTTCTGCCCAAAGCAGGGTTACCACTGCGGTCACGCACAACTTCTCCATCACACCCAAAACCCTCAGCAACTTCTCCATCGTCACACTCCAACCCCCGGGAGCCGGCACGGCACCGCACTCCGCATTTTTCCCACATGTATGAAAGCAGAAGAATCCCCGAGACCCCGGGCTGAGTGATGCAGACCCCATGCTCCCCGCAAAAAAACCCGTCTCTGGGTTCCTGACACCGGCACAGGGGAATAGAATCATAGAATCATGAATGTGGAAAAAAGTCCTGCAGGATCAGCGAGTCCCAGCGGGATAACGGGAGGCAAAGCACCGCAGCAAAGCCCGCGGGTGGAGCAGCGTGGGCTCTGCTTTTTGGGGAGGATGGGGTCGGGAAAGGGGGGCCGGGGCGAGGGGCAGCACCTGCCCCCGGAACGGGGCTGCCGGAGGTGCTGGCGGCTCTGGAGCAGCCACCGAGCAACTTCCCGGCCCCGCCGCAAACTTTTCCCAGCGCCAGGGAGGCACCGCCGCCCCCCCGCGCCCCGGCCGAGCATCCCCCGGGAGCCGCAGCGGGGAAGGGAAGAGCGAAGGGAAGGAGGGAGGGAGGGAGAGAGGGAGGTCCGGGCTGTCCGATCCCCCGCAGGGCTCCTTCCCGGCCGCTCGGAGCCCCTCCACGCCTCGGGCGGGGGGACGCGGTGTCCCGGCCGCCCCGCTCGGGAACGGGGTTCGCGGGAGGGGGGAAAAGAGGGTGCCATCCCTACCTCTCGGCCTTGGTGAACTTGCGGAAAGCCTGGCGGAGGTCGTGGAAGGAGCGGTAGGTCTGCGGCTCGGCCGAGATGCCCTGCGCCCGGGTGGTGCGGGGCCCGATGTGCGGGCTGGGGGCCGGCAGCACGGACTGGCATTTGTGCAGCCGCCGCCGCAGCTCCTGGATCTCCTCGTCCTTCTCCCCCAGGCGCCGCTCCAGCTCCTTGATCCGCTCCTCCTTCAGCAGCAGCAGCTTGGTGAAGTCCCCTTCCAGCTCGGTCATTTTGGGGGTGCCGGGCCGGTGCCGCTCTCATGGAGCGGCTCCCGGGAAGGGGCAGGGGCGGGGGTGCGGCTGCGCCCGCCCCGGCTCAGGGCAGCG
>VZRN01000794.1:3144517-3168827 GCA_013397935.1 Dasyornis broadbenti | reverse complement strand
GGGGGGGAAAAAAGGACAAGAAAAGGGGAAAGAGCTCTTGTGCCACTCTGCTAGGCTGGGATCCTGGAAATAGCAACAATTACCATGTGATCGCAGGGTGACGCAGCTCCTTGTAACTGGAGCCGAAGACTTGGGATTCAAACAAGAACACTTCATAAATATTAAATTGCCTCCTGCTAATGAGCCACGTGGAGCCGCCCCCCGGCCCGCCCCGCCCGGCCCCCGGCAGCTCAGCATCCCTGGCGGCTCAGCATCCCATTCCTCCTCACCTCGGGAGCACAGGATCCCATTCCTCCCCTCCGTGGAGCTCAGTATCCCATTCCTCCCCACCTCGGGAGCTCAGCATCCCATTCCTTCCCTTCCCCGGGAACTCAGCACCCCGGCTCTCCACCCCAGGACCTGTGCATCCCACCCCTCCGGGGTACCTGTATCCCTCCCCACCAGGTTTCCGTGCTCCCAGGCCTCCTCCAGGTGCCCACCTGGCTACCTCACCCTCTAGGCCACCTCCCAGCCCATGCCAGCCAACCCCCAGCACCCTATGGGACGCGCAGTTCCCCAGACACCCGGTGTCCCTCATCCCAACACGCACGGACAGCCTGTACTCCATGCCCTGAGGGAGCAGAGCCCATCCCCAGGCACACAGACACCTCCCTGAGGGGGAGGCAGCCGGAGAGCTTTGCCAGCATATCCAGAGAGGAGGAACTCACCCTTCCTGGACTTATTTGGAAGAGCCCATCATGCACATGAATTTTTAATGCCGGCTGGCAAAGGGCACCATCAGCTCCCCTATCACATTTCCCTCCCAAACCACTCTCGTTTCCAAGCAGGGATTTCAGGAGCCCCTTGCTGCAGGCAAAAAAGGGGAGGGGGGTTTTTCCTGGCCCCCACAACCAGGCCTTGGGCACTCAGGGCACCCGGGAACCTCTCAGGGTCCACATCCCAACCCGTGGAATCTCGTGCTTTAGGGACAGACTGCCCAGTCTGCTAGGGTAGGGCGAGGAGAGGGCAAAGCATCTGAGCTGGAGGACAAGGCTGTACTGATGGAGTATTAAATTAAGGTGGAAAAATCAATTAGCAGCGTCTCGTTCTTTTAAGGAGGTGGAGGTGGTGGGGTGGTTTTGCACACTTGTGCCTGTGCCTTCAGCCTTTCACGTGTGGCTGGAAACCTCCAAGCTCGGAGCTGTCCCCATCCTCAGACTGGGAGCATCCCTGCGGCCAAGGGGTCAGGCAGTCCTGGAGGAGGAGGGGGAACTAGTTAACAATTTTTAATAATTGCATTGGGCTTTAATGGCAGGCAGAGAGCGCCACCTCGTGTGCGACACGATCAAGCGGCGCAGGGCCGAGACTTCGGGACAGCCCGGCCCTTCCCAGGGAACTCGGGAAGGGAAAGGGGGATGTTCAAACAGCCATGGAAGTGTCCGGGCTGCCGTGGGATCCCCCACGCCCGCCCCGTGCCCGGTGCTGCCGCTTCCAGCCGCTTTGAGAACGAGCAGCCAAGCCCGGGGCTGTGTCACAAAGGGGGCTCACGGGGCCATTGTGACACCGGCGCCTCTCAGGGCCAGTGTGACACAGAGACGCCCCGCGATGGCACCGCGGCCCGTGTGGCACCGCAGCTCCCCGCGGGCCCGGTGGCTGTTTGAGGAGCATGCCGGGCTGCGCGCTCCCGCAGTGCCCAGCACCGCGCTCCGGAGGCTGCAGCTGCCCGGGTTAGCTGCGAGAGGATGCCCACGGAGAACGGGAAGCCCAGGCCGCAGCCCTCCACGAGAAACCTGCTGAAGGATGGGGCAGTACGAAGAGGCGGGGATGGGGCCGGCACCGGCTCGAAGCAGTCGGCTCCATCCCACACTTCCCGCACCTCTGTCTCCTCTCGTCCCCAGATACAGCAGCTCCAGCCTGGGGGCAGCCGGAGCACGGCTCCATTGCTCCGTGGGGACAGGCGCTCACAGCATTCCGGTCTCCAGCAGAGCGCCAAGAGCCAGCCCAGCTCCACCAAGCTGACGCGGGGACAGGGGTCACGCCCCAGAGTGTCCAGCCCGGTCTTGCAGCTGCCGCCGGGCAACACCGCCGCCCGCGGGCAGTGCCGCCGCCGGAGGAGCTGCGTGGCCTGCTCGGGCAAGGTCACGCCGGAGAGCACCCCAGCAGTGCTCTCCGCACCCCCGACCCCGACCCCCGCCTCAGCAGAGCCAGAACCGCCGCCCTTTGTCCACCAGCTCACCCAGACTGAGACCCCGACACCGGAGCAACAGAGCTCAGCTGCCCCAGAATGCGTGGATCAAGAGATTCAGACCGAGCGCCCCTTCCAACAGCAGCGGAGGTCACGTATCCCACTGTTCATGGATCGGGATGCTCAGACAGACACCCCAGTGCAGGCCCCAAGAAGAGGCTCAGCCCCTCCCAGAGACCCGGAGCCCCCAGCCAGCCAGCAGCAGCTCTCCCTGTTCCGCAGGCTGCTCCGGGCGTGCTGCTGCTCCCGCTCCGCGGCACAGCCCGAGCAGCTCGGCACCAGCGCCAAACGGGCACGGCATCCCAAGGGAGCGGCACAGGGACGCCTGGCAGGGATCGGGGTTTTGATGGTGCCCCAGGAAGCCCTTGGTGGAACTGAGTGGACTCCATACTCTTGGCCGTGGCTCGTTGAGACCAGTCTGTGATTCATCATGGACCCCAAATAAATGATTCCCATCCTAATGGTACTGCTCTGTGCCTGGTCCATCGGGAGGAAAACTCCCGGAGGAATGAATGGCTGGCTCCAAACAACCAGCTGGGAAGTGTGTGGGGGAAAAGGGAGGAGAAACATCTCTGGGTGGGGCTGACACTGTTCCCCCAAACCAAAAAGCCATCGAGGAAGGGAAATGGGGGTGACTCCCCAGGGGATCAGGCTCAGCTGGCTCCTGAGGAGGGGACTCTGCCTGTCCGCTCTTGTCTGGCACCATGGAGCCTGTCACAAAGGCAGGAACTGAAGCTGGAAGGACATTCCTGGATTCCTCTGGTCAAAGTGCCTCGGCTGAGTGGGAGAAAAGCACTAGTAGCGAGAATGAACGCCTGGCACAGCAGCTGCATGGGAGGAGAAAGGCCCAGGGTGGAAAACAGCTGGATGGGGCAGCTGTGGCCTCGGGTGGACACAGGAAATGCAGGAACCACCCTGGATCCTCACCTGTGCCTCCTGGTGCCTTCCCCCAGCCTCAGGAGGAGGGAAACGAGGATCCCTCACACCTGGCTGGGAATAAAGCAAAGCAGATTCAGCTGCATGTGCGTTTCAAGCACAGTCACTCATCCTGGCACGCTTTCCAATCAAGGTTTTAATGAAGCTTTTAATAAAGTTACATAAATACTGATGGTCCAAGACAACCAGGTCTTGGAGTCACAGAATAATTGGAGTTGCAACTCCTTCCTCTGCGTTGGAGAGTTCACGGCATAGTGGCAACTCCCTGATCTTTTTTATTTTTAAGGCAAATGAAGTTTTTTGGAGGTGGGGTTTTTTAAACCTCTTTGGTAGGGAAGGAAGAAAAAGTCTCATATCAATACAGTTCCTTATTTTCTATTTGTGTAATTATGGATTTGAGCACCCTGTACTCCATAGAAAGGGGCAGCTTTAGGTAATTTGTTCATTTTAAAGGCAGGATGATTGTTTCCTGGTGTGTTTTGATTACTTCTGAAATGCTTCAAAGCTTCATTCTGGGGTTTTTATTTTCATTGGGCACGTTCTCAGGGTTTTCTTGGTCCTTTGTGTGTGTGTAGGCCAGTGGGTTCGTTGTTTTTCATCACTTGTTTTACACACCTTATGTTTTTCCCAGGTTTCACAGGTTTTTCCATTAACCTGTGTAGAAACAAAATCAGGGTGAAGAATGTCTTCAGCTGGGGATGAAAATACTCCCCTGGGAATGAGACAGGAGGAGTTTGTATTATTTATTGAACAATTTCAGGTGCACAACCATTGCTTTCATCCAAGTTTTTGAAATGACAGAGGAGCACTTCTCGAAACGTGGTCACCTGAAGCAGTTTCATGGTCTCTTGTCAATGAAATTCTGTATTTTCTAATTAAAGATGTAATTATGGATGGGAGCACCTTTTGTCTATTTAAATATAAAGGCTTGTGGCCTTTCTGTCAGGACACCCAGTCGGGAAAGGAGAATCCCCTCTTCTCAAAACCTGAGGCAGTTTTAAATCCCTGGGGACGCTCATGCTGCTGCCATTCGCAAACCTCTGTCCTTCCGGAACATGGAAAACCGAGGGATCTCCATCAAGCAGCAGCCGCCTGGCTGTTCCAAAATTCCAAAATGCAGTTTTAGCGGTTCCTGTCCTACAACAATCCCACGTGCAGCAGAGGAAGGATGCAGCTTCCCCCAAAGAGGTTTTTAAAAACCGGCCAAACAGTTCTTACAACTGGGACTGTGCAATTCCATGTTTTCACCCCAGGAACACCGCTTTTGGTTTGAGCTGTTTCACAGCCCCAGAGGCCGGCAGCACAGACAGAAAACTCTGAGGATGCTGTGAGTTCAGGATAATTACGTGTTTTCTGTGAATTAAACCAAGAGCTACACCCTTGCCCTCCGCCCTGCACTCTGACAGTCGCTCCAGCCTTCACCGCTTCGTAACTGGAGGCACTGGGCTGTGACTCCCTTTTGAGAGCAGGTTTTAGTTAAAGGAAACCCAATCTCTGGAGCAGAGGACAGCACAAACAGGCCCCAAGCTGCCTCCCCACGCAGGCACTCCGGGGTTGAAGCGTGTGAGCAGTCCAGCACGTGGGATTATTGACATCCCAGCTGGCTCGGGAGGCACGGAAGGGAAAACACCCCCGGTTAAACATCCTCAGTAATCTAGGAAAGGAAAACTTCTGCCCAGGGAAACTCAGCTGCTCCTCGGGACACGGAGTGGGAGCTGCAGACTGAGAGCAGAGGAATTGATGTGTCCCGCTGTCCGTGGATCCAGAGGCACAGAGGGAGGTCCTGGAGCTGAGCCGAGCATCGCCCCCGGGCTGAGCTCGTCACTGTCCCGTTTCTCAGGGATAAACCCACCCTGGCATTAACACCGCGCTGCTGATTTAGGGACAGCCGCGGTTTTCGGTGAGGATGCGATGGCTGTAGCCCAGGCGGCTCCTACGAGTGTTGGCAAAGCGCTTTACCACCCCCTCATTATTGGTGCCTTTTATCAGCGCGCGTTTTTCCCTTTTAAGCCTGCCCGGTGAGACCCCCGTGAGTTTATCCAAGGAAAGGGCACGATCCCATCCGCAAGGAATGTCCCGGAGGATTGAGCCCTCCGCAGCGGGTGAACACCCACAGCCCACAACTCCGCACGTTCAGAGGAGGCAAAAACGCGATGTGCTGCTGGAAACAAGCCCTCGGCTCCGGCCAGCGCTGCCAGAGCGCGTTCTCCCGGCTCCCCGCGGCTCCTCCGTTACGAGGCACTGTGGAAAGCAGTTTACAGCCGGCAGAAATGTGAAGTATGCCAGCTATTGAACCCAGGAAGGCTGAGCGCCTTCATTTCTCACGGCAGCCCGTTCTAATAAAGGCAGCTCGCTCCGCACGCCCGAAGCACGCAGACATTACTCAGGCTGGGCTGTAATTACCCCGCTGGAAGCCGTGCCAGCGCTCCCCTTGGTGTAACTTTAACAGAGTAGCAAAGGTGATGCTGGATTTTTATAAAATCGATACCCGGCTTTTTACTCCGGCTCTGCAACCCCCACCATCCTCTCTCTCTCTCAAAGTCGCTGTTGCAAGCAAAGAGCCTCTGCAGCAGCAGCAGCAGCAGCGAAGCGGACTCGAGGTCACAGCGCTGTGCGATTTGGAGGAGCTGGGTGAAGGCAGTAATAATCCCCACCACGGTAAAAAAAGAAAATATTCCGTTATTTGTGGCTCGCTTAAATAGCGGCAAAAGTCTGAGCCTACTTTCCCCCCCAACCTCTTAACATCGGCTGAAGTTTCCTGGCAGCTTCCTGAGGGATGGAGCTGCTTTATGGACACAGGGGATTTCAGTGGGAGGGCGTTTTGAGCCTGCAAAAAGGAAGGATTAATTTTGTGCTGTTTCCTTCTTCGGTGATCATTTTAGTTCCTATTTCACTGGGTAATTTAATAAACTGTGTCACCTCCTCAGTGCCTAATTTACTAACAGTTATGAGCCTTTTCACCGTGGAGTAACTGCCTAAATGGGAACAAAGATATTTATATTAAAAAATCAACGTTCCCAATCCCTTTGGAGATGATGCCATGGAGCAGCCATTGTGCTGAGCTCCTTCTGAGCTGGTCCCGGAATCTCTTGCTGCCTGACACCTTCAAAAAGCGCCTCGGAGTTGGCTCGGGGCACAAGCAGTGTGGGGAGGTCGGTGCTGTCTGTGTCCCACACACCCTGCAGCTACCGAAGCGTGCAAGAAATCCATCCCTCCTCACGAAAAGCTCCTGGTGACAGTGCTCAGGCATTTCCATAGAATCCCGGAACGGTTTGGGTGGGAAGCAAGACCTTAAAGGTCATCCAGTTCTAACCCCACAGCCACGGGCAGGAAGATGGGTTGATTTCACCACTCTCTGCTGTTCATTATAATCCATCAGAATTCCCAGCACAATGACATTGCACATGGAATGCAGAGGAAATTGTTCTGTCACCAAAATCTGGGATTTTTTGCTTGCGAAATTTCATGAGTTCACAGAGCACCTCCTCTCTGGAGCCAGACTGGGAGAGCTGGCAATGTTCACCTGGAGAAGGGAAGGCTCCAGGGAGAGCTCAGAGCCCCTGCCAGGGCCTAAAGGGGCTCCAGAAGAGCTGGAGAGAGACTGGGGACAAGGGATGGAGGGACAGGACACAGGGAATGGCTTCCCACTGCCAGAGGGCAGGGACAGATGGGATATTGGGAAGGAATTGTTCCCTGGGAGGGTGGGCTGGTCCTGACACAGGGTGCCCAGAGAAGCTGTGGCTGCCCCTGGATCCCTGGCAGTGTCCAAGGCCAGGTTGGACACTGGGGCTTGGAGCAGCCTGGGACAGTGGGAGGTGTCCCTGCCCATGGCATGAGATGAGCTTTAAGGTTCCTTACAACCTAAACCCTTCTAGGATTACATAAAATACTCTGATATCCCATATTAAATATTTTTCTCACAGCGATAAGCTGGAAATATTCCTTGTATTCTCCTCTTTCTTCTTGGCCTTCTTTCTCCCTGCTGCTCATGACTCTGCTCTGGAGATGGTCCCACAGCTTCAGCTCCTTCCCCTATTAATATCAATTAAAATAATCCTCAGAATGTCGCAAGCAGGATGTCACTTTCCTTAAGGAAAACGAGGAAGCTAAAAATATTCCTTTGGCTGCAAGGGTATCATCACATCCATGCTCTCACCACAACTGCTCCACAGCATCAGAGGCTGGTGGGAAAAAAAAAAAAAAAACAACAACCCTCCAGTGACTCCCAGGATAGCAGGGATTTCATTCTGGTTTTATCCAGCCCAATCCCCCAGACTCCACGTGGGTTCTGGCATGTTTTAGATAAATATTATTAACTCTCCCCTTCGGAGGCACTTCCACAACGGGACACTCCAACCACGGACTGACTGCAAAGAGTTTTCTTTTTAATAGAGAGGGGGGAAAAAATAAACTGCACAAGTGGGACCTGTTTGGGCTGCGAAAATCCGGCATCCAAATTTAGACGCTCTCAACATCTACGCCTGAATTCCTGCTGGGGTTTGTTTTTTTTTTTCTCCCCTCTCTGCTGTCCCAGAAGAATTTCCCTCTCTGCGTTTGTGGATCTTAAGGCTGTATCCTCCCTCCCACTCGGCACAGGGTGATTTTTGAAAAACGGTGAACGTGAACAAAAATTGAGAGTTTTATCATAACTCCGTTAAAAAATAAAAAGTCACTTTCTGCCAGGCTTTTAGATAATTGTCATTTAATACCTTCCTTTTTTTCATCTTCCATCGCTAGATCTTATCACAAATTTACACAAAGACTTTTCTGAGCTAAGTGTCTGTGTATTTTTTAAAAGATGCAGTTTTACTGTATATATTATTGCATCTTTTTAAAAATACATATCAAAGTTTTCCAGCATTTGTAAATCAAGGGTGAAAATGGTTCCACCTTTCAGGAAAACTCATCCCCCAGCCCATTGCCCCTCTGCAGCCGTGGAACAAAGCCCTACCCTGATGGCAGCGGTGTCAGGGGGTGACATCAGCTGTGACAGCCACCTGGCCAGCCCCAAATCCATTCCGCCACCCACTGGCTATTCCCAGACAGAAATGCTCCTGGAAAATGCTCAGCATCTCCTCTGTGACCCATCCAAAAAAGCTTCCTGCTCCTCCCAGACGTCTCCGGTGCCGGAACTGGCTGACAACTGATGGTTATCTTGGGAAGGCGATGCCACTGAGGGCTGCTCTTCCTCAGCACCCTCCAAATCCCCATTGGATCCGCTCCAAGGGCAGCCTGGCTGTGGCTGGGGGTGTTTGGGGCAGCTGGATTTGGGGTGCAGCCCAGCTTTTCCTTCCTCAGGCTGCTCGTGTCCTGCAGAGCTGGCAGGTGGCAGCGCAACCGGCAGGAAGGAGCTCTTGAGATGTCCAAAGCGGCTCTGGAAAATTGGGAGGGTGACAAAGCAGTGGGAGAAGGAGCACGGAGAAAGGACCCCATTCCGTTTTGCTGTGAAGGGAGTGCTGAGCAGGAGCGACTCCAGGGTGAGCTGGGCCCCAGCCAGGAGCTGGGATCTGTATGGAAACGTCAGCCCCGAGTGACTGCGGGGAAAGCAGTGACCTCCAAGAGCAGCCTTGAACTCCAGGGAGATTTTCCCACAAGTGGCTCTTGCCCTGCGCTGGTCTGACCTAAAAAGCCCATCAGGAGCCCCTTTCCTGGAGTGGCAGCGCGTGCAGCCGCTCTGCCCTGGCATCTCCCAGCAATCCCACCCGGAAGCACTGAGGAGGGGGTCCCCAGCGTGGCCCCAGGGCTGTCCCCGAGGATGGGGATCCCCCAGGGCTGCTTTTCCAGGGACTTTTCACCCCTCAGTGAGGCTATTTTTAAACCCCATTCCTCACTGTGCTACTGCAGCCCAGCTCCTGGACAGCCCAGGCAGTAACTTCGTTCTTCTTGTTGTTATTCCTTTATTCCTTGGCTCCCATCCTGCTTTTTTCTAGGACACCACATGAACTCCAACTACTTCACAGGGACACTGGGAATATTGGACTTTCCAAGCCTGCCCAGTGCCCTGGGCCATCCCCGTCACGTGCTGCTCTGTGAGGCCTCCTTGACTTTTCCATCTTTATATCAATATTTAGGTGTTTGAGCCGAACTGTTTATTTCACTTTCTCCCAGCAAAGCTTGCATCCTCCGAGAACATCCTGTAGCTTCTTCCCAGCCTTTATTTGGATTTCCACAGCTTTTGAACAACTATAATGTGATTTCCCAGCAGAGCCCTCAACGTCGGGCTCCGTGAGAAATGAATATGGCGAATATCAATGTTCTTTTCCACGTCGATTTTGCCTTGTTTGGCAGCTATTTTTACCTCAATTCCCTTGAGGGCTCTCTGCTTTCTAAATGCATTTTGAGTTTAAAATCCCAAGCAACGTTCAGCTTCCGTGACTTTTGCTTTTGGAAGCTGCTGAGCAGAGAAACCAATCCAAGATGATCCTCAGCTCCTGCAAACTCTCCCAACACAGGTGTTCAGGTTTAAGTTCCTTAAAAATAGAATTTTCATGATTAAATCCTAATTTTTTTTTTTTACTAAGGAATGACACCCTGTTCTGCTCGCCATGCGTTCATGTTGTCTTGGGGGAGACAAATAATGAAAATCCCACAGATTTGCAAAGACACCGTGAAAGCTTAAAAGTTCAGTCAGCACTGACTGTGGCAGTAAAACCTGAGGTTTCAGGTGGAGAGGGTGAAAAATAATGAAATTCATGTCAGGAGGTGCAAATCCCTCAGGGATACGCACAGCTGGGAAAACCCATTGTTTGGGTTTTTTGTTTTGTTTTTTTTTAATCTAGGAAAATTTTACAATGAAAAATGATGACTTCTTGGTGCTACTGAACTGTTACTGAAACCTCTTGCATATACTGAGTATAAAATTGTTGCAAACTGGTTTTAGAAGTCTTTTTGCAGGCGTTTATTATTTTTTCCCTGAAGTCAAATCTGTATTTACGACCTTTTCTATTCTTTGTCACAGCTGAAAGCACCAGCTCCGTCAGAGATCCCCGACGCCAAGGGAGCATCTGCATCACCCAGTGAGCAAAACCAACAAAACCAGCTGCCTTTTTGAAAAATCCCGATTAATATTTCTCCCCTGGCGGGTTTGTGCTGCATTTGAGCATTTTCTGCATCACCTGCTCCCCGTGCTGGAGCCTGGGAACAGCCAGATAAGCATGCTCTGCTCCCAGGAACCACCTTATCCATCAGCTAAGGGACAATCCCGACCCCTATGGAAAGGGAATGAACAGGAGAAGTGCTCTTCAGAGTCCCTGGTAAAGTTGTGTTGGTGTGTCCCTTCCAGAGGTCCCTTTGGATGCTCTCAGCTCTCGGTTCCGGTGGAATCCAACATTAGGTGAGGCCTGCCCAGCTCAGGGAGCCCCATCCCGCTCCAAAATCCCAGAGATAGCTCTGCTTTCCAGTCCAGCTGAATGCATTCCCATTTAAACCTCACGTCTCGGGAAACAGCCAAAAAAATCTGAGGTCCCAGGGAGAAATATTTATTTACAATTTGGAATTTACACATGCACTGCACGACATACTAATCAGGAATTAAAATATTTGGAATGTGCCATTTGTAGCCAATGCCCCGGGCTGTGGGTTCTCTCACCGTCGTAATTTGTTGCTGGGTGCTAGAGAGGCTTCAGCAATTTTTGTGAGGAGTTTGGCTGCTTTCAGAGCAGGGAAAATAAAAGCAGAACGTTACCCAAGTGTGGCCAGCAAGGTTTGCCAGGAAGGGTGGACATCTCCTTCCCACCCAAACCTGTCTGGGATTCTGCCCTGGAGTGGTGGTGTCGGCTTTTATTTAAAGAAACGGCATTTTCACCAGGCATGGAAACATTTGAAGGTTCAAGTTGGGCCAGAGCTGAAAAGGGTTTGTTTAGAAACATTCACTGCAAAAGGAGTGGATTTCCCATCCCTCACTCTGCAGGGAAGCTCAGGGGAGGCTGCTGGCCGAGCTCATTTTGAGCAGCAAACACCCCAAAAGCTGTCTGGCTCCAAGATTCATTTAAAAAAAAAAATTAAGAAAAAAATTAAAATAAATACTTGAAAGGACAAAAGATACCCCTTACATGTATGTTGAAGTGACACCGGCCTGCTTAAATGACTATTTTTACTATTTTTCCAATCTTTTCTATTAAATATTGACTCTGTTCGTGGTTAGGAGTCACACATCCCAAACTAAACACCGCTGCCTTGCATCACAGACCCTTTTTTGTTCAGATTTGGCCTCATGAGGGGAGATCCAGCCCTGCCACCCACCTGAGTTCAGGACAGCTTGGCAGCCCTGAACTCCAACAGCGGCATTTTGCCGGCTGGATCCAAACCCAAACCCTCAGGGAAGTTCACATTTAGCCCAGACAGAGGGGCCAAGCCTCATGATTCGAGGCTGAACTACTTTTTGTAGCCTCCTGAAGGAGGGATGGGCCCTCCTGCCTCTGAGCCAGGCTCATATAAGGTGCCCCCACCCCAAAACCCAGCTCTGCACCAGCCCCTGCCACGACAACCCCAAACCTTCCAGCTCAAGGCCGCCCATAACCAACCCCAAACCCGGCGAACAGACCACCCACCGACTCACCGGGAACGGGAGAGAGGAAAAAGAACGAGGCTGAGGGAAATATTTTGAGAAATCCAGCCCTTGGCCAGCACTATTTTGGGTTCTGAGCACTCTGAGGCTGCTGGAGTAGAGGTGTGGGAGTCTCCACCATGAGCTGTCTGTGTTTAGGGGAGCAGTGGGGCCCTTAACACCCACTTTGGCAGCCCCACAAGTTGTGGAGGTGGGTAATTCTCCCTGTACCTGCGAGCTGGAGGAGCTGACCACCCATTCCCAGCTCGGGACTTTTCTTTCCCGGGAATGCTCAGCACCCACTTGTTATTCCTCAGGTTCTTTGGGTCACAGGAGCCTTTTTGAGTTCCTTTCGCAGTTTCTCAAGCCCACCCTCCCACACTTCATCCCTGAGGTGATTTGGGACAGGCCACACATTCCTGATCCTCTCCACTCTCCTCTGCCTGAGCAAGAACAAAGTTAACCCTGACTGGCTTTTCCTGCCACAGGGAAAGTCAGGGGCAGGGGCTTGTGACAAGGACATGGAGGGACAGGACAAGAAATGGCTTTAAAGTGACAGAGGGCAAGATTAGATGGGATACTGGGAAGGAATTCCTCCCTGGGAGGGTGGGGAGGCCCTGGAATGGAATTTCCAGAGAAGCTGTGGCTGCCCCTGGATCCCTGGAAGTGTCCAAGACCGGGCTGGAGCAGCTTGGGATAGTGGAAGGTGTTCCTGCCCATGGCAGGGGTGGCACTGGATGGGCTTTAAGGTCCCTTCCCACCCAACCCGTTCTGTGAGCCAATTTCCCGGTGAATTAATTAACCAGGGACTTCCAAAGCCCACGCAGGATATCAAAGCCTATCCCAGCCATTATTTCCTCCCTGAATCCCTTGTAAAGGTTCTGGACCCGTTTTCTAAACTTCTGTGCTCAATGCCTTAATGACTCCAGGATGTCCCAAGCGCTTTTCTGCAATCCCACACCGCAATAAAACCCACCTTAATTCGGTGTGCTGCAGAACCACCTTTCAGAAGAAAGTTATTACAGATTGGAAAGGCACAGTGAGTCATGAACACACAGACACCCCTGGAGGAGTGAAGTGGGAAATATTCCACAAATGCCTGCATCCACCAAGGCTGACACAGAAGCTGTGAAACAGGCTTTGATGGAAAACACAAGCGGAAAAAAGCAAAAGCCACGTGGAAGGAGACAAATCACGACCTGTTTGCTGCTGCCTCCCCATGTGGACAAAGCTCAGCGGAGGTAAAAGGCTCAGCTTAGTGGTTAGGCCTGGCTTACAAGTGCCAGCCTGCTACTTGGAAAAATCTCGTTTTCCTCCCTGATCTCCCAGCAGAGGAAAAATCTCCAAGGCCCAACAACACCTTTTAAATTTTTTTTTAAATCATATTTCTATATAAAAATAAAGCCTCATTCCTCTCTATCTCTCGTCCCCAGACCTGCCAAGTTTTTCATGTAAATTGTTCCCATTTCTCTTATCAGTGCCCTTATTTCCCCGGATCAATACCACTTTTCCTACCTCCTCCACCAACAAACTGGACCGGTGGCCTCGACCCCATTTTCTTTGCACGTGCACCCAGCCACTGGGGTATTTCCTTTTCCCCAGCAGCTTTCCCTTTCCAGGTAGGATATATTAAATATATTTATTGGGATTTATGCCCCAGGCAGGCTGGGGCACACTGAGTTCATGCAACCCTCGCGCAGGGTGTCCTTCCAAAGCAAACAAAGACGTGTGCAAGTCGTCTTTCCCATCCCACTTGTTTGTCCTGAAAGAGAAAGAAAAAGGAAAGAAAAAAAAAACCCCAGGCTTTTCTCCTGCACACACAGAAGCCACAAAAAGGTGCTGCAAAATAACCACATCTGGCCTTTAACTGTAAGTATTTGCCTTGGGAGCTTTGGTTTCAGCCGGGAGAGGGTTTTAAGTCTATTATTTTAAGGAGTTCTAACAGCATTAGAGGACTTACTGTCAGTGATTTGTACAGTAAATCCAATTACTGCTTTTCACTTCTGTTCAGTGTAAACCGTTGCTGTCAGAACATCCTATTTCTTCAGAATTCATTTAGAGGAGAAATAAAAGCTGGAAGTGTCCAAGGCCAGGTTGGACAGGGATTGGAGCAGCCTGGGATAGTGGAAGGTGTCCGTGCCCGTGGAACAAGATGAGCTTTAAAGTCTTCTCCAACCCAAACCAGTCTGGGGTCCTGCAACATTTTGAAGAAAGGATTTTACTTTTTAAGCTGCATTACATAAATCTGAACACCTGGGACTTCCAGGTTTGCCTTCACACTTAATAGGAAGGCTTTACTTTATAAATTTATAACTTATTTCTAAAGTACCTGGTATTTTTAGGCCCATGACCCACCCTGTCTTTTCCTAAGACCAGGTGGATGTCACCCTCTCAGTACCGGGGAAGTGCCAGGGCAGAAGTCGGGAAGCAGGTTGGGAAATTGTCAGCAGAACTAAAAATAGTGGAATGCTACTCCCAATTAAACTTCCCAAGCATTTGGGTTCTGATGATGCCTTTTGAAGAATTCTTTGCCAAAGGGAGGGACAGGCCAGCAGGGACAGGATTAAAACACTTCTCGTGTCAGACACATTTTCAGGAGCGGTGTTGCCACCAGCTCCAGTTTGAAATCACTTCTTTGCAATTATTTTTGGACACGGATTTTAGGAGGCAATATTGAGCAGAGAGATGGGGAATGAGGGCATTTCCTGGGCTTGCTGGCTCCCAGCTCCTGTGTGCGGGTGCAGGATTCTGCTCATGTGCTGGGACTATTCAGGCTGGCCTTGTCCCAGGGAGCAAGGCTGGAATTGCAAACCTGCTATTTATGCTTTTGTTATCCAGAGGCACTCGGAGAAACACCTGAGAGTGAAGAAGTTGTAACCACAGCTTTACAAAAGTCATTGGGCAGAGCATTTATGGAGCAGCAGAGTGTCAATATTTGATCCATATCCCAACATCAGCCTTACACAAACACAGGTCGTATCAAACTGCCCTAAATCACAGGAGTACTTACGACACAGATTTATCTTGAAGCCACAGACACACAAAACTTTTATAATTAGTTCTATTTTCTTTGGCAGCAGCACAATCCAGTACTTTTTGGGCACAACTTCTGCTTCTCCGTGGCACAAACCCAAAATACCCCAGCCACAACAAGGACAAAGTGGCTCCACAAGCGTTTAGAGACTCCCAGGCCTGAAAGAAAGTGGTGCAGGCACCTGATCTGTGCCCATTTTAAAATTTTTTTTTTCCCCCCACCTAATATCAATTTTGGAATTACGACCAGGTGGTTTTCATATCTATAAATACAAATACACACAGGCTGTTTGCTCCAGTATTAATTCCTTCCCAGCCTAGCAGGGTGTGAGCCAGGCTGCTGAGGCAAAGGATTGTTTTTTGAAAGCATGAAGACCTCAGGTGAATTGCTCCTAATTACAGAGCACGGTGGCATTGCAGCATTCCCACTTATTTGGGGGGAAAGGGAGAACAGTGCTGTTTATCGAGCTGTAATGAGCTTCAGTCGTGTTTAACAGTCTCTCTTTGTACACACACATGCACAGCCCTCCCCAAGAACTGATGCATGACCGTTGCTCCTTTTCGGGCATGAAGGTGTGTGGCACTCGATTTTATGGAGCTGGTTTGCTCCTCCCGCTGTCACAACTCCAGGACAGAGGCATTTCATTGGTCACTGAAAGATTTCAGCTCCTTTTCCCGTGGAGTCTGAAGTGCTCGGTGGCACACTGGGGCCTTCAGTCTGAAATCCAGTGTCACCAGTGATCAAATCCCAGCAATCCCTTAGGAGAGGATAGGATGGCTTGCTAAAGACAGAAAAATCCCTTGGACAGGGAAAAAAATCCATCATTACCTCTGCCTGTCACTCCCAAGCTCTGCCCTGGAGTTCAGGAGAAGCAGCAGATCCCAAACTGTGCTCAGTGAGAGGTGCTCATAACTGGCTGGGAAGGGCTTGTTTGAGGGTTTTATCTTCTTTAAATGTGCTCCCAAACCTGCATTTGAATCCCTAAATGCTGGAGAAAGGTAGGTGCTAGTGGACAGACGTTTCCTTGGGAGCAATCCCACGTTTGGGCCGGGAAATGGGAGCAGCACCCTGGTGAGATGCAGGAAGCAAGGAGCGAGACGCTGCTCTCCTTGAGGGATCCAGGCCCTGCCATCTCTGCTGCTCGGGAACAGCTCACGCTTTTAAAGCTGAGCAAACACAGGGATGGCACTTTTCCAAAGCTGAAGCGTCAGCAACACCTAATTAGAAATGCTTCATTTAACAGGGCTGCAAACGAAGGCCGGGACGGCATCAGTGTGGTGGGGGTCAGCTCTGGGATGGCAAACCATGCCCCAGCCTAGTCATGGTCCAGCTCTGAGGTCAGAGTCAGCCACAGCAGGATGCAATTCCAGGGATGGATCCCGATGCTGGGATCCTAAACTTGCCCACCATGTGAGAAAAATGCTCTCGTGTCGAACACGGGGGTGGTGCTGGTTTGACTCAATGATCATAAAGGTGTATTCCAAAATTAACGATTCTATAATTCCATGAAATCACTCTGCCAAAGCCCTGTGCTGCCCATTTCATTCCTATGAGAGCCCAGAAGGATCTTGGAAAGAGCCAAACATTGAATTCAGCTGTTGCATCACCAGATGTGGCATGAGGACCGCAGACTTGGGATGCTCAGAGGTTGCCCCACCTGGCAGCCACCCCTCATAGAGATTCCCGGTTGCTGGATTTATTCACAGCCTTTTCTGGGTGCAACAAACCCTCCCCAAAACCCGCCCTGGCTTTCCTCACTGCGACACTTTGCTTAGAGGAGGTTTTTGTAGCAATTCCCTCAAACCCGCAGTTTCGTGGCAGAAATTCCAAGAGGAATTTCTCCACCAGGAGGGATTTCTCCATCAGGAGGGATTTCTCACTCCTCCAGCAAATCAAAACCTCCTGTAGGGCCCAGGATCAGCTGTGTCCCTTTTCCCAGCATCTCTACTGGGGAGAGCTGCAGCACCAGGGATGGATCAGGGGGAAAGGCCTTGGCATGGATCGAACAAACCGATGTCAGACAGGTCCCAGCCCTTCCACTGGGATCTGCCGGCAGTGCCCTGCGTTTATTCAGGGCAAGCTGGGCCCGGTAGGTGCTGTCTGAGGCAGTATCTGGTCAAAGGCCTGTGGGGAGCCGGGAGATAGGGCGGGTTAACGTTTAACCCGCGGGACTGTAAAGCAGCCCAGGGCTGCTGAACCTTTGGAGTTTGATATGATGATTAGGGAATAACCGCAGGGACACGTCGCAAACTGCCCAGAATCAAGGAGAACCTTTCCCCGATCTCCCAAATTGCTCAGGTAGGGAAGGGGCTGCTCGAGGGTGGGGGTGTGGGACTGGGTGTGCGGAACGGGGTTGAGAAGGAGCAGCTCCATCAGAAGCCTCCCAGCCCAGTGGTGCCCCAGCATCAGATTCACGCCCCGGTGCTGCCCCGGGCTGGGCAGCAGGGCTTGGACCCACACAGCCCCAGAGCCCCGGTGTTGAGTTTGGGATGAGCAGGGTGGGCACGGAAGGGCTCCTCGGGGGCCTTGGCGTGGTTTCTACCTGGCAAAGCAATGGGAAGAGGGGTTTTTCTGCTTTTCCTCCTTGCCTGGAAAGTGAGGCCAGGCAAGGCTGGAGGGGGAGGAGGGATTTTCCCTGCCATAATTCGCTCTGGATTTGTTAAAGCGCAACTTTCCGGGGCTTAATCATTAGAGATCTCTCCAGCCGACTCCGTATCCCTCCTTCTCTCTGCCAGAGATCAGTCTCCATATCAAAGGCAGTCACTGCTCTTAAAAGCCCCTCAGTTTTCCCTAATCCCTTCCAACCAGTTCTGCCCAACACAGAATGCTCCTCCCAAGCTCTTTCCCTTGGTGGAACACGAGTTTCGGGTGGGAGCAGGCAGGGGAGGAAGGATGGTTTCAGAGTACCCAGCAAACGGAAAAGGAGGGAAGGAGGCTGGGCTCAGCATCACAGAGGGGCTTTTGGGGGCATTTTGTGTGCAGTTGGTGACAGAGCTGCCAGAGCTGTGCCTGAGAGGAAAGGGATTCCAAAGGGAGAAGATGATTCCCAAGCAAAAGGGGCTGAGCAAAAAATTTGCCGGATTAGGCAAGAAACGTTCTCTCCAGGCTCATGTGCTGCCGTGCTTTCACGTTGCTCCTAATTTGCCCTCCTTTCCAGCAAATTCCTGTGAGTTCCCACTTTCTGTGGAGCCACCTGAGCTGGAAAACAACCCCCCAGCCTGGGAAGCTGAGGGACGAAGGCCTCGTGCTGCGTTGCTCAATCGGACTCCGTCCCTCAGCGTGTTGCCCCAGCAAGGAGCTGCTGGCAGCTCACAAGGCTTCCAGTGTCTGTTCTGGGGAAGAAAATGCAGATTGCTTGGTGTTTATGGATGTATGGAAAGGAATATATAGTGCTTGGAGCCTGGCGGGAGGAAAAAAAAAATCCCCAAAATATTGATAACCTAAAGGAAAATGGTTTCTCTCGTTACCTGTTTGGATTTTTAGGGGATAATTGGATATAATTATCCAGTCTTTCCAGAGGTTGTTATTCTTCAGGAGGAGCAGTTGCACTGAGGGGGTACCAATCAACACAGCCTCAATTATCTGTGTCCAAGTGGCTCAGCACGGTCAGATGTATTGATCCTGAGGGATAAACATGAGTTCGTTATCCCCTCATGGCACCAGGAGCCAGCTTTCCCTGGAAAGGCTGCAGAGGGGCCGGCTCTGCCCGCAAACACCCCCTGTGCTCCCCTCAGCAGAAATCCTGGCGTGGGAGACATCCCTCGGCTGAGGAAAGAGACTCCTCTTTTTCCAAATAACCCAAAAGCAAAGCAAAGTTTTCCACTTTTTTGGGGGTAAAAGCTGCTGGATTCATCTTGCTCCCAGGTGGATGGAGCAAAGTCAGAGGATGTGCCTGTAGTAGGTGGTGAGGAAGCCACATGTAGAGGTAGTCATGGTGAGGTGAGGTGGTATCATAATAAGTTTGTTTCTTGTTGGTGTGGGGCTTGCAAGGCATAAAAGGACCTTTTCTTGCTGTGGCACTTCAGAATTTTAGTAGAAACCTAAAATAAATGACAGTGGAGAGAGGAAAACCAGACCAGATGATATTCTGATTCAAGGTAAAAGCAGAACCTTCCTTTTCTTGATGCTGTGACCCATGATAACTTGGCGGTATTGTGAAAATGTCATCAAAAATGAGGATGAAATAGGAAATAATGATAGTTTGCACTTCCAAAGGTGTTAATGTCAATATAAATTTCTGAACAAGATGCAACTTCTCCTCTCCTCCTTTTTATTCCCTTTTTTTTTTTTTTCACATGGTGGCCCTTGTTAATGATAATTCATTTTAAGGGCAAATCCCAGAAATTGGTTGAATTCCAAAACAATTATTTCTATTAAGCGTGGCTGGGTTGATTCTTTTTTTAAAGCAGAGCTGAAAACCCTGCCTGAATTTGCTGCAGTCATTCACATTTTCCATCAGCAGCCATGGGAGAGGGGTTTTTCCTCTGTGAGGGCGGATTTGCTAATTGATTCCTGGCTCAGGGAACAAAGGAGAGAAAGTCATGTTTCCTCTGGGTGACAGGAATTCTCCTCCCTCCCTTAAGGTTAAAAAAAATATCCCAGCACACTGGCACTGCTGCAAGGACTGGGGCTGGTGCCTGGAATAAGGGGAAAGGGCTGGAACCCCACCAATTTTGGAATTAAAACATCCCCCCATGATCTGTATCCTGGAAATAGTCTGGATGCACTGATGGACACGTGGATGTGGCACTTGGGGATGGGGTTTGATGATGGGTTCATGGTTGGACGCGAGGACCTCAGAGGGCCTTTCCAATCAGAATGATTCTGTGATTCCAAGATAGGGACCCTTGGGTGGTAGAGGTGGAAAAGTGCCCCGTCCAAGAAAGTGTTTAGATGTCCTCGGGCTAAGAGAGGCAGGAGGGAAGGAGAGAGAGAAGAAGTGCTTGGAAAATGACAGGGTGGAAAGCCTGCTTTACTGGGTTAATGGTTTGCTGTGTTGGGATTTAAACCTCTTGAAAAAGAGAGGTGCTGTCCTCTTCCATCCCGGAGAAACCCCGCTGAGGGGGGGAAAGCTCTTTGGCTCCTAAATGAGCTGGTGATGATTTGGGGCTGGTAATTAGCAGCTGGGAATTAACTGCGTGGGGCCACCAAGTGGAGCTGTCCACGTGTGTGTCCAGCCCTGAGTGTGCAGAGCTGTCCAGTCCTGGCCTCCTTTGAAATCAAGAGCAGGGGCTTGCAGGGAGCTGGGGTGGGGGTCTCCAGCTGGACGCCACTTCCAGCAGGAGCAGTTCCACAGCTCCAGGCGAGTTGGGGCATCCCCAGGGATGGGCATCCTGCACCTCTTCCATGGGTTAGGCTGGGCTTTCTCCAGAGGCAGGGGCGTGTGGAAGCACCGGGCACAGATTAAGGCCGGATCCTTGCTAACAAACTCCCCCAGAGCCTGGATTTTGCAGCAGGCCGTGATTAATACATCATTGCAACCTTGAATGCTCTTGCTCCCTAATTCCAAGTGGATTGCTGGAGCGTATCCTGGAGTGCAGCAGTGTCTGGACGTGCTGGTCTAGAGGCTGAAATCTTTGCAGGATGCCTGATGAGCTCGGCTGTCTTATCTAATAAGGCAGAGGGCAGAGAGGGATATTGTTCCTGATGGAAAGGCATCAGCCAGGGAGATGCTCTGTTCCCATCCAGCCGCCAGCCCCGAGGCTTGTGCTCACTGTTCAGCGCGAAACCATCTCCGGGAGGGAGGGAGACCTTCCTGGAAATCCCTCCTCCCTGCAGGAGAGGATGTGTGGCCTTAAAGGATCCACTGCAGATGCATCCAGAGCAGCAGCCGAGCAGGCACCCGGCCTGCAGTGCTCCAGCGCAGCTCGACGGGCGAACAGAGCTTCACCCACCCTCCCACCGAGTGCTGCAATTCGATCCCTCGATTCCCTGATGAAACCAGGATGCTCCGAGAGCACATTTGAAGGGGCCACATTGGCGGTGCAACAGAGCTTTCCCCCACAGGGTGGATATGGGGGGCTTCTGCCCTGGCAGGGGAGGATGCAAAACCAATCTGCGTTTGAACCGGGGTGTTCTGAAGGATCACTTTCTCTTTCTGAAGCAATCTGGGAAAGGCTCCAAGTGGTTTCTGCACAGCAGCGTGCTAATCCTGCCCCGTGCCTGCTGTACGCCTGCTCCCGAGGGCGCAGCAGGCACAGACACCACAAACATCGGCAGGGTTTTGTTGCTGCCCTCAGAAGGGCAAAGCAAACCCATAACTGGGCTCCAGCTGCTGCAGAAAGCACTCATTTGGGAATCAGAGACAGGACAGAGCTGTGACGTTGGGCGATCCATCCCTCAGCCCCTACACGTTGGTAGGAATTAGAACACCGGGAGTGTGGGGAAAAAATCAAATCAAATCAGAAGGGCCTTACCAACCTCTGCATTAAATAGCTCCAAAATCTGTCGTTACAGAGGGGCCTCTGTTTCCAAGGATTTGAGCCACAGGATCTCGGTATGGCAGAGCCCCAGTGACACGAGGCTGAGATCCTCCAAATACCTGGGTCGTGCCCCATTTTTGGTGCTGGGAATAATCCGTTTGAGATGGAAAGCACCTGTTTGAGTTTTCCAGGGTACAAAGGCATAGGAGCACAGGGCAGGACATGTCCCAAGGCAAAGTGGGCTGCCCCAAGCCTTGGCTCTTTCCCTCAGTGGCCCTGTTTGCTCTCCAGGCAAGCGTGGGAGTTCCCACCTTTCCATGCTTCCACCTTTTTGCAATTAAAGACAATTTTAGGCAATAACAACCATTTTGGATGACACACTTGAGCATTTTCCTGCATGAAGTCCGTGGTCCCACTGGCCCCCAGCTCTGGCTACAAGTACCTGAGGAGGGAATGGGGTTTGCTCTGGCTGGTGCTCAGCATCAGCCTGAGGCTTCGAGCTCAGCCTTGCATCTACAGACCCTGCTTTTATGCCTGGAGGACACAAAAAAGTGGATTTTGGACAAGCTCAAAGCTTAGCATTCAGGAGCAACAGGACAGCCTGGAATCACCAGTAGTGAATTCCATCTTATACACGTGCCCTTCCCAGTGTGTAGCCCAGGCCAGATTCAGATTTCAGTTTTATGAGGTTTTTAATCCAAAACCAAACCAAACCAAACACTCTTGAATCAGCCGTGACCTAAAACTGCAGCTCCTATGCAAAATGTCTGAACCCACGGTTGTTCCAGCCCGGAACCAAGACAAGATCTGAAGTTCTCCCATGTTCTTTATTTTCAAAAATAATTTTTATTTTAGGCCAAACATTTTATTTTTCATTTGAGGTCAAATTTGGAGGTGGGTCTTGTTTCTCACACAGTGCTGGACATGGCTGGTACAAGGTTCCCATCACACAAGGCCTGAAGGACTCGTTGTTGTCTATCCAGTGCAGGATTAGGCACTTACATATTTTTCCCTCCTAAAACACCACCAAAAGGCCACAAATTCCCTCTGTATCTCCCCAAGATCTGACTGTGGGTTTAAATGCTATTTTTTTCCATGAAGCAAGGGGAACATTTCTGCTTTTCCCGAGGCCGCTGCTGTTCTGTTTTGGTTTTATCTCCAAAATAACTGATTTAGGAAGAGCAACGCTGTAAACTTTCTCAGGAGGGTGGACTTTCTCCTCCCAGCCATATTAATTGATTTAATTTATCTTAAATTTGATTACAGTGAGCACCCCTAATTAACCTGATTTTTTGCTGCTAATCACTCACAATGGAATCAAATCACAAATCCGGGGACGGATTGACCGGCACACAGAAAGAAGCCGCCCTCCGTGCGTTAATTCAGCGAACAGGATATAATTTGATCCAGGTAGGAATTCACGGTCCCATCCTTCTGTGCAGTGTCCAGCTTCATTCTGAAGCTTCACTGGGGGCTTGAGCAGCAAATCCATGCTCCTGAATCACTCCTTGCTCGTTCCTTTTCCCTCTGTTTTTCTCACACATCTGTGCTGACCACAACTGCGTTATCTTTCACGAAGAAAGATCTTATTCCTCCAGGAATTTGTTGCTTGATGGGAAATTGCAATAAAAGTAGGGAAAAGACCAACCCTGAGCACTGATAGATGTTGGGAAAGGTCAGGATTGATGTCTCGAAGCCAAAGCAAACCCACTGAGCAGAGTTTCAGGAGAGGGATGAGGTGGGAAGTCCTTCTGTGCGGATCCTTGCGCAGGTACAGGGGAGGCGGGTGCCTCACCTGCCCCAAGGTTTGCTCCCAGTTTAGTCCCCAAGGGCTCCAAGATCCAAACCTCCCGTGGTTAGGGCAGGTGGACACTGGGCAGGACCTTCACCCTCACCTGAGAAAGCCTTTCTTGGTTATCATGACCGGAACAGGCTCAGCTTTGGAAAGCACTGGGCACTGCCATGACCTGCCTTGAATGCCAGGAGAAGAAACAGGAAACACGGAATTTTAGGCAGGTGGAGGCGGTGAACTTTGCCTTGCTTTGCATAGCACTAGAGGGCACAACAGCCCCAAGCAAAACCTGAGATTCCTGGGAAAAAGCACATTCCAGGAGCAGGCCAGCAGCTGTGTTTGGTGCCCTTGAGGAGCTGCACCTGACCCATAAGAGAAAGGACTTCTCTATGTCTTAGATTTACTGTGGCTTTCTTAGAACCGCAGAGTGCTTTGGGTTGGAAGAGTCCTTAAAGCCCATCTCATTCCAGCCCCATGCCATGGGCAGGGACACCTTCCCTAGACCAGGTTACTCCAAGCCCTGTCCGACCCGGCCTTGGTATCGCCCTGGTGTTCAGTTTTCCATCCTGTCACATCTGCCTGTAGCTCATTCCTAAACCCCAGATTTCAGGCTCCAATCCCCCCACACACTTCAACATCTCCTTACTCTTCTCTCTCTTCTTCTTTCCTTTTCCATTCCAACGTTGCTATTTTACCTTTTTCTCTTTCCACCCCCCTCTCCTAATTTCCCTGTATTTTAGGGATTTTTCTTCCAACCTGTGTGTTGGAGCAGGCAAACCTCTTCTTCCTCAGTGCCCACCTGGGTCATTCATTTTTTGGCAGTGGCTGATATCCACTTTCCCTCCAGGAATCTCGTCAAGAAGGGTTTGTTGAGGCGCTGCCTTCAAGCCACAAGTGAAGCCGCCTCAGACCTAGGGAGGAAAGGGTTCATTTCTTGCTGTGCCCCCTCACACACCAGCTCAGTCATAAATTCAAGGGTTCCCAGGACTCCATCATGGCTGAAAACATTGGGAAAACAGGAATGAGCATGGATAATTCAGGGCCTGCTCTAGGCTCCAGAAAACTAAAAGAGTTTGTGGTGTATTCCTATTTTCCCATAAGGATCCCTGTTTGCTTGTGTGCTCTAGGCCTTCCTCTTAAGCCAGCTGTACAGGTATTTTCTTGCCTGGAATAATCCCAGAGTGGGAAGTGACTAAGGAAATGGTCAGGGAGCCAAAAATGGAAAAATTACTGGAGCCCCAGCTCCTCTGGAAACAGGGAAACACTGTAGGGAGAGGGAAGGAGAGGTGGGAGAGGAAGGGAGGGAGAGAGGAAGGAAGGAAGGAAGGAAGGAAGGAAGGAAGGAAGGAAGGAAGGA
>VZRN01000794.1:3125014-3144427 GCA_013397935.1 Dasyornis broadbenti | reverse complement strand
AGGAGGGAAGGAAGGAAGGAAGGAAGGAAGGAAGGAAGGAAGGAAGGAAGGAAGGAAGGAAGGAAGGAAGGAAAACAGGAAAACAGGAAAACAGGAAAACAGGAAAACAGGAAAACAGGAAAACAGGAAAACAGGAAATATGATTAAGAATAGGAGAGGAGAACAGAGACACACTCATCTAGTGAAAACACACCAGAAAGGAAATACTGACTGGTCTTCACATCTTTGAATATTACTTGGGGCCAAGATTTGCTGTCTTCCACAAGGAACTCCTTGGGTAGGCAGGTGTCATCCTTGGATTGGATGAAAATCAAGACAAACTATACATTTTGCAAGTGTTCCATTACCCAGCCCACAGCTAACATACAGCCCAGGGAGATGTCCCTCCCAGAGCCAGGAGGATTTCCATTTCCCAGGGAGTTACCTGACTGTGTCCACTTGGATTTTGTTAGTATCCCACTTTGACACTGCATTATCCCCGATGAATCCATGAGGAGCTGAAGGGAAGTAGGGGGTCTCCCTCAGGTGTCATTCCCTGAGAAGGGGTTGGCCTGATCCATGTTCCAAAATCGACAGCAGTGCAGGAGCACTGAACCTTTCTTTTGTTTTTCTCCCCTGATGGCAGGAAAATGGGCAGAGGAAATATGGGGGACCACCACCGGGCTGGGATGGCCCTCCTCCAGAAAGGGGCTGTGAGATCTTCATCGGGAAGCTGCCCCGAGACCTCTTTGAGGATGAACTTATCCCCCTCTGTGAAAAGGTGAGGCCTGAGGGCAGGTGATGGTCAGAGCTGCCTTGCAGGGCTGTGCCGGAGATGATTCCAAGGCCAGGTGGGATGGGGCTTGGATTAACCTGGGATAGTGGAAGGTGTCCCTGCCCACGGAACTGGAACTGGAGGGGTTTAAGATCCCAGTCTTCTTTAACCACTCCCACCTTGCTGACAAACCTCTGTCTCTCTCTCTCAGCAGATTGGCAAAATCTATGAGATGAGGATGATGATGGACTTCAATGGCAACAACAGGGGCTACGCCTTTGTGACCTTCTCCAATAAACAGGAGGCCAAGAATGCAATAAAGACACTCAATAATTATGAAATCAGGTAAGCGTGGCAAACACCTTCACAGCAATTTTAAATCACATCTATCAGTCTATTTTGGATATTTTTCCTGGTGACCCAGAGCAAGGTTATTTAGATCCCTGAGTTTTGAGGGGAAATCTCCTCCTGTCTCCCTGTGCTCGTTAGAATCAGCATCTTTCACAGGAAATTTCTTCCTCACAAAACAACAACAAAAAAATCCATCAGAACATTAGAAAAAAATATCAAATTAACTTTCCCCTAACCAGTGCTGTTTATTATGTTTCCCTCAGGTTGTTTGTTGTTGATTTGTTCTATTCACAGTCCCCCTCGTGACAGATTCTGCAGATATGTGCTGCGAGATGGAGCAATTGCAAAAAATGGTGAAATAGGATGGGAACCAAATTGGCAAAACAGTGACATTTCCTAATAGAAAGGAACAGAAAAAGCCCTCATGTTTGTGACTGAAAATTGGGAACAAAACACCCAGAAATCAACAACAGATGGGCCCATCAATACGTGTTGGTTTGATTTCAACCACACTGAATGTTTTTTGCCAGTTCAAAGTGGGATGAGTTGATGCCTTTGCTTCAAAACCTTTTGGGATAAACCATTCTGGCAATTGTTTGGCCTTCATTTTTGCTTTTAAGAGAAAAAGATGGGCGGTGAACTGCTTTGAGCGGGTCACAAGGCACACGGAGGGCTTGGAGATGTCATTTGTCGCAGAGGTTGGAAGGTCTTGGGATTCAGGCTTCATCCACCTCCACCTCCTCCACTTTCTTGCCTTGTTCCAAAGACTCCTCTAAAGAAGTTTTGCACCCCTGCAGACCCCAAGAGATACTTTGATCCCAAAGAGGTCAACAAAGGGAGTTTTCACTTTGGGGTCTACACAAGAATTGGCATCAGCAAGTCCCCAAATGGTGCCTCTCCATGACAAATTTTTTTTCTTTCCCAAACCCCAGTCATGAGGAGAGTGAGAAGCCACAAGCTGCTGGTGAACACAACAAATCCTGGCTTACACTGGTGACAATACGGGGACCTGGTGGGGGCAGGTGCAGTTGCCTGGTAGCAGCAAAAGGTGAAAACCCAGGAAGGAAAAGCAAAACCTGGCTTTGGTTTCGCCCTCAAATCCTTCATTTCAGCTGTGCTGCCTGACCTTGAGGTCAGATTTAGCAGAGTGGCAGCCTCTATATTGATCAAGGCCACTGGAATATCCCAAAAAACTGTTGGGACCAAAACCTTGTGTTTGGCCTTGTGTTTTGGGACAGAACAGGGGGGCCTTTTTTCAGCTCCTGACTCCTGACACAGCAGCTCTGTTGTTTCAGGAACGGGAGACTCCTGGGGGTCTGTGCCAGCGTGGACAACTGCCGCCTGTTTGTGGGGGGCATCCCCAAAACCAAGAAGAGGGAGGAAATCCTGGCAGAGATGAAGAAGGTCACGGACGGCGTCGTGGATGTCATCGTCTACCCCAGCGCAGCCGATAAAACCAAAAACAGGGGCTTTGCTTTCGTGGAATACGAGAGCCACCGGGCAGCAGCCATGGCCAGGAGGAAGCTGCTCCCAGGTTAGCAGGGATGGGGAGGGCTGGCTTCAGCTTTTCAGCACTCAGAGATGTGATTTGTTTGCTCTTTTTCTTCCCTGCCCCTCAGCAGCTCAGTCCGGTGTGCGCAGAGCCCCCTGGGTTTATCCTCCACACCCACACCCTCAGTTTTACGCCTCAGGACTTTTTGTGTCTCCCCTTTCTTCTGCTGCAGCTTCACCCAAACGAGTTCAGACACACACAGAGACATCCTTGCTTCTGCTGTTTCATTTCATCCCGTTGGGACTTCAGGATCCCTGTTCTGTTACTGAGAGAATGAAACTTCTGTGGCCAAAAGGGATTTTTATTTAAAATATGTCCCTTTAGGGAACACTCCAGGGAATGCAGGTGTTAAGTGAATTATTCCATATTTTCCCTTCTTTCAGTTCTGGAGTCTCCAAAGGTGTTTGCAGGAGGACATTCCAAATGTGACCAGCTGCTTTTGGAAGGGAGCTGAAGCAGTAGCCGAACTTTGAGCTAGGAATGCTTTTTTTGGTTGTGTTTGTAGAATTTGACCCATTGTGCTGTGAAATAGGGCCTGAGCAGGGGAGAGCGGAAGCAAAGCCCCCAGCACTGACCATGCCCATTCCCTTAAAGGAAGGATCCAGCTGTGGGGACACCCCATCGCCGTGGACTGGGCAGAGCCAGAGGTGGAGGTGGATGAGGACACCATGTCCTCAGTGAAAATCCTCTACGTGAGGAACCTCATGCTCTCGACCACCGAAGAGACCATAGAGAAGGAGTTCAACAACATCAAACCAGGTAGGAACCCGTGATGTGCCTCCATGGAAATATTTCCCCATTCCTGAAATGCCAAATGGCATTAAAAAACCGGCCGTTTTTCTGCTGTGAAGTGTTCGTGTGGAATGCCACGAAAATGGTCGTGAGGCTGAAGGCTCCCACCCCAAAAGTCATCCCCTTAAGGGCTGCTTAATTCCCAGCTACAAGCACCGCTACGAGGATGATTGGCAACTGGAAAAGATCCAGAATGCTGCATGGGGATGCCCTGTGTCATCAAAATGGTTTGGAATCATTTCGTTTTTCTTAAAAAGAGTCGGTGAAGCAGCTGGGTGACTTCAGCCTTCTTCTGTAGCAGGGGATGGCGGTAAAAACAGAGTGATTTAATGCAAATCCTTTTTATCTGATCGATCTAAGCTCATTTTCATACATTCCCCCCAGTCCTCGTGTAAATTGGTGAATAATTAGTGCTTTACATTTAATTCATTATTCCTTTGTGGCACATCCTACATGCACTTAGGGTGAGATTTTTCAAAAAAAAGCAAGGAGATTAGTTGGGAATAAAAATCCTGCTGGCTTTCAAAGGAGATTTTACTTCTGAGTTGCTCCAGCTTTAGGAAATTCCACCCAAAACCAACAAAGTAAAAATAACCCATTTCTGCAGCTCTGCAAGCCACACAGTCCATTAGGCATTAGGAACTTCTGCCTGGCAATGTGAAATCTCCTTTCATCTCATTCCTGTTAACTTCCTTCAATTAATTTTTTAAAATACACTGCAGAGCTTCATTTTTCTGTCACTAGCTTCTCATTTCTGTTCTGTACATGCCTTTTTCTGTGCTAGGCTGCACGCAAAGGTCTTCACGAGGTTTCCTTGTGTCCTTCCAACATTTCTGGCTCGTACTTTTAGCCACCATCGAGCTGTCGCAGACCCCATTTTACCCCCGAGTTAAATTTATGTTATCCCACTCTCTGAACTGTTTCCTTCTTTTATTTACCCAGCTTTGCTCTCGTGATTTGAGCAAGCCCACACTCCCCTGAAACACATTTATGCCCTTTTGACACTTTGGTAACAGTCATCTGCTTTGCTCCTAAGAAGTTTTCCACTATAACACCAGAAGTTCTGGATCATCTGAAGTTTTCCCTTTATCGTTTAGTGTTTGTGTTGGATTTTTTTATTTATTTTTTTTTTTTAATGGGCATCTTTAATTTTGGTGGCTAAACTCAGGAATGGGTGCATTAGAGAGGCAAAACTTTCAGCTTTGGGGAGAGAAAATGCAGTTTAAGTTACTATGAGACCAAAAGAGGCAGCAAGGATCTGAAATTATTTACTCCCCTGCCTTGGTTCTCTGCCTCACTCACTGAGCCACATTTCAGCACCATTTACCTGAAATTACCTTTGATCCAGGGCATTCAGAAGCTCAAGAAATCAAAAAGTGATCCAGAGGTCCCCATGACACAGGAATTACCACATCCCTGAGGGGTCCTCAGACAGGACCAGGAATTCTGCCTCAAGCTGGGATTTAGTACAAGTATCATCCCTTAAATCTGTGCCAAATTCAGTGCCTGATGACTTCTGTAGAGCAGTCTCACTGAAAAGCCCGGCCCTTGCTCCCTAAGGATCCCAACAAAATTCCTGCTGCCTGGTAGAGTTCCCAGCAGGAAGATTCTGCTCTCCAATTGTCCTGAAGGGACAATGTCCCCCTCTAATGTCCCATAGATGGGCTCTCCATGGAGCTGACCCAAGGGTGGGTATCACAGAGCTTTGCCCAGCAGAGGCAAAAGCAGGGAAGTGCAGAATTTCTGGCTCAGGGTTGGTGTCCTGGAACGCCCTCCAGGAAGCAGGAGGAAGATATTCAAAACACAGAGAGTTCATTAAAGCTTCCACCTGTAAACAAAGCATCAGCATGTAACTCCCATCCCTTCAGGCTTGGAAAATCACCCTGTGTCGCACAAGGACACACAAAGGGCTACTTTACTATCCCTGTGTCATTCCAAGATGTGCAGCCTGCTCCAGTTACAGGCTGGGATAGGCTCATTTAGCCCTCTGCAGCTCCTAATGACTCCTCCTGAGCGCCAAAGAATTTCATTTTCTCCTGCATTTTTCTAAGTAAGTGCTTTTTGTGGCAATATGACATTTCCCTGCGCACCTGCTCAGCTTTAGGAGGTGAGAAGGCAGCAGAAGGGTTGTGCAGCATCCCTTGGCTGTGTTTGCAAAGGATATTTTCGGGGGTTGTACAGGAGGCTGGGCTGGCTGATGTTGTGCTTCCCAAGCCACAGGAGCAGAGATGAACAATTAAGGAAATGGCTGAAGGTCGTGGCCATGGGGAACAGGAGTGATGGGGTTGTTTTGGAGATAGACCCCTCAGTGCAGAGTGTGAGTTCCTGGCAGCAGAGCAGCTGACAAGGGAAAGGGAAAACTGTGGAGGATGGACTTAGAAAAGAAGAACAAGAAGTCATTTACATTTGAATTACTTTGGGTAAGGAAGATTCCGGTTGGAAGAAAGATTCTCCTGCTTCCAGAAGGGCCAACCTTCAGCTGCAGAGTCTGACTGAGGCTGTGTCCAGGCAGATTGGGGCATCCAGGGAAGCCCCACTGAGCTGGGAAAGGTTGTTTCTTAGGGAGAGGCTGTTTGTTAGGGAGACACCTGCTGCCCCATCAGTCCCAGCCCATCCCAGTGCCCTGGGCTGCTCTGTCCTGGGCAGGACTGGCTGTTCGTTGTTCCTGAATGTCCTGAACTGGTATTTAAGAGCAAAACCTCTTCATTTTATGGCAGAAGCATCAGCTTTCCTGAAGCTGCTTCCAATGCATGTACAAAAGCAGGAAGATGGGATCACACTGGGATGTTCCCACAACTGGTGCACGGTCTGTCACAGAAGGGAGACATAAGACCAAAGGTGGTGTCCAACAGAACCGTTTGGACAGGAGAAAACCATTCCAGTTTAATGGGAAACTCACTGCTGTCTGATCCCAAAACCTTCTAGTTTGCCTTGAAATGCTACAAGCTCTATATCTTGATTTTCCTATGGAATATACATCCTAAGAGGTGAGGGGACACTGTCCTCTTGTTCTTTTATCCTTGCTCAGCCTTTGCTCTCCAGGGGCTCGTAACCCAACACAGTTGCTCTTTTAAATCTCTATTTTCCAGCTGATACCCATTTCCCACTAACATTCCAATGTTTTCCACAGGTGCAGTAGAGAGAGTAAAGAAAATTAGAGACTACGCCTTTGTGCACTTTAATAAAAGAGAACACGCGGTGGAGGCCATGAAGGCCTTGAATGGGAAGGTAAAGCTGCTGGAGATGTTGATTCCTGGGGCTTGGGTGCAGTATATTATACACAGCCACCTGCTTTATGAGCCACAAGTCTTCCCAGAGGTGTTATGCCGGTTTTCTCTTTGCAGGCTGCTTTTATACTCCTGAATTTGCTTCTCAGCAGCTCTGTCGTACACAAACGATTCATTTTGGCTCCTTGTATTTGTGCTTAAGTGTTTGCCTGGCTCTAGCTCACTGCTCAGACAAAAAACAAGCAGAAGAAGCTGAAAGAAGAACTAGGAAAGGAGGGGTTATGATCCCCCCTGGCTCACACTCACATCCTTGTTCCAGACTGCCAACAAAAACACTGGCAGGGCAGCGTGTGAATGGCAAACTGGGACAAACGAGGTCAGCCCAAACATCTGCTCCAAATTCAGCTGCGGATTTGCGGGGAGGCTGCTGAATTTAGCCCTTCTTGCACTGCAGTGTAATTCACTGTAAAGCCGGAGCTGTTCCCAAAGAGGTGTTAACCCCGCTCCTATTTTTAGTGCCACTGCTGTTCTCCACGGGAGCACATGGAATCTTGCCGGCTTAGGAGCAGCTTTGCAGGGAATTGAAGCCTTCTGAAGGCTTTGCTGAAGGAGCCGGGGCCAGGGCTGGGTGCTCTCAGGTTAAGCCTTCACTCAGCCAGTGCCACTCTCCACCCATGTGAGGGAGATCCAGGGCTTTTTTGGGGTGGTTTCCTCCATCCTCTCGTCCCATGAGGATGTGGGGGCAGTTCCTCCACGGGTGGGATCTCCACGGTGCACTTTCGCCTCTGACACCTGTGCTGTCCCCTGCTCTCTCCCCGCACGAAGGTGCTGGACGGGTCCCCGATCGAGGTGACGCTGGCCAAGCCGGTGGACAAGGACAGCTACGTGAGGTACACGCGCGGCACGGGCGGCAGGGCCCCGGTGCTGCAGGGGGACTACACCTACGCCCTGGGCCACCTGTACGATCCCGCCGCCGCCTACCTGGGCGCCCCGGTCTTCTACGCGCCCCAGGCCTACGCCGCCATCCCCAACCTGCACTTCCCCGCCGCCAAGGGGCTCAGCAGCAGGAGCATCCTCCGGCCGCCCTCCATCCGAGGTAATTGCCCTCACGCCAACGCGCGGCTCTGCCGAAGCGTCTCCTCCAGGGAGCGGGCAGCTGCTCCCCAGACATGTGCCGGTGACATTGGCTTTGCCCCAGCTCCTGGATCCCGCTCAGAAAGGGATGGAAAACACAGGGTTTAGGCTCTGTCTTTCCCAAAGGCAATCTTCCGGCTGAAAAAAAGGAGCTGTTTTCCTGGAAAGAACTTCCAGCTTGCCCTCAGTCCAGTGTAAATAACCCACGAATCTGCCTGGTGTTGGCCCAGCAGGGAAGACCAAATAAACCGATTTTCCTTTCCCCCCCTTCAGAGCCAGCTCCCACAGCCACCACCACCACCAGCACTGTTTCCTCTTTGCTTTGGAGGTCACAGGGAAAGTTCTACCAGTCGCAGTATTTTCTGACCCAAAGCCATGGAGTTTCCCAAGGAGGTCACATTGCCCTGGTGCAGGATAGGGAAGCAGCACTGAAATCAAGCAAGCCGTTGTGTGCTCTGGGAGGTGGAGCCCTGTTTTGGGGGATTGTTAACTTAATAATAATTAATTTGATTCATTCAAACTCTGAATAAAAGAGAGTATTTCTGAACACTCCTGGGTGACCACAAGCAGGACAAAATCAAGTTCCCACACTCAGGTACCCCCAAATTAAATGTCAATGCAAACATCATTGGATACCTGCAGAAGTAAGGCGGGGGCTAGCAAAGAAATAACTCTGTCATATGGTTTTCCTTCCAAAGATGATGCCTTGTGTCCCCAAGCCAAGTCCCACAGCAAGCTGGGACCTTGTGTGGCACCCTGGTAGGGCTGGCAAGGACCATGATGGCCAGCTTTTCTCCCTTCAGCAGGAAGGAGACAGAGCAGCAGGAATATCCCTTGAGCCCCAAGTTTTTTCCCACAGAGGTGGACCAGCTCCGCTCCTCAGAAGGTTGCACTAGCAAAGGAGCAGATGTGATAATCCCCCACTCCTCTCTTGCCTCATGGTCTTCCCAGACTCCCAAGTAGGGTTCCCCAAAGAAAAGTGGAAGTGTAGTGGGGGAAAACCAAAAAGGATTTTGGTTCATATAGGGATGGAATTGTGTAAACTGAATTCTTCAAGAAGGTGAAATTACACTGGTGGGTAACAAAAGATACAATCTGGCCCCTCTCTGCCTTCCAGCTACAAAGCTGGGTAAAAAGCTGTCATGAGATCAAAACTGACCACGGAAGATGGAAAATGGGCAGAAAGGAGCAGTTCTCCCCTCAAAAACCCCTCACCTATCCAAGAAAGGGTGTCAGTGTCAAGCCTGGGTAATCCCAGCACCTTCCGGGAGGCCTCCTGCCCGTGTGCTTCCCAATCCTCCCAGCAAGCGGGGCTAACTTTTCCATTTCAGCAAGAATCAGGGTCCTTTTTCCCGTGATTTGATTCAGTTTAATGCCTTCTTACATTCCTAGAAATTTACATGAATGTACCTGTAGGGGCTGCGGGCGTCCGAGGCCTGGGAGGCCGCGGCTACCTGGCGTACCCGGGCCTGGGGCGCGGATACCACCTCAAGGGAGACAAGAGGGCGGAGGAAAAGCTCTACGACCTCCTGCCAGGGATGGAGCTGACCCCCATGAACCACGTCACGCTAAAGCCCCAAGGGATCAAACTCGCCCCTCAGGTATGTGCCCCAGAAAAGAGCGTCCATATCCCAAGGGTTGTGCTGGGAAAATGGGGCCCTTGCTGAATCTGTGCTGGGGTCTGGTAAATAAATCCATCCTTGCGTCTCGAAAGACATTCAAAAATGAGCAGTACCGGTTGAATCGTGTAATATCCACCTGCTTTGCCCACTCTCATGGAATCATGGAATGGTTGGGGTTGGAGAAGACCTTCAAGATCATCATTAACCTCGGAGGAGAGTTGTCATAAACACCTTAATCCAGTTCTGGCTGTTCCGCCATAAAAGCACCTCGAGTAAAGGAACTCCCACCCACGCTGGGTTTGATGCCTAAAATGCATCACCTGGGGTTTCACCAAGGGACAGTCCACGTGTATAGAAAACTAATGCACCTTTTGAAATAATTTATGGGGAAAGAGGTGTTGACACAACCCAGCCCAGAGCAGAAACTCTACTGGCTCAGGGAAGTTTTTTATTTGGTTTTGTGTGTTGATGCAGATGGATGGATGAGGGCTGAGTGGAAATCCAGATTAAATTCCCCGAGTTTCTGAAGGTCCAGCTCTGACAGTAACTCTTTTTCCCTGACATTGTCCAGAACAACGTTAGAAACCAATTTCACCCTGAGTTTTGAAGCACGCCTTTACCTTTTAACACTTCAATTGCTACAGCATCCAGTTTGCTGATGTTTATGAAAACATCCTTGTTTTCTCCCAGAGAAATGGATACTGGGATTTTATCACTCCTGCAAAACTCCACAGTCCCCTTACTCTGTTTTATCAGTAAATTACAGAATCATAGAATGGTTTGGGTTAGAAGGGACCTTAAAGCTCATCTAGTTCCAACCCCTGCCATGGGCACCTTCCTCTAGAGGTGTGAAATCCCTGGAATGGTTCAGCAGGGCCTTAGGCAGGTGAAATTCATTTTTATAAAATTGATATGCATATAAAGGGGTTGGGACAGCAGGGAACAAGTGTTGTCACAGTGAAGAAATGAACTATTGCAATTGAGAACTGAACTATGTAATGAATTGTTCTACGCTGCAAAACGCTAAACTTCAGCTGGAGCTGTGGGAGCAAAATTAAAAACAGCACTGAGGTTTAAATTCTACATTTTCATTTTAAATCCATGGAAGTGTAAGCTGTAAATGAGGTGGACCACAGCAAGACTTCAAGGTGACCTCGTTATGGCCTTCCAGTGCCTGAAGGCGGTACGAGAAAGACGGAGAGAGACAATTTACGAGGGCTTGGAATGCCAGGACAAGGGGGAATGGCTTCCCACTGCCAGAGTGCAGAGATAGATGGGATATTGGGAAGGAATTGTTGCCTGGGAGGGTGGGCAGGCCCTGGCCCAGAGTGTCCAGAGAAGCTGTGGCTGCCCCTGGATCCCTGGGAGTGTCCAAGGCCAGGTCAGAGTAACCTGGTTTAGTGGAAGGCGCCCAAACCCAGCTGGAACAGCACACACCCAGTGGGTTAAAAACCCTGGAATTCAAAGCCAAAGCAAGAGCGTTTTTGAACAGCAATTCCCAATAACCAGGGAATCAGCTGTGCTAAGGCTGAGGGCAATGTGGTTCAGCATTTCAGAAGCTGCAATCGCCTGTTGAAGCCCGTGGAATTAATTGGATGGAAACACAACCTTTTTTCTTTTTCAAAAGAAGCCTATTTGGACTTCTCGTGCTCTGTAACCCACGGAGCCAGGGAGGCAGCAGAGCAGAGAGGATGAATGCAACCCGAGTCTCTTTAGTCCTCTGAAATAGGAGTCCGTAAGACACAGCTTCTGAGGAGGATTCAAAGAAAACCACACTGAAATAATCTAAGCAGCAAAAGGACACAGATGTCCAATTGAACAGGGAATAATTTCAGGAATTAAACAGAAAACATTTAGATGAATCTTACACTTCAAGGTGGGCGTAGTATCCTGTCTGCCGTTTATTTTATATTTTTTGCCAAGCTTTGAGGAAGCTGCCAGGACTCCCTGAAAGCCCTTTGAGGGAAGGCAGCTGCTCAGCGCAGAGGCTGGAGCTGGCCGAGGAGGCTTCTGCACAGCAATTAACCCCAGCACAAATCCCGTTTTTTTTTCCTTCTAGATCTTAGAAGAAATCTGCCAGAAAAACAACTGGGGCCAGCCGGTGTACCAGCTCCACTCTGCCATCGGCCAGGATCAAAGACAGCTCTTCCTCTACAAAATCACCATCCCTGCCCTCGCCAGCCAGAACCCCACCATGTACGTCATCATTTTGAGGCTTTCTGAGGCTTAGGCTTTGTTTTTTAAATGGTATTTTGGCTAACAGCTGTCCTCAAAGTCACAATCGCACAGGTCTCCATTTCCTTTTGTTTTCAAAAATATTTATTAAATGTATAGTTATATATATTATATATATTTACATCATTATATATATAAATACTTTAAAAAAATATGGGGAGAAAAACACCCACAAACCGTAATTAACTGCTGTCTGCCGTGCTTGGTGCTCTCTCTGCTGGTGCAAACATTACAGAAAGCCAGACATAATCAGGCAAAAAGGTGCGCTTTTTTGTACAAAAAGAAAGTAAGCAATAGCCCTTGTGGGGAAATGAAAGGAATTTGAAGGAACACACTGATATTTCAGCTCTAAATATGATTCCAAGCATTTCTGACCTAAACCACTGCTTGCTGTGTGTTGTAAAGAAAAACCCAGCCTGGGTATTGTAAAGACAAAACGCAGCAGGGTTTCTTTTTTTGGTCGAAAAAGGACAACAAATTCTGCCAGGACATCGTGTCCAAGCCGAGAGCCAGGGTCGATAACCTCAGCGAGGGAAGCAGAGCCCTCGGAGGAGAGCAGCTCTGTTAATGCACCAGCACGGGGAAGTGATGCTTCCATGGGATGTGTGGGATGGTGCCAGCTCTGAGAGGATCCCGGCATGTGGCAGGAAAGCCCTGGGGAGCACAGACCCAGCTCACTTTGTGCTGTCCTCACAGCCACCCTTTCACACCGCCCAAGCTCAGCGCCTACGTCGATGAGGCCAAGACCTACGCGGCGGAATACACCCTGCAGACCCTGGGCATTCCCGTGGAGGGGGCAGAGGTGCCTCCTGCAGCACCAGCTTTTCCAGGTATGGGCAGGGCTGTACAGCCAAGGGCTCCTGGAATGTCATTTTTCCTGCTTTTTCTCTTTGTCAGAGAATTCCAGACTGGCTTGGGTTGGAAGAGACCCTAAAGATTGCATCATTCCGTGCCCTGCCATGGGCCGGGACACTTTCCATTATCCCAGGGTGTTCCAAACCCCGTCTGACCTGGCCTTGGACACTCCCAGGGATCCAGGAGCAGCCACAGCTTCTCTGGGCACCCTGTGCCAGTTTATTGCCTGTAGAGGATTTTATCTCTATACCAGGACTGCCCAAATGTCTGTGTCCACACCCCGGAGCAGCTCAGGCTGGGGGCACTGGGGTGGGGGCTCTGCTCTGACCCCGACCCCACAGGTCAGTGCCACAGGTGGGACTGTGTCCAGGGGAGCTGGAGCAGTGTCCAAGGATGGGGAGCCCCAATACCCAGAGCTCCACACCTCCCCTCCTCTCCTCCCAGTTTGTGAATTCCTCCTTCCAGCTGGGAGCCCCAGAAACAACGCAGGATCCAAAGCTGGCACCCCCAGTGCCACTGAGTCCCCTCCCTGGCTCTGATGCCACCAGGATGGAGTAGATCTTCCTCACTGCGAGGACGCGTGGCTGATGAATTCATGGTCCCTCCATCCACCCCCAGCACCCCCAGCTGCTTTTGAACTGACACTTAGGACCTCCTCCGCCAGAGAAATGACGCAGCCATGGAAGTTTGGATCTGGTCCCAGCTCTCACACCCCCACTGGAAGGTTTTTCCTCCCAGTTTGAGAATTCATACTCAATAACTCTTGCAACTGCCCAAAACAGCCTGGGGAGTCATGGAAAACACAGGGATCACATTTGCTGTGTTCTGCAGCACGACAGTGGTTCTGATGGAGAGGCAGCTCCACGTGCCAGACTGCACATGAGGAGCGCATTAGTCAGTGCTACTGAGCTGTTTGGAGTGTCTCAAGGATGGATTTAAAAAAAAAAAAAAATGAAACATCTATCCGGCTTCCTGCCACAGGAGTCCGCAAAAGCCGCAGAAAAATCAATTTGTCTGGGCTTGTGCAGCTTCCGCAGCGTGGAAACCAAATGGGCTCTTTATTGAATCCAGCCCCCACTTATTGCTTAATTAGGATCTCTCCTTTTCTTTCATCCACCCTTATTTATTTGTCTTGGGAGCCTGGCAAATGGACACGCATTGAAGTTGCTGCTTGCAGCACACACTGGGCCTTGGGCAGGGTTCAGGCCATGCCCAGGTCGCAGCTCTTTTCTCTCCCGATGGTTGCAGATGTGCCTGAAGTCCCAGGTTTCTCAATTCCTGCTTGAAACGTTGCGCCTGGCTTTGCTGGTGCAAAGAAAATACTCTGGACGGCCACAATGCTCAAATTGTAGGGAATTCCTCAATTTTTTCCCCAAAGTGACAGCTCCAATGAGGCAATGTGTGCTCCCTGTTGCCCAATATTTTCATTCCCCCACCAAGAGGTCCTTGGCTCTGGCTGACCTTGGGCTGATCCCATTCCCCACCTGGGCAGACAGGATCCTGGGAGATGTAGCTTGGCTGCAGAGCCTGGCCCAGCAGATCCGATGGATACCCCAGCTGCTCTTCCCAAACTGAGGTTTTGCCTTAACTCCTGATTCTTTTACAACAAAATACTGTGGTGTGTTTGACAAGCTGCTATGCCCTGCCTCCTTCAGAGGAACCAACCCCAAATGAAGCTGTTTTCCCAGTGATTCATTCTCAAACAGCAATGCTTACATCTTCCCATGGAAAATTTGGAAGTGTTGAAACCACATTTTCCATTAGAAACCGATGGGGAAAAAACAAAAAATCCCGTCTACTGAATATTTTCTCCCTGCTGTTGCATTGAGGGAGCTTCCTTACCATGGCTATCCTGAATACCCTGTATTTTGGCTGTGAAGGGATCAGAGCCATATCTTCTCCTTGAAACCTGCCCCAATATCCCTTATTTGAGGTTGTTTCCTTGCCATCCTCATGCCATACAGGGGGGAGCGTGTCCAGAGCACCATTATCTCAGAAATAATCCAAACCTGAGAGAAAAATACTCGACAGAGAGGGGCGTTTTTCCAGCACCATGTTTGACAAACCATGGGTGAGGAAAGGCTTTGATTTTCCTAGGAATTGTTTAATTTGTTTACATTATTCCCACTAACAAATTCCTTGCTGCCCGAGCCATTCCCATCGGAAGTCGTCCCATCAAAACCTACCAGGCGATGGTGAGTTTGGAAGGGATTTTCACTGATCTGTGGGTTTTCCTTCTTTTTTTCCTTCAGGATATACCATTGCTAACGCAGCTGCCACTGTCACAGCCACCCAGCTCAAGCAAGCAGTGACAATGGGACAAGATCTGGCCACGTATGCGACCTACGAAGCCTATCCTGCCTTCGCTGTCGCCGCACGGAGCGACGGCTACGGAGCCTTTTAACCAAAATTCCCTCGAAACCCAGCACAGGCAGAAAGGAAAAGAAACCCAAATTTCGGTCTGGTAATTCTTACACCCTCATAGTTTTAAGCTAATCTGTGGCCTGAGGTTGATTTTAGTCAGAGTTTCAGTCTTGTAGGTCTTTAGTTTTTTTAACGGGGTATTAAGGCGGGGGGAAGGAGAAATTAGAAAAATCACGCAAAATCAGATTTTCTCAGGAAGGCAAAATCTCAGCCCAGGAAATGAGAGGTTCTCAGGTGTGTGTATATATATATATATTATATATATATATTTATACACCTACTGTGTGTGTGTTTACAAGCAACAACCTGTGCTGAAAACAGTTGGTCCCGTGGCCATTGTGACCCGGGACTGGGGAAGGGTGGGGTGCCCTGGCAAACCCTTCCATGCATCTGGAACTCTCCTGCACCCACCCCAAAGTTTTCCAGGCCAGGCAGAGCAGTGGTGCCCCTTGGCCACTTGTGTTTGCCTCTCCCTGTCCCTGATCCCCCTGTGCCAGGCTCTTTGAAATTCTTCCTGGCACAGCCAAGGCAAAAAAACCCATTTATCCTAAACATTTCTGCCCAGCATAACTGGCTGCTTTTTATCAAGTTTCCATGCTAATTTTATTTTTAAAGCAGGGCACAAGCATTCAGCAGAATTTTCCCTCTTACTTTGCTCCTTCCCAGCCATATCCACAAATCAGCAAATAATGGTGTATTTTTGTGCGATTCCCATCGAATGGAAGATTCACTGAAAGAGAGGGAAACTTTTAAGCCTGAGGAGCAGAAAAGTGCTATTCATTAAGGCCAATTCTCCGCTTAATTAGAGCACGAGAGCTCACAGCCATGGCCCAGTAATAGCAGGCACCTCGACAGGAATGAAATTATATCCAAAGAACATTTTCCCAGGTTGGAAAGAGCCCTGCCTGGCTCTGAGCACTGCTTTACCCATTAAATCAGGGCTGCTGCCTGCTCTGATTCCAGCAAAAATTAATGCAGTGGGAAAGGGTTCACGCCAGCAGTAAAGGCACCTCTTATTTTGGAGAGCACCAGAGTTGGTGTTGTGTTTGAACCCTTTGGGGATGCTGGGAGCATCCTTTGGTGTCCAGCAGGAGGGCATTATCCATTTATTTTTGCCATGGGATCGAGGCAGGAGTTATGATGCTATGGAGATAGAGGAGGAACCCAGTGGTGGATAACTACAGCAGACACATCAGTCCTATATCTGAGATCCTGTGCAGTGATGGCACTAAGGAAAACTGAATTTATTCAGTCTAGGACCCAAAAAAAACCCTTTTGGGAGGAACTGGGTTGACGACACCCAGCAGATCTGGCCCCACATTTTTCCCCTGGTTTAGATGCCGTGATGTGGCAGAGTAGAAGCCATTCCAAGGGGAGCTTTTCCTGTGCATCCCCCAAACTGTGCAAAGCACGAGGGTCTGTGGCGAGGTGTTGGATCCGGGAATTCAGTGTTTCCTGTTCTGACTCGATTTCCCCCGGAACGGAACAAACCCCATAAGCTGTACAGTCTGAGGTCCCGTTAGCCCCCTCCTATTTATAAAGTAGCTCGTTAGGGTGACCCTAAAGGTATTACAAGCCCTCTGTGGCTGCTGCTGGCCACGTTTGGCTTCGCAGCAGGGGACAAACCTGGTCACGGGTGGCCAAATAACCAAGAGTGTTACGGATTTCGTGGCTTTTTCTTTTCTGTCTCTGTCTTTAAGCGGTGTTTGCCAACGAGGAACACAGCCAGGAGTGTCTCTCAAACCGTTGGCAGGAAGTGTTTCTCACTTTCCACGTTCAGTAAGTTTAGTCTGCTTTTTCAGCTATTTATATAAAGTTCAGAAAGATGTCAAAGCAGAGGGCAAGAAGCAGTATTAAAAATGTGTGCATGAAGCACTTATTTTTGTACGAGTAGTACAAGGTTTGTATAGAGTTTTAACACTATGAAGTGTAGCTAAAAATCACAATTTCCATTTACTGGAGGACAATCGTGTGTGTTTCAAGGGAATGAAGGGGGAAATTGCATCTCAATCATCCGTTACAAATTAGAACCGGGACTAAATTCTGCGAAGCAACTCTGTGATTTTCGAGTAATCTGAGGACATTCACTGGACTTTGAAATATCATTAAAACTTTTTAAACACAAGCCTCAGTCCTTTCATACGTCCATGGTAAATAGGAGCACACTTTGCTCCGGAGGGATCGATCCCAGGTCACGCTGGCAGGGTCACAAGCTGTTCAGGAGTGTTTTCCACGTGTACTTTGGTGACCCTCGCCAAGCACACGCAGCAGAAAATCAGCAGTTTTGTACTTCTGCACTTTTAAGTGAAAAATTGAGGGCTTGGCCTCTTTTCCTAGCACCTCTTTGGTCAGTATTTATTTATCTGTCAATGCTACAGGAATTGGATTCACTATAAATTTAATACCTGATCCCAGTGGAGATTTTTCAGGGCGTTATATCGACAGTGAGACAGCACTGCGCCAAAACAAGGGGTAAACGGGGAGATCCGTGATTTAGGGCTGTGAGGGATTGGCCCCACCTTGAGAAGAGCCTGTTGCCAGGTCGCCAATAGGTAAATCTGTTTTAAGACGAGGCCCTGCTCCCTGGAAGACCATCACAGTTAAGTGATGGAGAAACAGCAATTCCTGGTACAAAGGGTTCTGGCTTTACACCTTTCCAGAGAGATCTCGAGCCCAAGGAATGGGGGCAAGGTCTGGAACCTTGCTACTGATAACCAAAGGCCTCCCTGCCACTCCAGAAGAGATTTTGCCAAAATAGCCTGACATTGTTCTTACAAAGAGGTCAGCTGTGCTCTGGGCTCCAGCAGCTCTGCCAGCTCTATTATTTTCCCTCATTAGCTTTTCCCGATGTCCTGCTTTCATTTTTCAAAACCAGGGCGATGGAGAATTTTGCTCTTTGTAACGTTTTCCCCCTCACACAACTGAGATTCCCTCTTCGCTCAGCAGCAGCTGGCTGGTCAATTTTGGAGAGAAAGGATGATTTTCCAAGGAATCTCAAACCCACAGCCCAACTTAAAGAAAACACTGTTTCCCATTTGTAAAGATGTGGGCTTCCAGCGGAGAGCAAGAGAAACCCAAAAACCATATCCACCTTCCACCAACAAGTCCAAGACACGTCTGGAGGCGTAAGTGATCAGATCGATGCCCAGAAAAATCAGCAGATGGCTGCTCATCTTTGGCTGCTGCAGGGCAGGAGGTCCAAAAACTCCACTTTCCATCACCTTTCTTCCAGCCAGCACTTTCCTGGAGGTCTCTACAACACAGAGCCTCTCACCAGAAGTGCAGAGTGAGAATAAAACATCTCTGAGGATGACACAACTCCGTGTTTGAAGCTGGCCAGACCCTGGAACATCCCAGGGGGAAACTCTCTCGTGTCCCACTGAAGCCCCCTCAGTCCGTGGGACAACGGGACTTTCCAAGGGAGCTGCTTTACCTTGGAGCTTGCATGGCTCCCTTTTCCCAGCTCAATCTCCCATGGACCATCTCATGTCTCCATCACGCAACTACCTGGATCTCCCTTTTTTGGGAAAAAAAGAACCCCAAAACCAACCGAGCTTTGAAGGTGACATCCCGGTGAGGGGTCTCCAGTCCCTGCTGGTCACTAACTGGGGATCAGCCTGGCCCTGGTGCTGCTCGTGGTACTCTGATGGGATGTTCCTTCCTTCCAAGGGCTGGAAACTGCTGTGGCCCCCAAAATCTCAGTCTTGGATGAAATTGCAGTTCATAGCTGTCGTTTTTTAAATGCTGGAGGGGGCTTAGACAGCCCCTGCCCACCAACCCCTCTCCTTTGGGAATGCTTGGGGTGGGCTGCTCTCTCCCTGAACACCTCAAACTCCTCTCCATGTCAGAGACTCATCCTGGCCCAGCTCCAGCTATCCACAGGATCATGCACATCCAGATTTGGGCTTGTTTAAGGAAAAAACATTGGAAGAGTGACATTCCTTGGTCCCCAGCCCCACCTCATGTATGTACAACCCTGGTTGTGATGATGTTAAAAACCAGAGAGTTGCACACAAATACCCTTGGTGGGAGGCTGGGAAAAGACCCAGACAAGCAGAGGATCCAACAAATCCCAAATCCCGCATCAAAGCCCAAAGACAGCAGAGGATTCTCCCCTCTCCCCGCAGCGCCTCGGGTCAGATCCCAATTTAGCATCTCCAAACACTGCTGGTAAATTGGGGAGGGATGGGATGTGCAGGAGGGAGGTTGTGGCGTGCTCGAGTCGTGCAGAGGAGCTCAGCCCGAGGACACGAGTCTCCCGAGTTCTTGGTAGTTTATATCCCACGACAACAAAAATAAAATAAAGGTGGAATTCCGCCCTCCTCCTGAGCACGTAGCAGGGCACAAATGGCTCCACGGGAGAGGGACGAGCAACTGCGATGAGCAGTGAGCGCTATATTTAACAGCTGGCAAAACGCCCAAATTCCTGAATTTTTTTTTTTTTTTTTTTTTTTTCCCTCTTTTTCC
>VZRN01000794.1:3019045-3119936 GCA_013397935.1 Dasyornis broadbenti | reverse complement strand
CACGGTGATAATGGGCACTGTCAGGTACAGCAAAAATGGAGCCGATTGCTTTTCCTTTTGGTAGAAAAGCAACAACTTCAGGCCATGCTGAAAGGTTGGAGGTACTGATTTTTGAGCTGCAAAACCCCCAGAATTTCTCAAGTGGGGTTAGACCTCCACTACAGGAATTATTTTCACCCCATGCAGTGTTTCTGAAGAGAAAGGAGGGGGCAGCAGTCGTGTGACCTCCCTGAGGAACAACCATCACCACTGACAGGATTTAAACGTCCCCAGCAGCCTGTGGCAGATCGAAAATGCTGCTTACCAGAGCAATAGCCTGGGCCAGGCCCCTGTAGAGCTGGATGTAAGCAGAAAGGGTGTGTGGCCCATAAATAGTGGATGCAGCCTCGTATCGTTGAACCTGAAAAGGATGAATTCGGGAAAGGAGGGTTGGGAGGGCTCCTGAGGGGTTTCTACCGCTCATCCCACCCAGCTGAAGATCAGCAGTGGGGTTGTTTACTCCCTTTCTGATAAGGAGACGGCCCCAACCACTTGCCAAAGTTATTTCTGCTGCAATTTCAGGTTACTCTGCATTCTCCAACCTGCTGCAAACAGGAAGGACCTGTTTGCTCTCCCAATTATCACAGTTTTCACCCTCTTTTAAAAGCTTATGATGCAACTTGTCCCCCCTCCAACTTTTTGGGGTGGGATTCTTCCAACCCCAGTTCTTCCAACCTTGCCTCCCAGTTCTCCCTGCCCATTTTCGTGGCAAAGGAAAAGAACTCTAAACACCCATAATTTGGCATGAACTATCATCCCATGGAGTCGAAAGCTGAACTCACTTAAGCAGATTCAATCCACAGTTTGAATATTTACCTGGTATTCCTCATAGGTGGTGATGTAGTGGGTGTAGACATTGCACAGACCTGCAATCACAACGTTCATCCCTGGTGTCCCATGGGAATCAAATTCCTGAGGAAGAAAATAAAACCTTTACCTTGAAACAACTGCTTAAAGCACAACCACGCTGTTGTTATTATTACTGTTATTATTATGATATAAATATTGTTATTATTGTTATGGTCACTGGCATTATTATCGTTATTATTATTATTATTGTTGTTTTTATCATTATTATTTACCAGGACAGAATACAAAGTTATGGTGGGAAAGGGGCTGGGTGCTCAGGATTGCAAACCTACAAGTGCACTTTGCCTTTTTTAACATCTCATATTCACCCCCCAAAGAGAAAGAGGACAAATGACCTCTCCTTCCAGTAAATTCAACCAGTTTAGGGGATTTTTTGGAAGCTGATGTTTGTATACTCATTAGAAATCAGGGATATAAGTGTGAGAAAGGCTCCGTGAATTGTGGAGACAGCATCTGGGTTTGGGATTTTATTCAGGCTGCAGCCAGGATGTGTCAATCATACACAATGGTTGACACATCCTGGCTGCAGCCTGAAAAAATACTTTTGCCAAAACACTTTTTTGCAGTGGTTTTCATGTTGTAAAATCCTGGTAGGGATTAAGGAGCTAAACCCTTCCATCCCAGAGCCAGATTCCTGCTGGCATCAGTTGTGCCTGCATCCCTGTGGAATTGGCTTAATGGATTGAAACCCAATCCGGTGTTTTTTGGGGAGGAGATTCATTCCTCCTGCCTGTCAGGAAGCACATGGAAAATCATCTGAAGCAACTGGAAGAAGGAAACATCGGTGGGACACCAGTCCTGTGAGCCCAGCTGGGAGGAGATGAGGGAAATCCAAGAGGCACAAGAAAGGAGAAGTTCCAGACGTGCTGCGCACCAGAGAAACCTCAGCAACTCACACTTTGAACAGCTTCCCGCAGCCTGCGTCCAGACATGGTCCTAGGGCATGGAGGGAACAATGCCAGGCACCAGAAATCATGGAATCCCAGAATCCCTGAGGCTGGAAAAGCCCTCCCAGCCCATGGAGTCCAAGCTGTGCCCGATGCCCACCTTGTCCCCAGCCCAGAGCACTCAGTGCCACCTCCAGGCCTTCCTTGGACACCTCCAGGGATGGGCACTCCAAACCTCCCTGGGCAGCCCCTGCCAAGGCCTGAGCACCCTTTCCATGGAGAAATTCCTGCTCATGTCCACCCTGAGCCTCCCCTGGCCCAGCCTGAGGCCGTTTCCCCTTGTCCTGTCCCTGGGAGCAGAGTCCAACTCCACCGGAGTTGTGGAGAGCAGGGATCTAAAGCAGGAATTGCTGGTTGGACTTGCAACATCCACCAGAAATTCCCACAGCACCTCCAGCACCGCTCAACATCCCTTAAGACCTCTCTGCAACAAGTTCCACCAAAAAAACCCATTTCATACCCATCACCACAGCCAGGGAGAGGCTGGAGCCACCCCAGAGCTGGGTAGAAATAAAAGTACTGGAGATAAATCATTATCCTGTTTATATTTGCATCACTGTACCATGAGCAGCCAGTGCAATTCATCACTGTGGTGTTTGTGGTGCCAAAAACACAATCAAAGTTAACAAATTCCTTTGGTTTCCTTGAAACTGCATTTTGTAACAAACAAAAAGATTCAGGAAGCCTGTGTGCATCTCAGTTATTCCCACAGTGAGTTTGGGGATGATTTGGAGCCTACCCCCCTTCCTACCTGCAGGCAGAACTGTTTCAGGAGGTTTGAATGAAATTTGGCTGCAATAAATAGAACAAGACCCCAGGAATACACACGTGAACTCCCCGGGAACAGCAAGGATTGCCAGGGATCCGATGGCAGCGATCTGCACATCCACAATGACCGGGTGCCACGGGTGGGGCCAAGTCATCTGAGGGGGAAGAAAAACTGCATATAAATACTCTGGCATAGTAGGAAAGAAAATAGCTGAAGTGTTTTCCTCCCTACAGTCATCAACCAGGCAAATAAATTTATTTTGAGACTTTATTTGTGAATTAAATTGAATTTATTTGTAAAACGTGAGAAGTTGTGTTACCTTCATACGTTATCTGATCATAGCAGTCACATAAGCCACAGGTAAATACTATGGGTAAGCCCCGAAAAACCCTAAATAAGGCATTGCCAGAGGGGCCGCTAAAGGCAAAGTGGGTAAAGAAGGTCAGGGAACTAGGCACTCCTGGGAACTCCTCACCTGCATGGAAAAAGGATAGGATTGGGATTGATACGGAAATGCAAAATCTCACTCCAGCAAGGCAAAAAAAGGGGGAGTTTTTCTGAGGAGAAATTTACTGGGGGCAAAACATGAATGACGGAACCTTGTGAAGAGCATCAAAAGCAGGAGGCCTGCCAGAGCATCCCTAAAGCCGTAAGAAAAAAGTGTAATTTGCTCTCAGTGACACCATCCTGCATGGAGGAGGAGGCTGGGAGGAGCTGGCACCTCTTCTGGGGAGAGCTGAGGTGAGGAGCTGATTGAACATGAAATGACAGCAGGGAAGCTTTTAAGGAGGCTGGGGAAAGGGATAACAATGAATTTCCTTATCCAGATGGCATCGGCTAAGTGCTCTAAAGAACCCTGGACATGATCCCTCTCCACCACAGCACATTTGCCTTGGTGACAAGGGAGCATCAGGTGGGAAATGGGGCAGCAATTTCCATTTCAAGTTGTAAAGCAGGATTTTGGGAGAGCTCGGGAAGAACAAACGCCAAGCCACACCCTGAGCATGGGGATGGGCTGGGATCAATGGAGCAGCAGCTCTGCAGAGCCCTCAGAAACAGCCCTTCCCTGGATGGGCTGGGCATCCCTGGGATACAGATCCACATCCCTGGGGTAGGGATGCCCATCCCTGCTGGCTGCCCAAACTCTTCTGGAGCAGGATTGTGCCGGAGACCTTCACCCCAGCAAATCCCTGACATTGTGACACCTCGTTGTGGCAAGTCCCCAGAGTTTCCAAAAGGCACCGTGATGAGTTACTGCATTTTGTGGGACCCATGGAAAGAGGAAAGGTCCTTTCATAGATTAAGGTAGGAACCAAATGGAAAATCCACCCAGAGCTATAAAGACCGGAGGATCAGCAGAGCACGTCCTGAAGTCTGGGAGGCAACACCCGTGGCCTTCCCTGACCTCCTGCATCTTCCCTGTGCATCCAGCTCAGGGCTGCTTCACCGGCAGAGAATTAGGCTGGGATAGATTTTAGTGGGGTCTTTTATTTTGACCCTAGCAAGAGCTGCAGGTCTGGTTTCTCCTCCTGGGGTAGATGGAAAACCCATGCTCTGAAAGAGGAGAGCTCCCACCTCTCTCGTTCTGCTGTGAGCAAATGACAACGCTTATTCTTGCTTTCTCTTCCCGTGCTTTCCAAGCCCATGCAGCCTGTTCCCCCTCCTTTTTCCTCACCTGACACCGCCTGTAGCTCCCTAACAAACCCGTTAGGGATTGGGATCAGTGATGTTTGCTGATCCCAGCCCAGAGCAGTGATCCATGCGCGGCCCAGGGCACACATGGCTGCGTCCTTACCTCTCCCGTGCTGAAGAGGATGGGCTTGGGTCTGTGGCAGGCTTTGGTTTCGTTCGATGGCTCTCCCAGCAGCTGGTCCCGGATTTGATCCCAAAAGGGGTCCCCTTCCACTGAGCCTGGAGAGGGAAACATCTTTTAATCCTGTTCCTCAGCTGCCCCAGCAGCTCTCAGACAGACACTCCCGGCTCGCGGGGGTGGGATATTTCTCAGTGGACTCCGACCACCTCCCTTTCCTGGGGGGATTTGAAAAGCCCAGCTCAGCTCCATCCTGGCAGCCTTTGGGTCATGAGAATAAAGAAGAGTCCCAAACCAGCTCTTTCTCCTGCCTGCTCGCCATCCATCCCCTTCCTCCCCTTCCTTCAGGGCATGGCCATATCCTTTTCCCAAAGCTTTCTGATGGACACAGACAAACCTGCGAGGGGGTTTCCTCCACCTTCCTACAAACCATCCCTTTGGAAGCTGTCAGGTGACTCCAGGGGTTTCAGTCAATCTGGGGATGCCCCCTGCCCTCCCTGTTTGTACAAAGCCACATTGACACTTTCCCCCCAAATCACCTTGGGTGAAGTTGAAAGCCCCCACTCCGTCAATAGTCCCCGCAGCAAAGCTGTGTCCTAAGGCTGGCTTACAGGTTTTAACCTAAATCAGAAGGGGAGTAGAAAAGGAAAAAGAGATAAAACCCGGTTCCCTTCTGTGGGTGGGAATGGGGCATTTCTTCCTGCTCTCACCGTGTGTGTGGCATTGAGCTCCACGGACACGTCGCTCATGTTCACCCACTGGTGGGCTGAGCTCAGGGGTCCTGTCACCTCCTGGGAGGCTTTTTCATACAGCTCCTAAGGGACATACAAGGTGGGAAAAAATCCTTGAGGGACAAGCAATCACGATCCCAGCTCTGCTGAGGGACAGCTGTGTGGATCATTTCCTCATTCCACTTTCCCGTGGCCTCTTCCTGGTGTTGGACAAAATCTGTGTTTCCCAAGTCCCTTTGTTTCCATCACCCTGGCTCTACACCCTGCATGCCCTGAGCCCTGCAAGCTCTCCCTGTCTCAGGGAGGGAGGACACTTTTCTTTTACAGCTGAAAAATGCCCCTATTTCACCAGGATGGCAACTTCCTTCTCCTGGTTTCCACCTCTTGGAATTTCTCACATCTTGGACCAAGCAGAAAAAATAATTTTTATGAGAAAGAAGCACTTTGCTTAAAAGTGCTGGGACTCTACCAGGTATTTACTCCAGCCTGACAGCTGAGGGTATTTCCTCCACACCACTCAACCCTTCACGGAACGGTTTTCCAGCAAAGGTGCCTCAAGTTGGCACAGGGAAAGTGTTGCCAGAAGTTATACATGTTTAATGACATTCCTGGAAGGAATTGAGGGGGCAGCCTTGGAAGGCCAGGAGCCTGAGGTGTTAAAGACAACAGGAATATTGAGATTAAAATCCCAAACCAACATTTTCAAATTACAACACCCGTGATGATGTCCGTAAATAAATGTATGCGTTGTCCAGTCTAAATTTGGGTGTGTTATACCAGAGGAAATTTTTCACTCCCATTACCATTTCCTACATCTGCCCTAAGCCTGACGAATTCCAGGCTCTGAGGCCTTCTCGATTGCAGCAGAGACATCATTAGCTGGTTACAAAGCTTATTAACAAAATTAAAATCAAGAAACTTTAGAGTAATTTCAATCTACAAACAGATACAAGATAGAGAGAATCTAGAACCTAGAATCTGGAATATCCTGAGGGATATAGAATATAGACTATGGAACATCCTGAGGGAGGGGGCCCACAAGGCTCATCAAGCTGCTTACATGAGCATGAATTGCTGTCGTAGCAGCACTCACACACACTCAGAAAGCAGAATATCCCTTACCTTTGCTTTCAAGTAGATGTTTTGCCCTATAATCCTGGTGCTCTCGAACATATCATTCCCAGGCCCCTTGGCCATGCACATCGCTGCCTGTTGGGAAATTTGTTTCGGGGACATGAGCATGGAGAACGGGTGGTACTGCCAGGTGGTTGCCAGACTGTGGGAACTGAGGGCTTCTTGCAGGCCCCAGCAAAATTAGGCACGGGATTACTGCACTCGAGATAAATTTGGGGTGAATGACCAGAAAATGGGGAGTGTGAGGCCAAAGCACAGCTAATTCCTGAAAGTGGCATCCAGAACAGTCCACGAAGAGATGTTTTTCTAATTATAATGCCCTCTGCATGCACAGTGGTCAAGCACCTGGGTTCGTGTTTGTTTCTCCTGCTCAGGCGGGGGAAGAGGCGGGTCACACTCACCCCTCCGACGGGACAGCTGCTCTGGGGGTTGTCGCACGACTCGCCCGTGTTGACGCAGAACGGGCCCCGCGTGTTGGGGGACACATCTCCCAGGTTGGACGAGGCAAAGGCGGCCACAAAGGAGCCCTGCAGAGCCCAGAGGGGATTTCAGTGCAGGGAAAGCTGCAGAGCCCACGTGCAGCTCTCCCTGCAGCTGCTCTTAGCACCGTGCACGACGCTGCTCTATTCCCAAAGTCACCGGGAGCACTGGAATGGGGGTTTAGGCACATCTCAAAGGGTAGGGCAGGGAGAGCAGGGGAGAATTGGATGCGTATGGTGCCATTTCAGGGAGAATTTCACACCACTTTGGTCAGCAGCATTCCCTCCTCCCCCCTCCCACCTCAGCTCCTCCGCTGTGTGTGTCCCCAGCTTCTCGTGTTGCTGATCAGATGTTTATGGGTCATCGTAGCACCTTACACAGGACCTTTTTCCCTTCAGGCTTTCACCAGGATTTACAGGGTGAGAGCTGTTGGATCTGACTGCGGGGACACTTTCCAGGTTGCTCAGGCCTTGAACCCGTCCAGGGATGGGGCAACCCCAACCTCCCCAATTTTTAACAGTTGAATCAAAATAACTTGGGTTTATTCCTGAAGCCTAAATAAACACCATTGATTACTAGTTTGGAAAGTCAAGAACCCACCTTCCAATTTCTCTTGTGTAGAGGAAGAAAGGAGATAAATCAAAGCTCTCCCTTCATGTTTCTGAGTTTTCCCTGCTGTCCCATTTCACTTCTCCCTCATCCCAGCCCTTTTCCACCCCTCGTTTTGGGCAGCCCGAGAGCACTCCCACCTCTCCAGGGAGCATTCCCTTGTTCTTTTCCTGCTCAAACAGGTAGGAGGCGTAGCCCACGTTGTCGCTGTTCACCAGGTGGTTGGAGTTGTTCATGCTCACCGGGTGCACGGCAAACCAGCTGAGGAGGGGTCACAAAAAATGCACACACAGAAAATGCGTTGTTCACCCTGTGTGAACTGACCTGTTCAGTCTCATGGATTTGTGGGAATTTCCTTTGGGAGAGTACAAATGCAGGCTCGCGGTGCTTAGGGATGGATTAACAAGGACAGAGTGTTCCCATCCTCTCCCTTCCCAGCCAGGAGGGCTCATGGCTGGAACAATCCAGGCCTTGAGGCCACAAGAATTGGTCACTGTCATTATCAGGGCCACCAAGAGCTCTTTAAGACCCAGACTGCCTCTTTCACCAATCCAGAGAATTCTATTTTGCAAGGGTTTTTATATTCAAAGATACAAGGAGGAATCAGTAATGTAAAAAAAAAAAAAGGAAAAAAACAGAACACCTTCATTCTTACAAAAAATAATGAGGGTATGGAGAAAAAGCTGCTGCTCTCTTTGGTGGGCAGTACCTGATAAGGCCTAGCTCATGTCCATCCTCATCCTCCATCTTCAGCACCACCATCTCTTTGTCCGTGTTGGATGAATACCTGGATGGGAGCAAAGCAGGGAAATCCTGTCAGAGCCAGAGCTGTGGTCGTGCTCTGCGTTGTTCTGACAGGTTAAATCCCCTCTAGGCTGAGCAAGGAAGTGAAAAGGTTATTCCAGGCATTACCAGAGCACAGTGAGGACTTAGAGAAGCATCTGAAACCAGCTGGCAAGGTGAGGGAACAGTTATGGCTGTCATCGTCCTCAGGCACTGCTCCTCCACAGGATGGAGAGAAGACATATCCATGCACCAAGGATGGCACTTTAATGCTCTTCGACTCTTTTTTTTTTTTTTTTTTTTTAATTAAAGCACAAGGTCACATCCCTGACCAATTCCTCACACCTGGGGAGGGCAACCACAGCTTTGAAGCCCTCACTTTGCAGTTAATTTTCAGGGATGCACACACCCAAGTGATGGTCACAGCATCGTTCATTCTGCCCCAGCCCTTAATCCACATTTCCAGCTCTCCCGAGATGAGCAGAAGCTCCAGCTGTGAGCTGGCTGGGCCCTGGTCCCAGCTGAGGGGCTCTCTGCAGGGCTCTGCTTCTCTCCTGCCGGGCAGTTTTACCTGCTCCGCTCGGACTCCGGGTTCTCGAGGTAGGAGAAGGGGCTTCGGTTGATCTGGCTGTTTTCTACTGTGCCTCTGTTTATAAAGAGCCTTCCTCTCTTCATGTTCTCATGGGCGATATCGATGCTCTGCAGAGCAGCAAGACAGGGAGTATCAGTCTCTAAGGCAAAAGTTAGGTTATCTAGAAAAACTCTTTCTTTCCCTTCCTATCCATCCCCAACCCTTGGGAATTTTGGGGTGCTTGTTTGTTTGGGATTTTTTCTTAACTCACCTGAAATTCTAGAAAATTATGATAACATTTTTAAGACACTGACCTTGACGATGCCGTTGACGATGGAGCTGAGGGCTGGCCTGATGAGCCCCTTGCCTGTGATCCAGAACAGGGTGTACTGGAAGTACCCCCCGGGCCCTGAGTGCGTGTGGGTGCCGCTGAGGATGACGTTGTCCTGCCGGTACAGCTCGCCGTACTTGCTCTGCAGCTGCTCCAGCACCTGAGGGGAACGAGGTGCTCCTAAACAGCCCCTTTTCGTGCCCAAAGGCTACAGAGATTTGTGCCAGCCCTTGCATCCATACCCCAACCATCCATCCCTCCATCCGTCCATTTCCCATCCATCCATCCATCCATCCCCCTCCTCACTCTTCTCTTTCTGCCTGGCACAGCAAGGAAAATCTGGTAGAAGACCTCTCTGTCCAGCTTGAAGGGAATCCCAGATCATCCCCAGTTCTCCAGCATCCCCCTCCCTCCTCTGCTGCTTTAGAGGCACCACGATAACTTGTTCCCAATTCCAGTGAACTCCTGGTAATTTTCCCACTGAGACAAGCGTGAGCAAAGTCCAGCCTCACTTGCTGAGGAATCCAAAGCCCCTCTGCAGCTGAGACAGAGCATCTCCCCAGGAAAAGCCCGAAGGAAAGAGCCAACATGCTGCCATGCTCCATGGGGAAGATGCAGCCAGCCCGGCCCTCCTTTCCAGCCCCGTACCTCCAGCCTCACTCTCTGGGACACCATTCCGATGTCAGCGCTGACGAACACGACCCGTTTGGAGGTGTCAGGGTCTGCCACGATGAAGGCCCGGCTGTAGAGGCGCGAGAGAAGCCCCCCACCCACCTGGTCGGCGTTGGCATATCCCATCTGGAAGAGAGGAGCTCCATCGTAAACACTGAGCTGTTTATTCCTCTGCGTGTGTTTTTCTGAGTGGATTTGCCTGGGGGTCAGGGGATTCATTCAACAACTCAGAGCTGCAATTCTGTCTTGCCCCATGATTCCAACAATCATAGAATGGTTGGGCTCGGAAGGGGCCTTAAAGCCCATCCAGTTCCATCCCCTGCTCCAGCCCACTTCCCACTATCCCAGGGTGCTCCAAACCTCAAACGAACTTCAACTCATGTTTGAAGACAACACACATTTGGCAAGGCAGAGGTTCTAAACCAGAAAACCTGCAAAAAACACTCACAGAGGATGAAAAATCAGTATTTTTTCAACCCCATGAGGAATTACCCCAACTCACCAGAGGGACTTGTGCCACAGGGCCCGTGCAGTCAGCTCTGCCAACACCCACCAAGTACTTCGCTTTTTCCGCTACGATGTTGTTGCAATCTGTGAGAACAACAAATGGCAGATCAGCAGACACATGAGCGAGCAGATTCGGGGACAAAAGAGGCCCAAGAGCTCTGGCTGAGCGCTCTGAGTGGATTTCCAGTGGGCTGTCCACTTGCTGAGGCTGTGAAGGCCTTTGGGGTGGCCAAGGGTGGACCAGGCATGAAGAAGAGCACTCCAGAGGGGTCACTGGACTGTGTGCAATGGGTGGGGATGCACAGCGAGGGGGAAACCAGCCCAGCATTCCCAGTTAAACTCTCCACGCCCACCAGCACCACGCAGGAACGGGATTCGAGTGCTGTTCCACACAGGCAATTCAGCTCAGCACGGGTAAGGAAAAGGGGATGGCATCTCAGGAACTACTGGGGAAGGACTAGGGAAGAGAAAACGGCACATCCAACACATCCTGTGTCCAATGCTGGTACCCTAGTTCTCCCCTAGAAAATCACAGCAGAGCCAGATGAAGCAGTGAGAAGGGAAAAGCTGCTCTGGGCAATGACCTCCAGGCAAATGTGAGGAAAAGTTGGGTGAAAGGACCACGTGCAGGGGTGATGGTGACAGCTCAGCAGTGGCCTGGGGACTCCTACCTGTCACCCCTTGAATTTAAACCCTGCCCTGGGCACACCCTGGGGCAGGTGGAGCGAGGGGCTGGGATGGCTGCACTTGCCCTTGGAGTCTTTGTTGAGGAAGTGCAGCACCAGGAGCACCACGGTCAGGGCTATCATCAGCACCAGGCACACGATCAGGATCACCTCCAGCCGGGAGAAGGAGCACCTGGACCTCTTTCCACGCATGGTGGGGGCACTGTGGATGCACAAAGGAGCCTGTGGGATATCCCAGTGTCGGGCACATCCCATCAGACATCAGTTTGTGTCCCTCATCCCAGTGTCAGAGCTGGCAGCAGCCCCTCAGGGAACTGAAGATTTCTTTTTCAGCTTAAGACAGCAAAAACACATCTCCTGCAAGCAGCAATCACTCCCTGTCACCAAGCGTGGAAGGACAGGGAGTGATCCCAAATTCCTGACCCTGCTTTTCCCAGGGCACCTTGCTCACCCTTCTGGCGAGATCCTGGAAATAAAGCCCACAATATTCCACCAGATCCTGTGTTCACGGGGTGGCTGGAGGAGGTGCTGAAGCTCTGGAGCTCAGAGCACGTCAGAGGAGAACATCGTCACCATAATAAACATCAATTTAGGAAACTCAACTTTAGGGCCCCTCCCAACCCGCACCAGCCTGTGATTATTCTGTGATTAGAAAGGGAAGAATGAGGCAGAGCCTCTGATTTTCCTGGCAGTAACATTTGCCAGCCCTGGTAAAGCTCCTGCCTCCAGGCCATTCCTCACAGGGAATGTGCCCAGGAAACAATGAACCCGCGGGAAACAACTGCTGAAATGAGCACTTATGGTCCTGAAAAGGCTGCAGTGAGAAACAACATCAGCAGGGAGCCAAGTGATCACTTAGACTTGCTCTAGGTGACCTCTCTTACCAGCTTCTTCTGCCATGGCAAGGTACAGCACTGAATTTCACAGAGCAAATATTTTAGTGGCAACAAATGCAGTATGACAGAGCTCCTTCCTGCCCTCTTTATTCCCTGAGCGTGGCATTGGCTGCCAAGCACCGTGAGCTGTCCAGAACTACCCCAGCGCCAGCCTGAGACTGATCAGCACCGCTCACACTCACAGTCCTCATCCTCCAGCTGATTGGACTGCCCAGCTAACACTGAAAGATAGAAACACTGATCCCATGGCATCCCGGGGGAATCTCCAGCGGGCTTACCTGAGTTCCCTCGCCTGTCCCAGCGGCTCCCAGCTCGAGACCTGCTCCAAGCTGGAAAGTTCAGCTGGAGAATTCTTGCTGAGTAACCCCGTGAGTCACGCGTGGCACAAGATAAGGAGAAACCAATCAATAATTTTAATCCCACAAGGAGGTGATAGAAGGTTTTTCTCCGGTATGTTTGAGTTGCGGCCAGCATCTCCCTCTCCCAAAATAACCTTTCCAAGACTGTGCTGCTCAGCTCTGGTGCTCGAGGAATTCGGGAACGGGACCTTTTGTCATCCTCTTTGCCTCATCACAGCTTGACCAGTCTGTGGAATGGTGGCTGCTTCCCAGCTGGATGTGACTCCTAATTCTCATGGAAGTCCTCAGGGTTTCCACGCTCTACTAGAAGAAGAACTTGAAAGCAGAATTGTATTTTAAGTGTAAGATACTTTTTAGGAATGTATTTCTATTTATTAAACACTTTATTTGTTAAACCCCAGCTTTTCCCCTCTGTTTGCCTTTCAAGTCCCAGAGAGGTGTGGATAAATTCAGCAGCTGCTCAAATCTGCTTTATCCAAAGAATTTTGGCAGTTTGCTCTTCCCCAAAACGACAGGACCTGGCACATCCCTCAGATGTTGATGCAGCGAGGAGGGAAGGTCCAACCAGCCACAGCCCTTTCTCCCTCCAGCATTGTGGTGGGAATTAAAAGCTGGGAGCACCTCTTGGCATTTTCCCTCCCCTCTGAGGAGTTTGTTTTTCATCACCTTTTCCTTGGCGCATCCCTGATCCAAGGGTTAACATTCCAGGCAGTGTCTGCGTCAGCACCTCAAGGTCACGTTCAGCGTCGCCCTTTGGCTCCATGATTTTTGGACTGAGGAAAAGCAAGATTCACTGATACCTTATCACCCTGCTGTAATTCCCAAGGAACCTGCTGGCCGCTGGGAACAGCCTGCTCTGCCGTGTGGGCTGCCAGAGATCCCTGGACATTACTGTGTTCCTGGGAATGGTCAGGTCCCAAGGGTGTCCCAAACTGCGCTGGCCTTGGAGGGAACTGAAGAGGACAGGAAAAACTGTGGAGAAGTGGCTCTGCTGCCACGGGAGAGGTGCTCGGACAGGGATGAGCCAGGAATGGGTTGTGCAAGAGCAAGAGCTCTTCCTGCAGGTGGTACACTCGCTAGAGCATCAGGAAAATTAAGAAATTGGGTTTTAAGGAATCGTTACAGTGATGGAGTGTCCTGCCAGCCTCACCGCATAAAATTAAGAGCTGAGGAGAAGTGGATCTGTAGCTCCAGAAAGGACAAACCACCTGTTGCTGGCGGTGGAGGAGGAAAAGGGAGATTGACGACAGCCCAAAACATGCTTTGGGGCTATATTTTAAATGGTTTTCCTTTTGAAAAGACTGTGAGGGGAGGTTCTGGGGATCCACAGCTCCCCATCTCTCCCAGGGGATGTGACTGAGTCCAGGCTCAGGACTGCAGAAGCGAGGAGCTTTTTTGGTGCAGAAAAGGGATTTTCTGGGCTGCAAGGATCTCAGCTGAAGTGCTCAGGGCTTGGTAAATCCCCCTGAATGCCTCCTTGCCTGCGGAAATGTGAGGAAGGTGCAAGGTTCCCCCAGACCACCCTCCCTCCCAAGACCAGGAGTACTCCAGCTTCTTCCTGGTGCTATTTTGTGCCAAATGACTCTAAAGAAAGTGATATTTTCTTTACAATCTTTCTCCTCCTGAGAAAAAGGCCCCTCCCCATCACTGCTACCTCAGGACTGCACTCTGTGACCTCCCCAGGCACATCCAGTGGCTGCAAACAGCTCAGGGATTTCATCCTCAGCAGGAAAAAACCCACTCGGGATTAACGGATCCACTGAAGAAATCAGGCAAAGCTGACAGAAGGGAAACCACTAAACACATGGCCAAATGTCCTTATTCAGTGAATGTTGTGCTTCCAAATAATTAAGAAAGAGGGGAAAAAATTTGCTTCCCTTTCTGCTCCTTATTTTTCAGTTCCTCATCCCTCCCAAGCAAAACCAGATCATTTCAGAGACGTGGCCCTTTTCCTACAGCATCTAAATTTCACTTTAAACCCAGCGTTTCCTGGTCTCTTATAGAGCTCCCCTTCTGCAAATCGTCCAAGCTGGGGCTGGGTAAAACCAAACCCTTCTCTTAAAAATGCACAGGAGGCCACGATCTTCTCTGTAAACCTGAAACAAAAACTCTTCTGATGGGCAATGAAGACACAGAAAATGCCTTTTTTTTTTTTTTTTTTTTTTTTTTTATNNCTTGTTGTGGGTAAAAAAAGAACAAAAAAAGTTTTTTTTTTTTTTTTTTTTTTTTTTTTAATGAGAAGGCCTGGGAAGATTTCTGAAACTGGCTGCATCAGCCTTTCAGTGCTCTGGGGGGCAAAAATCCCTTTTTCCCTGAGAAGCCACCTGTGATGATGGCCAATTCTCCAGTGTCACAGCCTCGCTCATCCCTGCAGGACACAAACCTTGATTCCAGCCTGTTTGCTAAGCCATGGCCACGTCCTGAGCAGAAAATTGGAACAACCATCATCTCAACAGGAGCATGTGGTTTATACAGAGCCAAGATGTTCCCCAAGATCCTGGATCTCAGGCCTTGGGGGCCTGAGGAGGCCTCAGAGGCCTCACAGCCTTCAGAGCCCTCAGAGCCCCTCCTGGAGGGGCCTCAGAGCCCTCACAGCAATAAAGAGGCTTCTTACATAACATTGTTTATTTAACAAAGAATGGCCAAAGTCCCTTTTGCTCGGGTTCAGGATGGCAGGAGATAAGGTGTTCACACAGAGCTGTCAGCAAGAACCCTGCCAGGCTTTGGCAAGGGCACACCAGGGCTGCTTTAGGCCGCACCACGTGGATTTTCTTCCCCGCTTTTCCTGGTCAAAACACACACACCTACTCCAAGCAGCAGCTGGAAGTGGGATCAGACTTCTTTGTGGTGGCAAACGGTGACTTTCCTGCTGGGAAACACCGCTGGGAGCATGCATGGTGTGTTTAGGAAAGGCAGTGTGAATGGAAAGGTAAGAAAATTGAGGCAATTTCAGTTTCTGAACACAAAAGTCCTGCACAGATCACTGAGTGACAGCTGAACTGAAGGGATGCCTCGCAAACATAATTAAAATGTTGTCCTGGGCTGCCCTGCCTCAAGAGCAGGAATTCTGCCCCTCTGGACAACCAAGTCATGGTGACCTTTTGCTGCTAACAATTTATGTTCAGACGTGCGCACACCCCAAAACTCCCCAGGCGGTGTGGCTTAAATCTGTCAAGAGGTTAAAGGTAAACGGGTTAAAGCTTCACCACAAAAGGAGAATGTTTTGCCACCCCTCATCTGAGGCAGCAGCAGCGCTAGGGACACAGCCAGGGACAGGAGAGGCATTGAGAGGATGCAGAAAGAAACCACAGATCCTTCTGGCAAACATTTGTGGTCAATATCTGCAGAATTGGATGGGAAAAGTTGCCAAAACAGGAACTTGCGGCTTCGGGCAGCGCTCTGACCTGCTGGCACCAGGAAGAGAATAAGGCTGAGCACTGAGCTGTCTCCTGAGTAAAAGCAGGAGGGGAAAGTTGGGATTGCCCTTTCCAGAGTACAGGAAAGCAAAGGGATGGCCGCCCTTGCTTGGCTCATGCTTCTCACAGCCCTCCCATCCCTGTATTTTATGGGTTTAAAACCTCCCCCATGTGGCAGCACCAAGGGCTAAATGCAGATGGATCTTGGCAACATCAATGCCCACCCTCCTGGCAAAGATCCTGCTTTGCCCAGGTCTTCTCCACCTTAAACCGTTCTTTTCCAGCCTTGTCTGCTGGAGACCCCTCTTCCAGTTTCAGCCTCCTGGCACCTGCACTGCAATGTCCAGGTTTGCCCCTCCACCCACAAACCAGGCTCCTGCCTGTCCTTCAGACACCCTCAGCATTCCACTGGAGGCTGTAGTGTGGTTTTACTGGCACAGCGTGGGGAGATCCACGGGTTCTGCTGGATTGAGGCAGCACAGTGCCAGATTCCAGCTTTTACAGACTTGTTTGCTGTGCTCACCTCTCTGATGGGCACCCAGCAAAGCAGGAGAAGCAGGAGCTGCTCTGCCCAAGGGAGAGGCAACAATGCACCAGTGCCCGGGGCAAAGGAATGATTTCCGTGGTGGTTCAGCCTCTAATTGTGACAAGATTGTCCCTGGAACTCACCCAAAGATCTCAGCCCAGGAATACAAAGCTCACCAGTCAAGTGTGGTGTCCAATGACGACAGAGGAGCCCCACCAGCCCCTGGCTGCGCTCTGCAGGAAGCAGAGGCTGAGGGATCACTGCAGATGGATCTTACCTGAGCTTTGGGGGGAATACAGTGGGAAATCTGGGATTCCGGGCATTACCCCGACCCCAAGCCAACCTCCCATCAAAACCAGCCAGAGCTGCAGGGCGAATGCTCCCCAGGAAGGAGGAGAACAAGGCAGCACAAACTCCACAGCCTGGACTGAACCCAAGCACAGCAGTTCTCTCCCAAATCCATCCCCGGGCCCCCTAGCAGCAAAGCCACCCCCTGAGCCCCCTGTCCCCCATTCCCAGACTCCCTTCCCGAGGCAGCAGCATGCCCTGCCCAAGCACAGCCCCGCTGGGGCACCGTGTGGAGCCGGCTCCATGCAATAAATCAGACACCACAAGGCAGGGTTCAGCAGATTCCATTTAATGTCATGTGCATATATATCCATACATTTACTTATGTCAATGGTTCGGATGTGCGTGATGCCAGGTCTTGAAAAATCTACTCCTCAGGTTACATCTGGGAGCCTGAACTCTCTCAAAAACCAGCTGGGGGTGGGGCTGGGCTGTTTAAAAACCGACTTTGAACCCCAAAGTTGCCAAGGTCAAGCCGTGAATTGAAGGCAGAGCGGGCAGAGCTGAGCCCTGAATTCCCAGCCAGCTCTGCGAACGCTGCTGCAAAGGTTTGGCCGAGGAACCCCCTCTCTCCTTCCATCCCTCCCTCCTTCCCTCCCTCCCTTCCCAGGCAACAGAGAACTGATGAGGAACTGCTCTTGTTCAGCACCCCCAGCACCGGCGAGACAAAGCAGCACAAGGAATACCCCCACCACCAGCTCTCCGGGACAGCTTTTGGCCAAGGCTGAGCAACAGGGCAGGGAAGTGGTGATAAAACGTCTCAAAAAGAAGAAGGAAGAAATGACATTTTCACCAGCACAGACGCACAGAAATTGGCTTCTCTTTTCTTTTTTTTCTGGTGTTTGGGGGCCAGGACTGGCAGCTCCCGAGGGAAGGGAAGGGGTGCCCACCCTGCCCTGTGCTGCATCCCAGCAGTTCTGGGGTAGATTTTTCAAGGCCTGGAGATGGCTCCCAGGAAGGCTCCTCCCACCCGCTCGGAATCGATTGCATAGCATTTATTTCAGATAAGGCACTGTTTTGCCCAACAGCAATTCCACATCAATGCAGTTTCCATACAGTCCACATCGGATGGCCTACAGTGCAATAACATCAACTTAAAGGCAAGGTTTGGAAGAATAAACCCAGCTTTAAATTTCAACTGAATATTAAAAAGATAAAGGAAACTACATTTTTTAAAAGCCTTTTTTATTTTCCTTCACCATTGTTGTTTTACAATACAAATATCACCTTGTGAATACACAAAAAACCTACAGAAGATAACTCTGCTTCACGTAAAATACAGAATGGATATATATATATATATTTATATATATATTTTTTCTCTTCTTCATTCTTTTTTAAAAAAACTATTTTTTGTTCTGCACATTGGCAAGTTTAGGATAGGAGACTTCCCCAAACATACAGTATGTATGGTAGGAGTGAAAACTTAGAATTACATGCAGTTTCTGCACAAATATTTTAAAGAAATAGATTATCTTTGTTGTTTTCCAACAACACTTTGATAGGGGATGGAGAAACCATTTGTAGTTCACTCAGTGATCATTTGTAAAATTCTTAAAAAACAGGAAGTCATGGCTGTTTTGCTTTTTAAAATCCAGCTACCAAGTAGACAATAAAGTGATACTTTTTCAGCTTGACCTGCCCACAATGTGTGAGCAAGGTCGGACCCTTTTTATTTGGTGGGGTGGGAGTTTTTTTCCCTACACGTGGCAATTTCAACATTATAAGCAAATTTCCAGTTTAATTTAGCTATAAATGCAAAAATTAGTAATTATACAGTATATATAATTCTGCTTTCATGGAATACTTTATTTTAAATAAAAACATTTAAGACTGCCTACTGACCATACAATCAAGACATGAAAGGCACTAGAAACATAGACAAATCTCTCTCTCTCCCAAGAAGCATCTTCTTTAAATTTTTTAACTCTCTATTCTCTGACATGTAAAAATCTTTTTTAAATTTAATTTTTTTTTTCATACACATTTTGAAAAATAAAGTTAGGAAATACTTAGAAAATCACTTTACATTTTTTTTTCTTTTTTTTTTTTTTTTTTTGTTTTTTTTTTTTTGCACTTTTTGACACAGTCAGTCACTGCAGATTCTACAAAATCAGGATTTACCAAACCTTTCTGTGTCTATCATCTTATTCGTAGCATGGTGCAACAGGTAGAAAGATTTCTTGATTTCACCCAAGGCAGGTATTTAGAAACCTTCATATAGTCGTTTGCTAGAAAATGGCTTACAGCCCAATCTTTGGGGCAAGAGATATGAAAAGTATGTTTTCCCAAGAAAATAATATGCTTTGTTCCCAGACGTGACTGGAAAGACCAGAACTTATGATATAAAAGCTTTTCATTTATGTTGTCGCATCATATACAAAGGAACATGGTGATGGGGAAATGCAAATCCCAACTCTATCGACAAGAAATGTGTAACAGTGCATGATAAGTTAAATTCTCTTTATTGTTGTCCAACGCAGATCCTTTGGAGAGAAAGAAAGATCACAGTGCTTACCAGGTAACCCAATAGGTCAGGTCCGGGGAGCTGCTAAAGAAAGGGGCAGGGAGCGGTGGATTTCTGGTTATGGCATCTTCTCTGGAGTTGTGAGCACTTGGGACAGGTCCTTTCCCCGGGCCGTGGGTGACGCCGTTACGTGTCACTCACCAGGCGGCTGTACTTGACCTGCCGGCCCCGCGCCAGCGCCGGACACCGCAAGGGCCAGTGGTAGGAGCGAGGTACAATTCCTTGGACATTCTTCTCAAAGTACTGGAAGGGCTTGTACCACCAGACCCTTGCAAGGAGGTTAGTTTGGGAAGCTTCTTTTAGCACCTGCAGGGTGACAGTGACAAAAAAGAGGATTATTACCAAAGGGTAATGCCTGTATTGGCAGGACTTCACTCGTGACCGTTCATAGGTGCTGTCCTGCTTCCCGCTGCTCCCAAAATTCTCACCTCCCAAACAGATCCCAGCCTCCCTGCACACACCAAATGTTGCTCACCCATGCCTACAGGATCTCAGTTGTTTGATGGGACCACAGGAAAGGAATGAGTGACCCAAAGACTGGATCTCCTCTCCCTTGGGAATGAAAACACCATCCCAAAGCACAGCTGTTCGTTAAGCGTCTCTGAAATTCCACAGAGCTCAGGAATCACTTTGGCTGTGTGCCTGCGGAGCCATGAGCAGGGCACATCCCAACCCATCTGGAGGAGGTCAGAACCTTGCCCTGCCCTCCCCACACTCCCAGACTGCTCCCATCCACCTTTTGCTTCTCTCAGCCATGAGCAAGCCCCAGCACAGACACAAGGAGTGGGCAAACCCTGAGGGAATTTTCCAACCCCCTGGTGCCCATTTTCCATGCCAGAGCCAGGGATCCCTGTATCCACCCACCCAAAGGGAATATACAAGCACAGGGCTTGTACACTGAGCTTAAACTCCATGTCAAGCTCATATGTCAAATAAATCCACTCTTGCTTTTGATTTTAAGGCCAGGCACAAGCCCCAGCACGAGGAAGGAGAGAGCGGCACTCCAGTGTGTGCTCAGGGAAGGATCCAGGGACTGGCATTTCCCAACATCCTGGAGCAGTGTTGAGCCACCTCCCGAGTCACAAGAGGCAGCAGAACAGGAATATTTCCACACCAAGGGCTCTGCTGAATCCGCAGCAGGATTCAGGGCAATCCTGACTCCAGTACTTCCAGCTGGGAAGCACAGCCACTGAGCAGAGCTGTTCTGAGAGTCCAGGAGCAGAGTCAGGCTGTGTGACAAGGGCTACAGACTCCTGAGGGACACAGAGCCTCCCAAACTGATCCAATATCAAAGGGTACTCGATTTGCAATCAGGCATTTGGGGTAGAAACGTACTGGGAGCATTGTCCTGGAGCTCTGGCAGCCATGGGGCCGGGACCATTCCCTCGGGAGCCTGGTCAGTGCCTGAGCCCACTCTGGGGGGAGAACCTTTCCCTGATCTCCAGCCTGACCCTGCCCTGGCACAGAGGGGAGGTTTCCCGTTCCTCAACCTTGTCAGCTCCTCTCTGACTGCTCCAGCTCACCAGCCCCGAGAACTTGCCACTTCTTGGAAACACTTTCAAAAACCAGCTCATTTTTAGTGAGGCCTCATACTATTCCCTCAACAGACTTGTGGCACAAGCCACAGAACACAAAGAAACTCCAGCTGGCCTCAACAAACAAACAAACAAAAAACCCAAAAAACCAAGGCAAAAAGACCCCACCAAATCTAAATGACTTGTTGCTCTATCACAAATGTGACCAGCTGGCACAAATTCAGAAGGACTTCGTTCAAAGACTGAAGTTAGCCAGGCGAAGCAGAGCTCTGCCTGCCTTCAGGAAGACCTTCATGGTTTTGTGGTCAAGACAAGAAGAACCCGATTAATGATGCCTCTTTCTTCCCTGCAAACCCAGCAGGTGGGGGGAAGCGGGGAAGAGAGGGACTTCCCACAGGGTGGACAGGACAGGGGTGAGTCTGGACACTCCACCCACACCAGGAGTGGCAGGAACTCACTTGCTGGTTGGCCATTGTGTGGTACCACCAGAATAGCCTTGTAGTGATGTAGTAAGCCACCACCACGTCCACAGTGTAGTGGTCATGAGCAAGGAGGATGCAGAACATCCCCACCATGCTGAGCGCCCAGCAGAGCCAATGGTACCACCAGAGTCGCCGTGGGGAATCTGCAAAGAAGCACAAGCAGTGGTTACTTCCAAGTGGAACGTTATCAGGGCTGTTGCTGTGATTAGCAGGGGTCATGGACTGCAATCCTGGCTGATAGAGAGATGCCTGTGCTGAGATTAAGAGCAGGAATGCTGAGATCACAAAATAAGTATCACTCTCTTAAGGTGTAACTTAAAACTGTACTCCGGGTAATGAGATCCTTGGAAGATAGAAAGGTTGTGGAATCTTTGAGGAAGATGTAATATACCCTGGCCAGTCAAATTAACCTGTTTGTGTTTAGACTGGATATTAGGAAAGAATTGTTCCCTGGGAGGGTGGGGAGGCCCTGGCACAGGGTGCCCAGAGAAGCTGTGGCTGCCCCTGGATCCCTGGCAGTGTCCAAGGCCAGGTTGGACATTGGGGCTTGGAGCAGCCTGGGATAGTGGAAGGTGTCCCTGCCCATAGCAGGGAGTGGAATGGGAAGGGTTCCTTCCAGCCCAAACCACTGCAACCCCTCTGGCAAAGAATTTTTCCCTAATACCCAACTTCTGGTGCAGCCTGAGGCCATTTCCTCTCATCGTGGAAAATGCAGGCATTTTAACTGGAATTGTATTTCCCAGCAAGCACACGAGTAATTCCTGAATGAGGAAGGAATCCCACAGAATGAGAAGAGCAGGGCACTCACACTCTTTGATGAACAGGTAGGTGAGGGTTAGGATGACGGTGTGGCCGCTGTACAGGTAGTCTCCACACATGTTGTGGGATCCTGTGATGGACAAGCCTCCGCCAGCAATCAACTTCATTATCCTCCGCAGGTGAGATTCCCAGTCTCCAAAGAGCTGGTGGGAGAGTGAAACACAAAACCATATTAAAATAGCACGGCTTCAAGCAATGGTTTTAAACATCAATTTGGCCTTTCAATTCTTCTCCCTTTCTGCTTTGATCCACAAGATCAATCAGCAGATAAATAAATCCACAGCCTTTCCCAAAAGCTGGCAGCACATTTCTAGTAGGAAAAAGACTGGAAATGGGACAGGAGTGTTTTGATGTTTTGCACCTCTTGTAGCTGCTGCTCAGGTGAGATTTTCCTTCCGTTCAAGAGGCAGCACACTCTAAAATAAATGAGGTTAAATTTGGTTCATGTGTTGGTAACAGCGCAGGCGGTACTGGTGATCATCCAACAGAAACCAGGAGGAACTGCCCAGGCTGTACAGCCACCTGCCAAAAGTAGGAGCTGATGAACAGAACAGCATCTCACTCCAAACCCCAAAGCCTTGGAAAAGTCTGCAAGATTGTTTCTTTCCACTTCCCATTCCAACAGAAACATCTGTGGTGTCTGCCGGTGCCAGACTTGTCCTTTGGATCCACAACAGGGATCTCCCTCCACATCCAGAGGATTTGCTCTGACCCACCCCCAACCCATGGCACTGGCTCATGGAGTATTCCTGAAAAAACTTCAGTTTGCCCAAGGAAAGCCAAATCCAAGTAAACTAAGTCCTTCCCGTGTGGACACTCTGCTCCCTCTCCCAAGTGACTGACGGCAGGTGGCACTGCCCAAGGCTTTTGCTGCTCCAAGCTCTAAGCCAAGCCCAAATATTAAACAAATCCACAAAAAATGTGTGCCATGGGACAACCAGAATGTATGGAGAACCTCTGGGACCCATCAGGAAGCAGGACCAGCAGGACTAATGGATCAATGCACACATGTGCTGCATCCTCACCTCATTTTATGATGTTTGAAAATCCGTGGAAACCATTTAACAGTCAGAAGGAAACACAGATCCCCCAGGCTGGCCATTATGATTTTATTTGAAAGCTTGGCCTTGCTTCAAGAAGTGGAAATTAATAATTTCTGACAGACTCAAGCAAGTTCTTTGCAGGAATTAAACATTTCCTGCTAGCATCTCCTCACGAACATTAAAATGCTTCCCCAAAGCCCACTTTTCACAATCACACAGAACTCAATAAGGTGTTGAGAGGTTATTCTTTTCCCACCAGTACATTTAGAGCTTTCAAGAGAAGCCAGCTTTATCCTTAATCTTATCAGGGCCACGAGCTTTTCTCTTCTTGAGTAATGAGAAGGATTTGCCAATACCGTAAATTCCCAAAATTGGCAGATTTATTCACTTCAGCCCATAAATACCTGTGTTCTCTCTTTTTTAATTTCCTAGCAGCTGACTGTTCAAATACAGCGTTGACTCCTCTCCCACTCATTTCTCTTTCCAAAATCCCTCCAAAAGCCACAAAGGCTCTGCCTTGGCAAACACTGGCTGGACTTCCCCCAGGAACCAAAGCATGCTGGCTTTGTTTGGACGTGCCAATCCTCACCAAAACAATGCCAGCACGTGGATCGAGTCCAATCAGGGTTTTACTACCTGTACATCAGTGATTTTACAACCTGCCACCTGATTTATGGCTGTGCTTATGCCCTTCCTTCTGCTGAAATTGAGTCATAGCACAACCAGCCCCAGGAATTGCAGTCAGGACCAGGATTCCAGCAATGCTGGGGTGACCAGAGATGGATTCAACACCATCAGCCCTGTCCCATCTCCACCCTCAGCACGTGAATTACCCTTCCAGACTGACCACAAGGGTCTTGCCCAAGGACCTCTGTCCCAGTAGCCCGGTTTCAGCCACGGCTTTCACAAGCCCAGTTTATCCCTCAGAGGACGTGCCAGACTGGGGAGGAGGTGAGAAGTCCCTGTGCTAACAGAACTGCAAAAAGATGTGCAGGAGACAGCCTTAGGGAAGTCTCTTTGGGCTGTTTTCAAGCACAAATCATATTTGGATTTGACACACTGAGGTATGTATTGATCTAGAAATCAATGACTCCCACATGGGACAGGCTGCACACCTTCAACTGCTTCAGCAGGGACAGGAGAATGCTGATCATGCAAATTAGTTGAAAATGCCACAGGAATTGTGTAGATCAGTCCTTTGGAAAGGGTGGGAACTCCTGCACTGCCCTACAGCACCTGTCCACATCTCTGCTGATAGGGCAGCCAGTGACCTGCAGAGGGATGGCCCTGTCACACCAAACCAGTGTACCCAAGCTAAAATCATAGAATGGTTTGGGCTGGTTTGGGCTTAAAGCTCATCCCATTCCACCCCTGCCATAGGCAGGGACACCTCCCACTGTCCCAGGCTGCTCCAAGCCCCAATGTCCAGCCTGGCCTTGGACACTTCCAGGGATCCAGGGGCAGCCACAGCTTCTCTGGGCACCCTGTGCCAGGGCCTGCCCACCCTCCCAGGGAACAATTCCTTGCCAATATCCCATCTGTCCCTGGCCTCTGGCAGTCCAAACCCTTTCCCCCTTGTCCTGTCACTCCAGTTCCCGTTGCAGGGTCCCTCTCCAGCTTCCCTGTAGCACCTCCAGACCCTGGAAGGAGCTGTGAGGTCTCCACACACTCTTCTCCTCTCCAGGCTGAGCAGCCCCAGCTCTCACAGCCTGGGCTCCAGTCCCCTTGGCAACTTCATGGCCTCCTCTGGACCTCCTCCAACAGTTCCATATCCTTCTTATTTTGGGAGCACCAGAACTGTGCACAGAATTCTGAGGGGCGGGGCAGGGTCCTCACGAGAGCAGCATAGAGGGGCAGAATCCCCTCCCTCAGAAACACTTCCTGATAAAGCAGTTTTGGGAACAGCGGGACAGAGGGGGAAACATGCAGGTAAAAACCTGACAAGAAGGAGTTTACCTTTGGAGAACACTTGAAATGCATTCCAGGTACTGGGAGTGTAGTCACATACATGGTAATACACCGGTACAGGTATAGTGTGCCAACTATACAGAAAAATCTTCTGCTAATTATAGACCTGGCAGGGAGAAAAAAAACAGGGGAAAATAAGGCAGACAGAAGATGTAAAGGTAAATAAAACAAGCCACCAGCTGCTTTCTCCTGATGCTTTGGAAACTCGTGACACTATCGGCTTACACCTGGGAATGCTGAACTGCTCCACAAATATTCCCACGCCTTCCAGGCCAGGAGCAGCTCAACTCACACTGCCCATGGAGGTGATTACAGGAAATCTAAGGATTAGAACACAAAAGCCTGTGTGGATTGGGTGCTGAAGACATTAAAGAGGATTTCAATCCCTCACCCCCCTCCATTAGCTGTGGCCCTAACTAATTTCCTCTTTGAGGCAGGGGATGAAGTTACAGTATTTTCATTCTAAGATGATAAGGAGTAGGCTTATTTTGGCTGAAACACACATTCAGTGATTATAAAGGGTCTCCTGTATAACCCAGAGGAGTGAGAGAACACATCTTTCCTGAGCAGCATTCTAAAGGAAGCAATTCACATCAGCAAGCAAAGCTCCCAAATGAAAATGGAGAGCTGCTCTGGCTGCAGGACAGGCTGTTTGCAGGGGAAGCCACTCAGCAGCCACAGCTGCAGAGATATTTATCAGTGAGGGCTGATGTTCACAGAGAGGGCAGATGCAGATTTGGGGTACAGTGAGGTGCATCTGCAAAACCAGGGTGAAGGATGGGCTCAGGAGGTACAGCCAGCCCCAAAACTGTCCCACTGGGTAACAGCTGAAAGCACCTCAAAGAAAAACAATTAAACCCCTCCTGGCACATCCACCAGGACTGGGGCAACCTCTGGAGAGATCACTGCCGGGGTTACAAAAATCAGGGGTAAATCCAATTAGAGCAGTCAACCACGCTTTGTGCTCTACTGTTCACAGACCCTGTGGGTTTTGGTTCATTTAAAATCATTGTAATTCGCAGTTATGACCATTTCAAGCTGCAGGTTCTGGCATTCACAGAATCCCAGATTAGTTTGGGTTGGAGGGACTTTAAAACCCATCCAGTGCCACCCCTGCCATGGGCAGGGACACCTTCCACTGTCCCAGGCTGCTCCAAACCCCATTGTCCAACCTGGCCTTGGACACTTCCAGAGATCCAGGGGCGGCCACAGCTTCTCTGGGCACCCTGTGCCAGGACCTCCCCAATCTCCCAGGGAAGAATTTCTTCTCAATGTCCCTGGAATTTCTTCCCAATATGTATACCTGCCCTCTGGCAGTGGGAAGCCATTCCTTTCGTCCTGTCACCAGGCCCTTCTAAAGAGTCTCTCTCCTTTCTTGGAGGTTCTCTTCAGGCACTGGAACTCACTTGTTGCTCTTTTGCTCACTTTTTAAAATAATAACACTCCTATTATTGAGCTCTTTCGAAACTCAAAATTGGCCATCATTTAAATTTTTCAGCAGTTTTGGCAGAGTTATTAAACTGGAGTGCTCCACTCTGGAAGGAATATGACTTTGCAGTGCCAGATCAGTAACACCTTGAGTGCCTTGATTTATCAAGAAAGCTTCAACTCTTGCAGGGTAAACACATTTTGCACTGGAGTGCTCACTGCTGTAACTCGATATTCTAGCTTTTTTACCTTCCCTCTCCTGGTATAAACATGGACAAGAATTATAATTATTAATGAAGCTCCATGGACTGAAATTAACTGTGGAGGGCACCATTCCACTGGGGCAGGGGTCTTCCTGTGCAGAGCTTTTCCTCTCGGATCTCACCCTTGTGGCTTTTAGAACTAGACATGAACCTGCTTTTTTCTTTATAACATGATGGCAAATGGAGGAGTAGGGATTAAAGACTGAGCAGCATGATACTCTGAGGGACCAAAGAAGTGGCAGTATTTTATGGAGCACTGGATTTATTTTTATAATTAAAATTACCATTTGATTTAGCTGGATTTGGCATGTTTTACCTTAGGAAAGTCTGAGCGAGCTCTGCACTTTAATACAAAGAAAAACCAAATGTAAAAAGCCTCCTACTTCCCCTTCTCCTGAGGATTTATGTGCGTGCGAGACTCAGAGCCAACCAGCAAGAACAACCTCCACACTTATTCCTGGCCCAGAGAACTCCATTCCGGCTCTCCAGACCCCACCAGGGAGCAGGCTGCTCCTTCAGTCCCACGAGAGAACCTTATGGCCAATCCTCGCATTGTACTTCTCTCACAACATCTGGGAATGCTTCCCAGAGAAGTTCATCTGCCTCAGCAGCTTCCTCGAGCTCCCTGTGGAAACTCCAGAGTGCCCAGCCAAGACTTGTTCCTGCCTTTTGGAGAGCCACCAGCCCAACTCCATGCCATGAAATCACAGAATGTGATTAGAACCAAGCATTAGAACCAAGAAATCACAGAATGTTTGGGTTGGAAGGGATCTTAAAGCTCATCTCATTGCCCCCTCCCATGGGCAGGGACACTTTCCACTATCCCAGAGTGCTCCAAGCCCCGTCCAACCTTGAACACTTCCAGGGATGGGGAAGCTGAAGAGAGGAAGCTCCATCTGGCCCAATGGCCTCCCTTTATTCCTGAATTAAGTGTCAAAGAGAGGGGATAACCCACACCGCAAAAGGGATTCAGCACTTTCTGTGGCACTGAGTCACCATCCCTGTGGTGTTCACCATCCAAAGCCACAAGAATGAGATCCTCCAGATAAAACCACCCTGCTGGGCTCCTGTTCCTGCCAGCACCTCTCTCCTGCTCTTCCCATTCTCCTGCTTTTCCCTTTCTGCTGTTCAGCCACAGCTTGGGCCTCTCAAGACTTTGTTAGATCCCTCTGCTCATGGATAGAAAAGAGAGATTTTGATCTTCAAAACATTCCATGATCAGTGCATGTACCGACCAACCTCTGTGACTCCCTGGCATCTTCCCCTAACACCAGAAAAAACCCTTCTAAAGGAGATTTCCCATGGCAGGGGGTTGGAACGGGATCATCCGTAGGGTCCCTTCCAACCCCAAAAGTTCTGTGATTCTATACTGAAAATAAAAACAAACACACCAAAGCAAATGGGGACAGGGTGGGGGGGGACCTTCACACCTGCCAATGATAACGACATATACGAGTTAACATCAACTCAACCCACATCCCACTGCTTCCAAATCTCCAAGGATTCCGCTCATCTTCACCTACAGCCTCTGCTCAGCTCCACCACAAGGTGTCTGATCCCTGATATCGCCCTATTAACCCAACACCTCCTTCTTGAGGGCAATCCCACTCCACCTCCTCTAGGTGTTTCCCTTGGGTTTAAAATCATGGAATATCCCAAGCTGGAAGGCACCCACAGGGATCATCAATCCAGCTCCTGGTCCTGCACAAACACCCCAGCAATCCCACCCTGTGCATCCCTGGGAGCGATGTCCAAACGCTCCTGGAGCTCTGGCAGCCTCGGGGTCATGTCCATTCCCCGGAGAGCCTGGGCAGTGCCCAGCACCCTCTGGGGGAAGAACCTTTCCCTGATTTCCAGCCTGACCCTGCCCTGGCCCAGCTCCAGCCATCCCTGGGTCCTGGTTCACAGCTGTCCTCACAAGAGCGTGAGCTGTGCTTCCTGTAAACAAACAGTGAGTTCAGAACATCATTTCACCCAATTCATGGCTTTTTTCACTTGAGAAAGGCTCAAGTTAATCATGCAGGCAAACATGACCTGGGCTGTTGCTAGATTTCTTAGGGAACATTTGGACCTCTGCCTTCTGCATAGGCAGCCCCCACTGCGTGATACTTATTTCAGCTTTGAAAACCAAGATAAGCAGATCATAAAGAAACTTCATTTGGTTTGGATGCAAACCAGCATCTACCCTCCAAAAGCTGTCAGAAGCACTCAAGTTTTGAAAAGGTTTTACTTACTTGTATTTTAAGAGCAGCCACTGAACAAACCACAGTCCTACAAGGATCATGCCGTTGATTTCACAAATAGAAAAAGCCCATTGCACCCGATCAAAGCGATCAAAAAATGCATCTGGGAGGGGAGGCTGCACCTCCTTGGGAGGCACTCGTTCATGAACCACCGAGATAGTCACCGTGGTGAAGACGAAACAAAAAAGTGCATAAATAAAAGCCAGGAAAGTCTTGCCCCACTCCATGGGATACTGCGAGCGCTCTGGCTCCGGCATGGGGATCTTGATCATCTCCTTCTTGAAGCCATTGGGGACCCCGTTGAGCTTGAGCGCGGCGCCGAAGCCGTTCTGGCGCACGGCGTCGCCGGTGCGGATGTGCCCGTTGGCATGGCCGTTCTTGTGAGCCTCCATGTGGTGAGCCATCTTCAGCCCCTCGATCATGTTCAACAGCCGCTGGCCGCTGTCGGAAGACACCCGGCACAGAGGGGATTTCTTGAAATCCTCCTCCGTCAGGTTGATGAGATCCCGCCCGGTGAAGCTCTTCAGGGGCTCACAGTACTCCGGCACGGCATTGTCCGTCAGCCAGCTGGTCACCTCCTCGGGTGACCACAGCACCACTTCTTTCATCTCGCCAGGGACGGTGGCACATGGGCTTCAGACCGGGCAGCAGCCGCGGCAGCTCCAGCGCGGCGGGAAGCTCCTCCTTGGCTTCATCTTGTCCTGGGAATGGGTTTGGCCAGAGGCGAGAGCCCGTCCCTGTCCAGCCGACACTGGTGTGCGGGCGCCGCGGCCAGCATAGGAAACGCTCTACTTCATATTCGTGTTGGCATTCTTCTTCCTGGGGAGGGGGAGAAAAAGCCAAAACCAGGCATTAGGATGGTGCTTAGCCTGCAGTTCATGGCCAAAGCCAAAATTCCTGCACAAAAACAGCCATGCTCTGGATGGACAAGAGACTCTGGAGGGAAAAGAGCAGCAGATTTGAGCTCCAGCCTTGTACACACAGCACTGTCCTCCCCGAGCTTGCTGCTGGTTTCTTAAAAGATTTAACACCACTTTGCAGCTGTGGGAAGCCTCCTTCCTGCTCTGTATTTGTTACAATTTTATTTCTGTGCTCTAGTCCACAAGCAGCACCCAAACTCCTCTTACCATCATCAGACTCATGTATTTAAGGAGCCACAGAGCAAATGTTTGGTATTATTTGTGGCAGAAACCTTTTCTGCCCCTTACAGCCTGGTACCTTCACACATCGTGTGGTATCAGTGATCGAATATGAAGTCTGTTTTTCATTCTGCAAGGCAAAAATCATAAAATCACAAAATCCCAGACTGGTTTGGGTTGGAAAGGACTTTAAAGCTCATCCCATTCCATCCCCTGCCATGGGCAGAGACACTTCCACTATCCCAGGTTTCTCCAACCCCCATCCAACCACCCTAGAACTCCTCCAGGTGCCATATATATCCACCAACACCAAAAAATAGATGTACTACAAGCAAGGATCTGCCCTCTGGGCCAAAATATCAGCAGGAATATCAATTAGCAAATAGATTAGCCTGAAAATAAACCGGAGCATTTAGGTTTGCAGGTGTTCAGCAACTCTTTGAGGTAAATTTGACTGTTCCAGGGTATACTGCTCCAACTCAAAGAAATGTTTCCTACTAGCTAAAAAAAAGGAACCAGGAGAAAAATGATTTTTTTTTTTTTTTTTAAAGAGGAACTAGGTGAGAAATTGTATAGCCAATGAATTACAAAAACAGCTTACAAAAGCTGATTGCTTCCAGTACAGAAGTTAGAAGAACACAAAGTTACTTGCCTGGAATCTCTTCCTGAGTTTTTGAGACACAAGCAGCAAACAAGGCAGTGATGGGAGTGACCACCACCAGCAAATGCTCAGGTGTTTATCCAACCAATCAACAAAAACTGCTCCTCCCCAGAGCAAGGAGAGGAAAGCAGTGAAAGCCCCACATCCCACAAACCACGTGCTCTGCTGCAGTACCATAAACATGAAGTGAGAAAGTAACAGCACAGGGAAAGAAAACACTTCATATTTTCAAAAGTCAGATCCAGCCTTTATCAGCTGTAAGAACATTTTTAGCCTCTTATAAGCTGCCATGTGTTTGTGTTTCGTCAAAGGGAGCAAAGTTGTGACTGAGGAAAAGCAAAATAAATTACCCTACTGGCATGATTTGAGTTGAAGTGGTTCAGAACAGATACAGAGCATTACTCCTATGCAAACATGATCATCCTGCACATCAATTTACCTCTAAGCTCAGCAAGAAACACAAGGTGCAGTTTTTAATCTGTTTTTCCGTGGAATGAACCATGATGGTTGAGGAAAGAAAAAGCTTGGGATGGAAGGACTGGCAGTACTTTGGACAGGCCACCTCTCACTTACTGGGCACACCAGGAATGTGCATGTATTTAAATCCACGGAGCAAGCAGGTATGAAAATGACTCTTCCACCTTGTGAATATCTTTGTCGTTTTAAAGCAGAAGTGAGGATACAGCTCTATTTGCTTCCTTTTTTTTTCAGTACTGAGGAAGGCTTTCAAGCCACAGATTGCTTCATTATTCAAGTTGTGTTTAGCAAATCAGTATTTAGTTACAGAGCTCTGAACATGGAAAAAGCATGGTCTGAATTATGCATGGTAACCCACATTAGAAGCTCCTACAAGGAGCAGCTCAGCTCCACCCGCCCATCTCTGTGTGCTCATCTCAAATCCCGGCTCTGGCAGTGCAAATTCCCAACAGACAATCCTAACAGGCTTCTCTGTGGGCTTGTTGCTTCCCAGGATGGTGCCTCACAATGTTGATAAAGCCAGAGATTTTATTTTTTAATGCTGTTACCCCAGCCAGGTTCTGGGCCTACAGCAGGGCCCAGCTCCCCTGTGCTGTTCCACAGCCACATTGCTGCCTCTCCCAGTTTTGTGTTCCAAATCCAGCCTGGTTTTGGGGCTCTCAGAGCACTCTGTGGACACCGTGAGGTAGGGCAATACTAAACCTTGTCAGTTTTTAACACTGGAGTGCCTGAAACCCAGTTTCCCAAATCCCTGAACCGCTATGCTCCCGACAAAGCAGCTTCCTGTCCACCCCGACAACATTCTTAAGGATTCAGAATCCCAAAGACACAGTTCAGAAGCCTGCAGCCAACTTTCAAATTACATTTTCACTGCCAGGGAAGGTTTAGATTGGATACTGGGAAAAATTTCTGCATAGAAAAGGTTGTCCAGCCATGGCACAGGCTGCCCAGGGCAGTGGCAGTCATCATCCCTGCCTAGAGGGATTTAAAATATTTGTAGATGTGGCACTTGGGGACACGGGTTGGTGGTGGCCTTGGCCGTGCTGGGGGAATGGTTGGACTCGAGGAGCTTAGAGGGCTTTTCCAACCTAAACCATTCCCCGATTACATTCCATGCACAGCTGCCATCAGGTTCTAAGCTGAGCTCTGTATGGAAAAATCAGTTGCCAGCTGCAAACAGCACTCGGATACTGGCACAAGAGTCCCAAAAAGCTGGTGTGACCCCAGGATACCTGGCGTGGCAGCCTTAGAGGAAACACAAAATGTGTTTCTTGTAGTAAAACTGCAGGTTTGGGCAATACTGCTGAAAACTACAACCAGTTCCAGAGTGTGCAATCCCAGCCTGCTGCTCTCACACCAGCCAAGTGTAAATCACTATCAAGCACCTCTTGTGAAAGCAGAATAAAAGATACAGCAGGAAAGGTAATCCTCTACCAAGGACACAGGCCATGGAGACGAGTTGTTTTCATTGAGAGTTAAAATGAGGAAAACCAACTAAGATTTTTAACACCACTTATCATTCAAGCCTGTTTTTCACAGCCTGTCTAATGGGGGAGGAATAGACAAAAAAGCTTCTTTACTCACACCTTGCAGCTTGTCACATTAAAAATTCCTCATTCCCTATGGTGTATCCATGAAAGCTTGATGGGGTGAGCTTTGCAGAAACTACAGGGGACTAACAGCCCTCAGTGACGCCCTCCCTTCTACAAAAGGTCCTCTCCTCTCCACAAAAGCTGAAGACAGAGGTGGGGACCAATGTCAGCTGCAGCCAGGCCACATCCCCAGGCTCAGCGTGGTCCCACAAAGATGGGGCACGCACAAACCTCCCCAGCTCTGACATGGGTTCTTTAGGCTGGGTGACGGAAAATTCTCTCCATCTGCAGCAGAGCTGCCTCATTAAGGAGCCTGAACCCGACAAGGAATTATAAATAACGATGTGATTATCATAACAATACCAACTGCACCATGATAATGATGCTGTGTAAAACTAGTACCTCAAAATACCCACACAAGAGCCAGCAGGATGAAACAACCTCATCAAGGGTTCCCAGTCGCACCTCCTCGTGTTTACACAACATTTTTTCCCCTGCTCCTAGCAAACACTGAGGTGCTAACTCAAAACATGGGGAATAGGAATAATTCCCACCACCACTTCCATTTAGATCTTGGCCGTGACCACCCCAGAGGGTTAAACAAGTATTTGGGGGTGCATTGTTACAATCCTGCCTATCAAGACCTGTTTTCTTCTGCTGAGATGCAGCTGGGCACAAGGAGCAAAGGGGGGAGTATCCACCTTTTTGATTAAAGGATAAGATAATCAGCCATAAAATCATCAGCTGGTTACTCCTCCATACTTAAAATCATCCCAGAACCGTTTGGGTGGGAAGGGACCTTAAATCCCATCCAGTGCCACGCCTGCCATGGGCAGGGACACCTTCCACTGTTCCAGGCTGCTCCAAGCCCCGGTGTCCAGCCTGGCCTTGGACACTGCCAGGGATCCAGGGGCAGCCACAGCTTCTCTGGGCACCCTGTGCCAGGGCCTTCCCACCCTCCCAGGGAACAATTCCTTCCCAATATCCCATCTATCCCTGCCCTCTGGCAGTGGGAAGCCATTCCCTGTGTCCTGTCCCTCCATCCCTTGTCCCCAGTTTCTCTCCAGCTCTCCTGAAGCCCCTTTAGGCACTGGAAGGGGCTCTGAGGTCTCCCTGGAGCCTTCCCTTCTCCAAGTGAATACCCCCAGCTTTCCCAGCCTGGCTCCAGAGCAGAGGGGCTCCAGCCCCCGGAGCTTCTCCATGGTCTCCCCTGGACCTGCTCTAACAGCTCCACGTCTTTCCTGTGCTGAGGACAAGGCTCAGGCGTGGGGCCTCCTTGCAAGCAGAAACCGTTAATTCTCACAATTAACACTGACGAGACAAAACCACATCCATCTAAACCTGCAAAAAAACCACCTCCCAAACCAGTCTGTCCATCTCCAAACTCTTCCTAAAGCACTTCAAAACCCAAATGAAAAAACTTAAGCCTTCCCGAATCAAATCATGCCCTCCTCATGTTTGCACTTTCACGCTCTAAGCTTTGCTGCCAAGGCAGCAGTCGCTATAGAAATGAGTCAAATAATCAGCCATTTCAGCAACTCCTCACCAGGGGTCAGGAAATCCTGTCAGAGGCAGTGGGTGTGTTCCAACCCTCAGCATCCTTCCCAAACAGCCCAGAAAAGTTGAGATCATCCAACCCTCGGCGAAAAAGAAGAGTTTAAATGTGAGAGGTTCGCAAGCACAGCTGGAAGATATGATATTGTGTCACTTGGAAATTAAACTCTCAGGTTCACACTGATGATGTACGCACACAAGTAAGCAGGAGAAAACCAGCTGCTGTAAGCACTGAAAATTTAATGCTTTATAAACCAGCCCACCAGCAAACTCCCCAGCCCCAGGTGCGCAGGAGTTACACAGAGACCGAGGGCTCTGGATAAAAGCTGGGAGCTCTTGCCCTGCCTTTTCAGAGCACAAAACAAACTGTTCCCAGCCTGAGTCACTGCTACAGTCACCTCCTCTCCAGGCATTTTGTCATGGCCAACAATAATGCTCTGACACCTCAATAACTGGACATCCTGTGCTTGACAAGCACCTCTGCACACCAATTTGCAAGGAAAGGGCGCTGCCTGCCACAAATTATGTGCTGGATAGCACCAACAAGCTCTCAAGAAGTGTTTCCCTCCCTCCAGGACAGCCTTGCCTCCAAACCAGGATCACCCCTTCTGCACCACTAACAAGGAAGAAACTGCTGGAAGTGTAAAACAGGCCAGAAAAGCTGGGTTTGCGCTGGAAAAACAAAAATATGCAAATATAAAATAGCTGTAATTGTAACACCAAGGCACAGGTGGGCTCACAAGTTGCGCAAAGCTCCAAGACAGGTTTCATAGGTCAGACCCAGATGGAAAACACTGGCCTGTGGACAGAAAATCAGAGTAAGTGGAGTTACTACTGTGAAAACAGAGTCTGGGACGAAAATGCAAAGCAACGCCCACATCCACTGAGCAGCTACTGACACAGCTTCAGAGAGAAAAAAAGCCCTGCCTGAATACTACATAAATCCCTGAGCAGCCTGTTTTTTTCTAAATTACTTGATACCAAGAAAAAAAAAAAAAAAAAAAACCCTCACCATATATTTCCTATCCTAATTGAATTTAAAAAAAAAACAAAACCAGAAATAGAAGTCCACTCATAGGCTTAGATCTCAGTGTAACAGCTTAGAACACAAGCTCAGAGTTGGTTTAAAACGGGGAGAATTTAAAACCAAAAGCACTTGCAGCACAATTGGATAACCAAACAGATCCCACCTCCAGATGGGAACACCAGCAGCGAGTACTTCTGTACTTCTCTCCATGAGACTCCATCAGAGCTTGGAGCACCCTGGGATAGTGGAAGGTGTCCCTGCCCATGGCAGAAGCTGAACCTGGATGGTCTTTAAGGCCCCTTTCAACCCAAACCTTTCCATAATTTTGATTTATAACCCCACATCTCAATTCTCTTCCTCTTACATCTTCCTGGTGCTTGGAAGTAGTTATGGAAAGCAGCAAACACTCACGAGGGAAGCCTCACCTGACCAGCGGTCTCACCCCAGGAGCAGTTGCTAAGCAGGGCTTTTGTTCTCCCAAGACGGAAATCCTGCTTCCAGTGATCTGGGGATGGAAAGGATGGAGCAGGGAGGAGGGCAGGGCAGGTTTGAGTTACAGTTATTTCAGCCTGGGAAGTCTTCTCAAACTCAGAAGGCAGAGCCAGGCCCCAGGCCCAGAGCCTTTCTGCCCAGTCCACAGGTAACCAAAGCACCCATCCCGTTTTTTACTCCATTCCACAATCCTATTGTCTCAGTCCTAAAGTAATTCAACACCCGCAACAAAAGTGGGACCAATATTGGCTTATTTCTGAACAGCTGCAATAGGAAATCCATGTTCCAGCTCCCCACCCCAAATGCACAGGGGTGTGTGAAAATACTAAGAGAACATCACAAATCTTTAAACATGAGTTTAGAACCGATATTGGGAAAAAATTCTCCCCTGTGAGGGTGGGGAGGCCCTGGCACAGGGTGCCCAGAGAAGCTGTGGCTGCCCCTGGATCCCTGGAAGTGTCCAAGGCCAGGCTGGACTTGGAGCACCTGTGGAAGGTCCCTGCCCATGGCAGGGGGTGGCACTGGATAAGCTTAAAGATCCATCCAACCCAAACCATTCTGGGATTTTATGAATAATCTGCTTAGACAGCAGGATCTCTAAAGCTTCAGCAGCTTCATCCAGCAGAGCACCTCCCACCTAGCACCTCCCAAACCAACCAACCCCCCTCGGGTACCGCGCCGCGCTCAAACCTTGCCCATGTGGGATCTGGACAGGAGCAGCCCTGAGTGTTTGTGGCTCTGTGCTCAGGCAGCAGCGAGCTCTGGCTGCTGTCCCCAGCACAGCTGAACACACATCCCTGTGATGCCTGGGGATCTGGGTCAGCCAGAGATAGGGCAGGGCTGGAAATAGAGCCCCGTGTCCTCGTGCAACCCCGCAGACAGCTCCGTTACTGGAGAGAGCGGAGCGATGCTCGCCGTCCTCCTGACACCGCCCAAAGCTCCCCGGACTGATACACACACAACAAAAGGCCTTCAAAGGAAACAGATGAAACACTGAAAAGGCTGAAAAAGCGTGGTTTTTTTCCCCACGAAGCAGGACAGAAGGATGGAAGCAGGAAAATAAGGAGAGACTAAACGTTTGTGACATGCTCTGTATTTTAACTCAGTAAGTGCAGGTGTTTTGAGGGGTTTTGTGAGGTTCTTTTACCTCCAGTGACTACCTAAAAGCTGTTTATTATTAGAAAGTCAGGTTTGTGGGAAACCTCTGGGAAACTAAGTGACAGCACGAATTTCAAATTTAAAAATTCATGGAAACAGAAAGGGAAGTTGAGAAGGAAAGGAAACTGAGAGCAGTCTTTTGACTGATGGTAACGTGGCTCTGAAATGCAAACTCCAGCATAATTTGCCGAACAAGCCATGCAGATGAGGAAAAGGAAACCTGGCAGAAATCACAGAGAAAACAGATCCTCACTGAAGACTTAAATCAGTTATTTGACATATTTTTTTTAATATTAGGGTTTGTTACTGGTCATGTATGAGACAGTAGCCAGACCACAACAGTTGCTTCCTCCCAACTGCCTTTGCCAGGGTTGTAACTAAAGCAAAAGAAAACTAAGTTTACACACTAGGATTCTCAGCCTAGAATAACATTTCCATATTTCATTAGCAATATAAATATTTTATTTCAAATATCCTACTTTTGAAGTCCCAACACATCAGACCCACATCAAAAAGACTCTAAGCCTCCAGAGCTGGAATGTAAATATCTATAGATCTTCACGCACGATGCTGTTCTCTGCATTTCAGCTCTTACTTTTCATAAACCCACCCAAAAGACACACCATCAACATTATTCATTTCCAGTGCCATTCCTCTTGGAAAACAAAACAATCCCTGGGTTTGCCTTTATTAATTTAGTTTCATGTAACACAGAGTGTTCCTTGGTCTGAAAGACAGAACACCACAAATATTCAAGATCACTTCTGGTATAAATAGTCTGAATTTTTAAACACAGAGTTCTCCTCTTTCCAGCACTACCTGTTTCAGAGTTGCACCACAAAGCAAAAATGTCTGTTCAAGACATGTATCTGCAGGAAGGAGAGGAAGGCTTTTATTGCACAGTCAGTCTAGAAAAATCAGGGACACAGGAAGGGGAAGAGAAAGGAAAAAAACCAAACCATTTTGAGTGCCAACAAGTTATGGGTGTACAACCTGCATGGTGGGCAAGTGTCTGGCTAGAGCCAGATCTCCTGACAGTGCAGATGAACTGCTCTGGCATCTTTCTTTTTGTGGTTACACTACAAGCAGGAAAAACCCTCTTGGTTTATTGCCAAGCTCCAGTCACTTTCTCTACTCTCCATCACAGGAAGCCAAATCCCTCTGTTTGCAGTGGAGATCTGCCTTGGCCTTGATGGCAAGAACACGTTCCAGCAAACCCAGTGTGGCTGGAGACACAAATCCTCCACTGCCCAGTCCAGCCACTCAGCACCTCCTTCTTCAACAGCCACAAAGAGGGTGTCAAACAAGTCAGAGCATCTCTGCTCCCTGCTCCAAGGGTCCCTGGCTTTTATAGGTCATTTCCTCACTGTTGCTCAGTGTTTAGGGCACCAAATGCGACACTTTCATGTTTCAACAAGCTCAAAATTTCAGAATTTGAACTCCAGAAACCCAAGCCATTCCTGCTCCAGTGCTTCAAAGCAGCTTTATCTCTGTGTCAGACTATTCCTACTCATTCCATCGACTGTTCCTACTCAGCTGCTCCCAATCCATGTTGGATGTGACATCACTCCCATCAATGGTGCTGTGACACCAGCAAACCCTGCTTAAATCCTGCTGCTGAGAACAAGTGGGCACTGAACCCAAAGAACAGCTACACACAAACATCCTCCTGAAACGTGAAGCATTCCTTACAATTTTAACGGATAGATAATTTGAGATCACAAAACAACGCTTCCTTCCACACTGACAGCGATGGAGACCGTGTGTACCACCAGGTACAGGTCAAACAACTTCCCAGACCACAAGCAGAGTCACTTGAAGTCATTACAGTGTGTTCAAAAGCTGAGAAATATATTTTAAATATTCCCCTCAGCTCAAAAGTTATGATCAATTAGGTTCACAAAGAAGGAGACATAAGGAAAGATAAAAAACTCAGATCTTGCCATCTAACTGTTCTGGAAATTATAAATATTTCAAAAACCACCTGAAAGCCTCAGAAGTAAGTTCCTCCTGCAGACACATTCAATTACCTCTAAATTCTTTTTCTAGTGGCACATTTGAGGCACAGAAGATGTGCCTGTGCCACGTTGCCCTAACATCTTTATGGAGATGTCTATCAGCCACCCGGTTACGCATGATCCCGGGGAGTATCTCTGGCACAGTGGCTCTCAGCCATCCTTTCTTCTGCAGGCAGTCTCTCCACTATCTGGCACACCGAACAGGAAGCACTGGATGGCTGGGTAATACATTTACATGCTGAACTGGTAGGATTTCGAACACATCAATTAAATCAGTTCCAAAAGTAACCTGTAATTCCAGCCAAACAAGAGAATCTCAGCTGGAGGCACCGGGTAAGTGCGAGCAGCACACGTTCGTGCCATGAAAATTAAGCTACAGTTAAGAGCAGAATCCCAGAATAGTTTGGGTTGGAAGGCATCTTAAAGTCCAGCCAGTGCCACCCCTGCCATGGGCTGGGACACCTTCCACTATCCCAAGATGCTCCCTCACCCTCAGTCCACAGAACTGTTGCAAAGCAACCCAAAACCGAGTGCAAAGCTCAGCCAGCACTTCATCCACCCTTCACAGTCAGAAATAACTAAAAATACTTTAACCAGATGCCTCCTGAGATGGCTGGGCATGAGATATCTCTCGTCCTGCAACAGAATGGATGGAGGGGTGTCCAGCTGCCAGCATGAGGCACAGCCTTGAGCAAACCTTCCTCACCAGCCTGAACATTTTCTTTTAACTAAAAGAAGGCAACCCAAAACTTACACTACAAACTGGAAGATGCCCTCCTGCAGATGTGTTTCCCCATTAGGCTGTGCATTAGGCAGGAGGGGTTAACAGCTGATTTCATTCCCTCGATCCATCCCAACACGAGCTCCCGCTTTATCGAGCACGGCACAACTGCAGCTCCCCCGGGCACCAGCCACACGCTGCTCCCAGCAAACACAGCCAATTGCTGAGATAATCTCAGTTGGTTTAGCCACTGAAAAGCCACGTCCACCCTTGGAAAAACCATTAATAAAAGTCCGCATTCCTTGCTCAGAAGTGGATACGGGAATTAACCATTTAATCAACGAAGGGACACCTGTCGCTTCGGAAGGATCACTGCAAAACCAAGGCTGGGTTTCACAGCTGCTGTTGCACAAACAGCTAACATGCCACAAGGACCAGCCCTGCCTGTCACAGCAGCAAGAACTGCAGGAACCCAGGGCTCTGTTCTCCTTCCAGCCACAGAAAAGAAAAACCCAAATAAATCAATCTCCATCCCTTCTGTGGCAAAGTATCGCACAATCAACCAGCTCCAGAGGCATCTGACTTAAGGATCTTTAATCATTTGTTGTTGTTAAGTGTGAACACAGGAGAGCGAGGCAGAGGAGGAAGGATTTCAATCTGCAGTCACATGCACTCTGCAAGCAGATGGGTGAAGCTCAGATTAAGCAGGGTATTAAGGAGAGCAAGGCAGGGACACCGATGAGGTGCTGCCTGAAAATAGCCCCACTCTGACCTATCTCCTCTCCCAGATGGATCAGGAGATCCATAGACACGGAGCGGTGGCTCTGTGACTGCTGGGGAAGGATGGGAGACTGCAAGAGTACTGGAAAAAGCTGCTGAGGCTGAAGATAAAGGGGGAATGGCCAAGTAGATACTGAAGCAGCAGCTATGCAGGAGAGCGTGATGTTCCTTTTCATCTCCCTGCAGAGCCATGCAAGAGCTTGCTGGGAATGAGCCCTTCCTGTAGGTGAATCCTCAGAAGACACATTCCCTAAGGATGTCCAGCAGGATCCAATATCCCTCCTGTGTGCCTGAGTAAGCAAACAAAACAAAGGAATAACAATTCTGCTGATGCTTCTGCTGTGCAGGGGCTCCTCCGAGCAGGAGGAGTGAGGTAGGATGTTCTGGTACTGCAGGAATTCATCTGGGGGTTTAGATGGAATATTGGGAAGGAATTGTTTCCTGTGAGGGTGGGGAGTCCCTGGCACAGGTTGGAACAAGCTGGGAGAGTGAAAGGTGTCCCTGCCCATGGCAGGGGGTGGGATGAGAGGATCTTTAATGCCCCTGCCAACCCAAAGCATGCTGGGATTCTGTGATCCGACAAGGAGCCCTTGAGAGCAGGACACGGGGTAAAACCCCAGCCAGACACCTCGTGACAGGCTCCATGACTCCACAGCATTTCCTCCAGGCCTGGGAAATGCAGATGGGCCTCCTGAATACATCAGCAATCAGAATATTTTTGGAGTGCAAAACAAATAAGGGCCAAGCTGCCACAGCTGCTGCTTTACCCACCCAGCCCACAGTCAGACTTGCTCTACAGGACTATCCTTGAGCTGTGCTCTGACATGCAACTTTTAGGTAAATCTCCAAGATCTTCTAAACCTGATAAAATATGACATTTTAATAAGAGACTATTACCAAAAAAATAAAAAAAATCTTCCATGTAGCAAGATCATGAAAATTCATTATGAATCCTCCAGGAATGCCAGAGCTTCTCCTGCAAGCAACAGAGCTGTTGAAATGACTGTTGGAGGGAAAAATGAAAGTGGTATCTGGAAACAAGATCAAGTGGTGTGAGTATTCACACCCGACGATAATTCACAGTCACAGAAGCTGGGGTTTGTTTAGGTTTTTTTGGTTTGCTTGTGTGGTTTTTAGAGGTAAGGGTGGGGCTACCAGAGATAGCACAGGATATAAATACACCTGAAATTCTCTTTTGAAAGTAAATGTATTATCATCTGTCCTCAGGCATTGCAAAAGCTTTTCACTGGGTCTGAAAATAACCTAAATTCACAAATATTTCATGTGGGTGAGGGGATAAAAGTACTGAGGCAGATATCCTGATGAAATATGCAGCTCGCCCTGTGTGGCACCACAACAGCACTGACAATGAGGGTCTAATTCTAGGTTTGATTTCACATCAGCAGTGAAACAATGTGGGGACTGGAATTAATCTGATCCTGAGACAAATTGGTGCTGGTTTGGATCAGTCTGAAATGTAAGATATGGCACCATGTAAATTCAGGGACACAGCTGATCTCAGCCCAGAAAAGCCATCATCTCTTGGACAGCACAAGGAAACCACGTTCCCATCTGGTTTTGGGATTTCTTGCCCTCCCCAGACGTGATCTGCAGGAGACAGGTTGCCAGCAGCAGGGCTGCAGGCTCTCCTCATTTTCTGGAGGAGCAAGGAGGAAGGATCAATATTCAGAAAGCTCTTGAGAAGGAGCAGAATAGCCCCTGGGGAATGGAGCAGACACAGCGCTTGCCCAAAATTCAGGAAACCTGGAGCTCTTTAGCCCACTAAAAGGCAGTTTTTGCCAAGTAACCAATTTCCTTACACTCTGCATTAAATAAAACATGAAGGGCAGGCAGTGTGCATAAAATATGAATGCACACACGTCCAAAAGCAACAGGCCCCTGTTATTGTAGATGCTGCATAAATCATTGCGGACAAGGGGACTTGTGTCCCCTAACGAAGGGCACAGAATTTGGGGTCAGGCAGCAGGCAAGGGAGTTTGATATTAAGAACTGTTGCATTTATATTCGCCTTTGTGATCTACACTGCCTAAAAATAGCAGAACCACTTTAGTTCATGCATTATTTAGTCAGGCCAGATGGGCAAAAGGCAGAACCAAACCTCGAGACAAACATCAGATGATTTTGGGGTGGGTCTCCACCAAACACAGCACTTGGAATGGGATGGCATGGCATAGAATCCCAGAATGGTCTGGAACTGATAAAGCCCATCCAGTGCCACCCCTTGCCAGGGGCAGGGACACCTTCCACTATCCCAGGCTGCTCCAAGCCCTGTCCAACGTGGCCTTGGACACTTGCAGGGATCCAGGGGCAGCCACAGCTTCTCTAGGAAACCTCTGCTCACCTGTTTTCAAAGGTACTTGTAGACAGGACTCCCTTCCTCTTTCAAAGCTCTGCATAAAACTGGGTTATTGATGCAGCCCCCTGATTCATCAGCAGAGCATGGAGACAAACTGTATTATGCAGGAATCTCATAAAATCAGGGAAATTGGGAAGAAAAATCAGGAGCATTCATCTTGAAGTGAGACCTAGACAAGAACCAGCAGGAGTGTTTGTGCCCTTTGGCTTTTTTCTTCCTGACTTCCCGTTCCATCTCAGTAGAGTCTGCTCTTTCCTCCCTCCTTTCCTCCAGCCCCATACGTCAGACCATTCACAGCCCAGTGGCACAATCCAGATGAAAAATCACCAGGATTAGGAGAAAGTGGAGGGGCTTCTAAAACCAGGGAAGTGCCAAACCACCACCAGGCAAGAGAGAGCAGAGTATTTTTGATAAAGTTGTGGTGCCTCCTCATCCTCCTCCCTGCCCAAAAGGAGAATCAGTGTGAAAGGACCTCAAGAACCGTAAATAAATGATGGCCCTGTTCATCAATGAGCTCAGGCTGCAGTGAAACAAAAGCCACAGCAGGCTCTGTAATCACTCCAAATAAACCCCTCCAACAGGATCTCTCCTGTGCTGATGGCTCAATTATGCCTGGGCAGAACGTTACACAACATTAAACATTAACAAAAGTCTGAGCCTGGGTCACTTGTCTCCAAGATAAATCCAAATCAGTAACCCAGTGCTTTTATCTTAAGTAACCCTGAATTACCAGATCAATTATTTTCCCACCTTTCCCTTCACATCTGGTAAAAGCCAGGCCACCACACATAGAGAAAAATGTTTGCCCATAGCCCCTCTACTATATAGTTATATTGTTATCATTTAAAATATGTTTTGGGAGAGACTTGCTGATGTAAATTTAGTAGCTCAGAAACTAAACCGGGGCAAACTGTTCTGGGCTATGAGGGCTCACTCTCACCTCCCCAGAAGGGCGTCTTTACTCAAAAATCCTGTTGCAGCAAACAGTTTCACCACTTCTGCTTCCTGAAGCTGCAAGCACATCCGTGAAGGCAAACACTGCAGAAATTTGCTTTCATTTCTCATTTGACTTTTGCAATCTGACTTTTCATAATTTCAAGGTCACCAGGACTAGAGATCCCCATCTCTCCTCTCTCTCCCTGCACCTGTATTAACACAAATTAAAGTTTCTTGAGGCCTTGAGGTCTGCCCAGGTCAGATCACAGAAACCCAGGATGGGTCAGGTTAAGGGAGCCCAGTGGGGATCTGGTGCCACCTCCCTGCTCCAGCAGGGCCATCCCAGAGCACAGGGCACAGGATTGTGCCCACACAGCTCTGGAATGTCCCCAGGGAGCAGCCTCCAGAGCCTCTGTGCACAATGTGCTCAGGGCTGGGCACTGCCCAGGGAAGAAGTTGTGCCTCCTGTGCAGGGGGAGCTCCCTGGGCTCAGTCCCTGCCCGTTGCTCTGGGGCCATTGCTGGGCCCCCGCAGCAGAGCCCGGGCCCTGCTCGGAGCCCTCCCTGCAGCCAGGGCCAGCCAGGGCTGAGGGCCCCTCCCAGCTGGGGCTCCTCTGGAGCCTGAGCAGCCCCAGCTCCCTCAGCCTTTCCTGGGCACCCACATGCTCCAGGCCCTTCCTCACCCGCGCAGCCTCCGCTGGCCCCGCTGCAGGAGCTCCCTGTCCCTGCAGGGCTGAGGATCCAGAGCTGGACACAGCACTCCAGAGGTGCCTCCCAGGGCTGGGCACAGGGGCAGGATCCCTCCCTGCCCTGCTGGGAATGCTCTTCCTGCGGCCCCCAGGATCCCACGGGCGTCCTTGGGGGCCCAGGACACTCCGTTGCCTCAGGAACAGCTCGGTGTCCCCCAGGTCGTTCCCCTCAGAGCTGCTCCAGCAGGGCCCCCCAGCCTGTGCTGGTGCTGGGGTTGTTCTTTGTTGCTTTAACCTCAGAAAAACATCCAAACACACCGAGAAAGCTGAACAATGCCAGGATTTAGGTGGGGTGTCGCCAGTTTACAACAGACAAACCAATGTCCCCAGAGCAAAGCAGGTGGCTGAGATTAAAAGAGAAAATTTCAAAATACCAAAGGCATCAGAAATTATATGGAAAAAACCCAGAGAGCTGGGAAGACTAAGAAACTGAAATCAAACTTGCACCGAAACTCACTGCTGGTGGTCTTCCAACTAAATCCTTCTCATACTTGATGCTTAATACCCAGCAATCCCAAAACATCCGCTTCTCCAATACAAATAAATTGAAGTTAAATGTGTTCAGCTTCACTGTTTTAAAAAATAAATCAAGTATTACAGCACTCATATTCCTAGTGGTGAAAAACCTGCTTGACTGCTGAAGTGATCTTTTAAACTTACAAGAAAACAGCATTACACCTATCACTGGGACCAATGAATTTTTACTCTGGTTATGAAAAGCAGCTCAGTAATTCGTGGGAAATCATGCTGAAGTGTTTTGCAACTTAACTGAGTAAAGCTACCTGCTTGTCTTCAGGATTCTTTTTCAGAGGTTGAAGTGCAACTTCAATTCTTAAACTCACTTTTAAAAGGTAGTATAATTCCAGGTAAAGGAAAACTTTGACTTGATACTGAATTCCATGTTGTATCCACAGCTCCTTGAAAATAATCAATGCTGTCTGCCGTCAAATTATTTGCCCAGGAAACGTGTTATGTTACAGGTTTCCTGAACTAAATATTAAATAAACATTCTTTAGCCTAATGCTGAATAACTGCTGTAGTCCCTTCACCATGTCCTGCGCAGGGAATGCTTGGTACAGGGTGCATCCTGGGTTTTAGGATCCATCTAGGATGGATATCCAGGATATCTGAAATGCCCCTGGGTATTTCTTTCTGAACACTGAACAGGATGTGTCTCTGGTTATCCATGTGTGGCTGGGAGTGCTACAACAACAGCAACTGAACCAAGGAGCAGCAAGAGAACTCACACTGTTCTCAAGGCTGATGAAGAGTTAAAAAAAAAAAAAGAAGCAAGCAAATAAAAATAAAATCAAAACCCCAAGAACAAAGACAAAGAAGCAGCAGGAAGCAAACTTTTCAGCAAAGAAATAATGCTTTTCCTAACTGGATTTTAGGAATTCAGTTGTTTTAGGAAAGGCAACAGAAAATTTATCAAAATGACCAGTGATAACCATAAGGAACAGTGATAACCACTGAAGACTAGTGACTAAACACTGTACAGTGACCACTTCCTAAAAGCAACACTTATAAACCCCGTGGCTTCCAAAGCACAACTTATTTACCCTTGGCTTGTCTGTTGATTCTTTCTGCTGACACTTCACACACTTATTGCAAAATAAGGTCTCTTCTGAGAGTGTCATGTTACACATTCACAGTCAGTGAAATCACGCCCCCAGCACTTTTTGGTTATGTTTTTTTTTTTCCAAATAGAACCCTCCCCATAAAATAGCAGAATGAGAACAAATCAAACAGCAGAGTAAATCTCCTTAAAGTTGTGTCCTTACCTTGGGCAGACTAACCCACATGCGCTTGGCTGCAGCTGGAAGCTTAAACTCAACCTTTCCAATGGGAGCATTCCTGAATTCCAGCCCCTGCACACCCAGACTCACACGTCACCTGTGCCAGCAGAGCTCACCAAGCTTTTTTCAGAGCCATACCCCTGCTCCTCTCTCGTGCCTGGGTGACTCCACGGTGGAAAACCTGCTCTTTTCCTGGCTTTCTGCAAGCACACAAGCGCGAGCAAGTCCTTCCCCTTTCGGTGGCAGCAGCGAGTTGCGAGAGCAGCCTGGCTGGATGCTGAAACCATACCTCACATTTCCTAATCCGCCTTTCTATTTTTAACCAGTCATTTCCCCCACCTTCTTTGCCATGCAGACAGCTGCAGAAAGCAGCTGGAGACAACAGAGTGCTCCATCAGGGCAATTTTCCTGGCAAAAAATCATCCCCAGGCCAGAGGTGAGTGCACAAGGGGCAGCAGAGACGCTCCCAAGGTGTGTTCCTTCTCCCTGCCCCTGTGGCCACAATGGCTCTGACAGCACACAGAGTGTGGCAACCTGGTTGCCCAAAGGACCGTGGCTCACCTGAACTGGCTGAGATCCCAATCAGCACCTCTTGTCCCTAAAAGCTCAAAGGAGAGAGGCTGAAGCAAAGATGCAGAGTGTGGATCTGCTCCTGTACTGGGCTCTCCCAGGATTTGGGGGAGGGACCACCCTGACCACTGCAATCCAGTGTCACCACTTGATACAGCACTTGGGAGCACTTGCTGGGGTGTCCCCAGCACAGAGAGCTCCTTCCACAAGCTCACACTTCCCGGGGGAAAGGTCTGGAGTCACCTTCTCCACCAGGTTTGGATATCTCCTCCCTCAGCCACTTGGTCTCAGGTGTAACCACGACGCACAGCAACACTTGAACTCTCTCCTCACATGGGAGAGCAGCTTTAAAAAGCTCAGCTTTAAAAAGCTAATGTGCAGCCAGGCTGTAAAGTCAACCAAGCAAAAAGGGCACTTTCCTGAGCAGCAGGAGCAGTTTGGAGCTTTCACAGGCGGCTGCAAAGGCGGGCACACAGAGCACAGGCTGTGCAGGGCGCTGAGCCGTGCCAGACAGCACAAGGCACTTTGGGATGGGCTTTTATTCAAAGTGAGGTTCAGCTTTCTGAGCTGTGCCCTCAATGGTCTTGTTTGGACCCTTTTTCTCCGTGGAGATGCCTGAAAATCCCCTTGTAGGACCAGGCAGACCTTTGGCAGAAGAACTTTGGCACCTACAACAGACCAGGCTTGGGGGGAAAGGCACAACTCCAACGCCAACTCAGGCAGCTTAGAGGAATTTAGCTGGAAGTTCTCAGTCATGCTCTTGGACATGGGCAACTAGAATACCTTAAGTCTTTCTTGAACCCTTTTTCTTTCGTTCAGCCAACGGCTGCAAACATCACAAAAAGCTACTTCTGCTGTTCTCCGGGTGCTACAGATTTTCCATGCTTCAAGTTACTCACACAAAACAGACTCGTTGCCAACACGATCGATCAAAACGCAAAGCAAATGCAGACAGGACTGTACAGACTCCTAAGTATTAAATGCCTCAGAGAAATCCATCTTTTAAATGCCTACATAAACAAAAGTCAACCAAAACAAAAGTCTAGTGTGGAATTAAGTACAGCAGGACCCACAGCAAATCTTCCCAGCTCAAACAGATTTGAATCACAGGATGCGAGGAAACGAAGTTGCTGAGCAAAACACCCCATCAGCCATAAACCACATGAAATTACATTTCATTAATGAATTACAGAATTTACAGGTAAGTAAATGCTGTGTTTCCCCTCTGCCTTAGCTGGAGCTGCTCTCTTAGGAAAAAGACTGCAGGGAGCAGGTCCTCTCCCATCATTAATCCACTGGACTACGGCACTCTGTTACTCGGCACAGAAACCACGGCAGCAGCAAACACCCACATGTGAAACCAAGATCTGCAATTAATTTCACTTCTTACCTTCTGGAAAACAGGAGTTTCAGGGGTAGGAAACCTCTTTAGCAACTTTTACAAGCACTGGGCCCGTGGGTTAATGATTTACCTGACAGTGCTGTAAGCAGATTAGTTTAGATAAGAGTGGTTTTGTTATGGTCTGTTTTCCTGCCTTTGTCTGCCTAACCAAATCAACTGGCAAATGAAGTAGGCAGGGTATTACTTGACAGAGCAGGAAGAAATTCATGCTCCTCCAAGCTTGCTCACACCATCCTGCTTTTAAAAAAAACATTTTTCATATAGACACACATGCCCATCTATACACACAGAGCCTAAAAACCAGCACCTGGAGTAGCTCTTCTGTGTGTGTATTTTTTATACACAAATGTATGTATAAAAAATACACACAGACGAGCTACTGCAGGCAGTTTGGTTTAGTTTCTTCCCCAGAAGTAAAGTAAAAAAAAAAACTTGACTCATTGCTCTAAATCTATTACGAAGCTTCCAGATTAAAGCATTGAGTTCCAAAGAGGTTTAGGATGAGAAGAAAAGGCGGCTGTGCCCAAAATGCACAAATAGGATCACAGCCCCTGGAAAGACTCTGCAGCGGATCCAAGGCACAGCTCATGGATAAAGTTCTCTCACCGAGAGGATTTCTGTGTTCTCCCTGTGACTCACTGGGCTCTCCTCCACACCCAGGGCCACCCTCCTGTACAATGCAGCAGTGACACTGTGACACACACGGAGCAGGCACAGTCACACGGCACTGCCCAGGCTCAGCTGCCCTAAAACCTCATAGCAAGTCTAAAACACCTTCTCACTCTTACTGCTTCATACAACCACTGCAACAGCCCTGGGGATATTTGGCAGCAGTCGAGGGCGAGATCAGGGGTGGGCAGAGGTGCCCAAGGTGGCAAAAGGGACAGCAGATTGTCCCTGGCTTTTAGTTTGTGCAAGCAAGCACCACTGTCATGCTGTGTAACTCTGGTTATCTCCCACAGGTGTGCTGCAAACAAACCTCCAAACCCATAACCCACAGGGAGATTACGTGCCCCAGCAGGAGATGAACCTGCCTGATGGAAACACATCCCTGACACAATTTGGGGGATAAGCCAGAGGGGCTCACCGGCAGGTCACTGCTGTCCCATGTGCTGGCAGCCTGGCTGGCTTCTAGCAAGAAAAAGCCCAAGCGAAACTAAAAGCTAAGATTAAAACCAAGCAGCAAACAAGATATTAACCACAAGCTCAAGTGTTACTTTAGGAAAAAAGTCACCCAAGCCAAAAGACTGACTCCCCCAAAGCTGTACTGTAGATCTGACTGCATCCAAGCCCCTCTGTCTCTTCCCAAACGCAGCCCCCAGCTCTCCAGCAGCAGCCAAACATGCCTTTGCACTCCAACGGGATCATCCGGAGAGGAGAGCTACTCACTCGTGGCAATGAGGCAGCAGATAGCAGCAGATAACAGCAGCAGCTCCTCTCGCAGCTGGCAGCCAGACGCTCCCGGCAGCAGGACAGGGACACGGCGGCGGCGTGGCCACTCCCGGACCCGCCGAGCGCGCCCGCGGCTCCTTCGCCAGCCCCGACTTCCTTTGCCTTCAAAGTTGCTTTTCAACTTCCCCCGGGCTGGGCTTCGTCAGTGCTCCTCTCCCAGCTGCTCGGCAGCCCCTCGGGAAGCGCCTGCGGAGAGAGATCGGGAGAGGTGAGCGGGGATCCAGAGGGGATGGAGCTCCCGCCGCTCCTTCCCCGGGCGCGCCAGTGCGTCAGCGCAGGGAGAGGAGGGGACGGAGCGGCAGCGGCGGGAGGAGGAAGAGGAGGAGGAGGAGAAGGTGGAGGAGGCGGCTGGGAGTGCCAGCCCAGCTGCGGTTGGTGCAACAGCTCCTGGCAGTGCTGCTCTACGGGCAAACAGCGCCTAAAATACGGGGAAATGGGTTTATCACTAAAGTTCAGTCTGTTGATTCCTACGGCACCCATGTAATGCTTTCACTAAGTGTCACTTTTGAAAGCTGAAAATGTCACTGCAGGGAGGAAGGGTTCGTTTTTCTAATACATATGAGTACCAGATGTTAAGTCCCGCCCTAAAAAGAAAAAAAAAAAAAAACCTCCACGAAAAAGAAAAGTCATGTTCCACCACACTAACACAAAGCAAAACAACCAATTCCCCAAGCTTTCCATGAATTTTTTGGCTCCATCCCACTGCTGCCACCAGCAGCAGAGTCCCTGGCCAGGCACCATCACCAGACCCCGAGGGCTGGCATCCAGCCTCTATCCCAAAAGTCACAGCAAGGACTGGGAGCACTCAAGGGCTCCTGCAAGCGGATCCAGTGGAAAAGGCTGGTGAAAGCATCCCAGGTGAGAGGGAGCCGAGGATGTCTGCTGGCCGCTGCCTTTGGACAGCGGGGAGTTGCTGTAATTGAGTACCAAACCACAACAGAAAGCAGGCTGAGTCACATGTTGGGAAGACTGATGGGATAAGCAGTGCTTGGCAGTGTTTTCCAGCAGAGCACGGACTCTCCTGAGTCCGCTGGATCCAACACAGACACTGTCCAGGAGTGAGGTCAGAGGCGTAGGAAGCAGCCTGCTCCCACTCCATGGATGAAATAATGTGGAAATTGAAAAATAGGCAGCAGCATTAACAAATAGCAGCATCAGGTTTTCTGAGCTCCATCCCAAGAGAGGGAGCCTGTTGCCAGGAATACCGAGGAATCTGTAGAGCCACATGCAAGAAGCACAGGGTGGAAAAAGTATTTTCAGAAGCTGCACACAGAAATCCTTCCACACTCATCCTGTCACACAGAAAACAAGTATTTTTAAGGAGTAGCTGCTTTGGGGATTTTTAATAGATCCATGGCCCTGGACACGACCCAACACTGCTTGATCCTAACACATGGAGACAGCCAAGTGGAACAACATGTTCACCATCAGCTCCTCCACAAAGTTTAGAGACCAAACAATGGCCCATGGTCACATCCAACTCAGCCCACTTTGTTCAAAATCTGAGGAGAGATGGGAAGTGTGAATGAACTACCAGTGAGCTCCCTGTGCCTTTTTTTTCCAGCAGTCTTTTTAACAATTGGGCTTTATAACACGCAACAGATGCTTCTGCCCAACCTGGCCCCTCTTTCCAGCACGGATTCTGGAGTGAAACTGCTAATTGCTCATTACCTCAAGATTTCTTAGACATAATTCAAACAGTACCAATCCTGTAAATCCCTCCCACTGAAAATATGTATCAGGAATCTAAAATTTAATTAGAAGACACGCCACAGGCCAAGGACTGCTTGTTATGCTGATGTCACTCGTGTCTCCTTCGGGCCCTCACACACCCCCCAGGACAGCAGAAGTCACCTGGTAAGGCCAGAGGCCAACTCAGTAACTCCCTCCTGACAATAAATGTGTTCATATTTGACAGAAGTGCTCTTGTGTTACTCCAGCAGATCTTATCTCGGCAATATTATTTCCCCCATGATCCAGGCCTGTGTGAGTTCAGTGACCTCAAGGAACACAACAAAGCCAGCCCTGTTTTCCCACAAGTCAGGTGGGGCTAGAAGGGAGCAGAGAAGACAGTTTGACGAGTATTACAGGTAATTAAAAGTGCACTTTGGGAACACCTTTTCAACCATGGTGCATTTAAACACTGTATGTGTCCAGACAGATACAACAGTAATACCCTGCAAAGCCCTAAACAAATAAAAAGAAACACAATGAACTCCTCCACAGGATGTGCAAAGGAGGGTTTTTTTTCTTCTACACAATCCAGCCAGGACATATTTAGCCTCAGAGCTGAAAGAGAGGACAGTCTGAGCTGATGACATAATTTTCTTTCTATAGGACTGAGTATCTGTGAGTACTGCTCTCAGTTCAGTGGCTGTTGTTGTTTCATCTCCACCTTCCCCCACTCTGCTTCAACAGGAGAGTGACAATCACCCAAACACTTCCAAGGAACAGAGATTGCCACAGAGATGTTGCTTCTTTCTCAACCAGAACATAGGCAGTGTGACACGAAAACTAGACTTGAGGCTGACTGCTGGAACTGAGGAGCAATAACTGCTACTAAGCTCCAGTGCTGATGTGTCTTGATCACTCAAGCACCACATGCATTTGGAACATCTTTCTAAAGGCCTGGGGAAAGGCCTTCCTTGCCTTGACAGCTTAAATCTGCCTAAACATCAAAAAAAGGCAGATTATGTCGAGCTCCCTTTTTCCCCACCCATCAGAAAAGAATTGTGTATTAGCAGATGAAATCCAGCACTGAAGGTGAGAATAAAATCTAGTGCAAGTAAGAAAAAACTGCTCAGAATCCCAGAATCCTTGAGGCTGGAAAAACCCTCACAGCCCACGGAGACCAAGCTGTGCCCGATGCCCACCTTGTCCCCAGCCCAGAGCACTCAGTGCCACCTCCAGGGATGGGGACTCCAAAGCTCCCTGGGCAGCCCCTGCCAAGGCCTGAGCACCCTTTCCATGCAGAAATTCCTGCTGGTGTCCCCCCTGAGCCTCCTTTGCTCCAGCCTGAGCCCCTTTCCCAGCTCCCTCAGCTGCTCCTGGGGCTCCAGCCCCTTCCCCAGCTCCGTTCCTTTCCCTAGACACACTCCAGCCCCTCCAGGGCTCTCTGGCCAGGTGGGCCCAGGACTGGACACAGCCCTCAAGGTGATCCTAAGTAATGCCAGCACAGTGGTGTGACTGTGTGATGTGTCCATATGGCTTCACACAAGCAATATAAATCTATACATCCAGCCCATATATCCCAAAAAACCTTCTAAGCATTCTTTTTTGGCCTTTCCATTCAAGTAACCTGGCCTGGTCACTGATACAGCTGAAAAACTGTGCTACAAGAGCATTATAAAGTTACTATGACCTTTGTTTGCATTAGATTAGAGAAATAATTTAAAGCATTATTTTTACACGTGTAATAAAATAATAATCATTATTATTTCATCTGTATGACAGCATTAACAGCCATTACAGCTTCTTATGTGCAAGGCTGTTAATGGCCAGCTGCTTTTGAAACTAAAAATATTTACATTCATGGGGTTCTGATAGAAACTGAAAAACATGAAACAGCTGAGTTTAAAATCACTGAAGTACTATCAGAATAACTTCCAGAAGCACCAGGTGAAGTGTTGAAGTGTGTTTGCTCACACAAGGGGCGATTCCAGAGCGCTGATGTGCTCATCAGTTCCAGCAATTAGGTTTCCCGGGAGGAATGCTGTGTCATGTAATGTGTGACTCACAGAGCAACGTCCGCAGGAAACCACACTTCTCCCTCTTTCCCTATAAAAAGCTCAGCCTGCTTGCAAGTTGAACTGAGTTCCCTGAGCAGAATTCCTCCACTTTCAGCATCATGTGCTCAAGTACGTGTGCAAGAGCGAAGGTGTATTTTAAACCCTGGCAGCAAACCAGAATCCTCTGGAAAATCAGCTGGAAACGCCCCCTGCTCCTCCTCCAGCAGGGAGTTAAGAAAGACCTCGTGTTGTTGTGTTTGGACACGTGGTTGTCCTTTGGCCTCACAGCAGTTTTGCAACTCAGGATGCTCTGCCTGGCTGAGCTGATCCCGGGCACTCCCAGGCCACTCCTGTTCCCTACAAACCCCCAGACACGGGGCTGCAGCCGCTGGGACAGCTCTGAGGGATCACGCACATTCCTTGTGCACTCTCAAACTTTTACTCCTGAACCACTAGCAGGGGTGGTAAGAGCAGCAGTGGGATCCCAAATCCCTGGAGGTCCACCAGGATACAAGACCTCGTGGTGAAGTGTCTTCACTCCATGCCACTTGTCACCCAAGCAGTTGCTGGAGCTGTCATCTTATCCAAACGGATAAAATCCTCACTCTGCTCGCTCATCCTGTGTGCTTCCCAGGGCTGCAGGGTGTGTCCAGCCTCCTGTTCTTCCTGGTTCAAGGGCACGGTTGACTTTAGATCCTGGGAGAAACACATGGATCTTCCCAGGAGTGGCTCTGCAGAGCAGAACACCCAGCACCCCTCCAGGGAAAACACACTGGAATGGCAATTCCATCCATGGCACGTGCAATCCCATACCCAGGTCAAAACAAGAGTTTAATACCACTGAGGTCCCATTTCAGCCTGGGAGAGTGAAGCTTTCCACAAAAGAGAAAAATAGAATCAAGACACCCTTTCCAAACTCCCCCACTCAACAATAAGGACATTTTTCACAGGGCAGGGGGGCATTCCCATGTGACTGCATCCCACATCCAGCTACAGCACCCCCAGCTTGGGAAGTGGCACTCCTATTCCCTGATCCACTTATCCTGTCCTCCCAGAAGTCTCATCACCCAGCTGTGTTAAAAATGTCTGGTTAAAGCAGTCACTGCCTCAAAACTCCCATTTGCTTCTATCTCTTCCAAACCCAAAATTTCAACCCAAAGGCTTGTCACAGATGTTTCCTCACCAAATCCTGCAATGGGACACATTGGTATCCCACTGATTTTTCCATAAAAAGAGTTAATTCCTTTGCTGTTTGCCCCACATCTTGGTACACCAGCAGTTTTGCACTATCGGGTGCTTTGGCTTCTTTAAGGCCTTAGATATACCGAGCAAAATAAACATTTCAAAACAACAAACCCCAACCAACCAAAAACAAACCCAGCCACAACCCCAAAAACCAAAGCAAGAGTTAACACACGATGATGTTTGGTGCTAGAGGTCAACAGCAGGGCTGCTGGGTGTGGAGGGGGCTTTTTCCTGTGAGAGATAAACCAACTCTTTCTCCACATCCTAAGTGTTTGCATGCCACAACCACACCGAGGACAAAGCAGTGAGAAATCCACTCCTTGGGGCTTCTCAGCAGGAAGTTTCTTTGTAATCCCAAAAACCCGACTTATACCTGCTGCTCCTGCCAGAAGCACCTCCCTCATACCCAGAATGAGAGACACTCCACTCAAAGAGCCTAAAGATAAAACACCGTCTTTTATTATCAATAAATCCCAGCCCGCAGCTCTCTTTTTTTCCCTCTGGAGCTGGCAGTCAAAACCCACAGGTGAAACGGCCCTGACATCCCCACCTATCCAATCCCTTTCTCATTAATAAGCATGATGTGGATCAACAGTCAAATATCCATTTCCTGTGCCCCAAGGGCAAAGAGAACAACATGACAGGAGCGATAAGGAGCTGTCGGTGACGGCTGCAGGGTGTTGTATTCCCAGTATCCTGTGTCCGGGCTTTACACACGGGTGAGCTATGCAATTCCATCATTCCAACTCTCATCCTCCTTCTTGTGCCTTCCATGGCCACTAGTGCACGTGGGTTCTAAGGACGACCTTAATTAAGAGCTCAAAAGAAGAAATTATGCTCAGGAAGCTGGAGCCATTAATCCCAACGGCTTAAAGGCTTTACTGGGGAAGTGTGTTTATATGTCGCCTTAACTCATCCTACAAAAAAGGGAACAGGCAGCACCACAACCACAGGCAAAAGCTGCTTTTGGTGTCAACTCAGATGAAAATCTAACTGTACTTTTATCTCTACCAATGATCAACGTGCAATAAAAACTTGGTCTGCTAGACCTTGTTTTTATAACCTTGACCTCCAGTCCAACTTATTCCTAAAAGATGTTCAAGCATCAGCTCTGGGTAAGCATGAAAAATAACAGCCTGGTCCTTCCACCAGGACCATTACAACTCTGCTTTCTGGCACATATAACCCCTAAAAAAATCAGCATTTAACAAAATCCCAACTAATTTCTTTTAGAGAGATACTTTTCTATAAGTGCATGAATTATGTGTCCCTGACTACAATTCCAAGCAGGAATTGGAAGAGGGACCTGAAGGAACTTTATCCTGCTCCCACCAAAGCCAAGTCTCAGGAGCTTTGACCACAAAATGCATAAAATCTTGGAATGGTTTGGATTGGAAGGGACATTAAGGATTATTCAATTCCACCCCTGCCATGGGCAGGGACATCTTCCACTGTCCCAGACTGCTCCAAGCTCCAGTGTCCAACCTGGCCTTGGACACTTCCAGGGATCCAGGGGCAGCCACAGCTTCTCTGGGCACCCTGCTCTGTCTGGATTTCATCATGAACTAATTACACTAATTACACTAAACTTGTGTTTACAGCACAAACATTTTACGCTGTAGCATGCACAGAGCAGCTAAACCAAGCCATGGTCAAATACCTTTCCCCTGGCATTCATCACATTTATTTTGGCTGGCATTTACTGTGCTGGCACTTGCATTTCTGTTCTTGGCACCAGTCACAACACACAGATTACATTCATGTTTCTGAACCCCAAAATGACAAAAAACCCTCTCCAGGAGCACAGACAAGGGGAGTCACTCTGCTTGATACCGACAGCAGAAGGATGTAGAGCTGCTGGAGAGTCCAGAGAAGACCATGGAGCTGCTCCCAGGTCTGGAGCCCCTCTGGAACCAGGCTGGGAGAGCTGCGGGTGGTCATATGGAGAAGGGAAGGCTCCAGGGAGACCTCAGAGCCCCTGCCAGGGCCTGAAGGGGCTCCAGGAGAGCTGGAGAGGGACTGGGGACAAGGGATGGAGGGACAGGACACAGGGAATGGCTTCCCACTGCCAGAGCCCAGGGACAGATGGGATATTGGGAAGGAATTGTTCCCTGGGAGGGTGGGCAGGCCCTGCACAGGGTGCCCAGAGAAGCTGTGGCTGCCCCTGGTTCCCTACAAGTGTCCAAGGCCAGGCTGGACAGTGGATGGACTTTAAGGTCCATTCTAGCCCAAACCATTCCGGGAGTCTGTGATACTCTGCTGCCTCCTGGTTATTCCCAGTGGATTCCCGAAACGCAGAAATAATCAGAACTGATTCCACAGGAGTTAAGTGGGTAGATGTGAATCTCAAATTCTGGACACTACCATCCCTCCCATGTTCTCAAACTTGAGTCAAAGAAACCACTGTTATTTCTTAAGGACCTTTAACTACTCCCAAAGGTAGACCTTACTTGGGCACTGTTGTGCTGCACCCACGATTTCCTAGAGCAAGAATAGATCAGTTTCTTCCCCATCCACACCAAAGAGCTCCAATCCAGAACATTTCCACAGAAATTCCACTGTCTGTTGTGTTTCCGAAAAATCACTGTCAGAGGTTTTACCCCTGCAATTACAGTTCACAAAAATGAAGTTTGGTTAGGAGTTAAAAATATCTAATAGGGAGTACAGCAGAGTGAAGGCAAATACTTGAACTTTCTAGAGAGGTAGACTTGCTTTCTTGGCTGTTTATTTGTGCTGGATTGCTACATTTGCTCAGGGATTGGCACTTCTGCAAAAATCCAAGGCTCAAATGCTCAGCCTCATAATGAGCACTTCAAAACCTTCAAGTGTTACTTTCTGTGTCTTCTACAGCTCCCAAGCAGCAAAAAGTAGCAAATGCAGCTTCAGACGTCGGAAAACCTGCCCTTAACCCCCTACAAACACAATACAGACTATTCAGTTTACACCTTTACAAAACTATCATCTAAATTCCTCATTTTAGATTCAGACTGAGTACAGTAAAAATAGAAAGGTTTGAGAAGTTTCAGAGCCAGGGTTCCGAAAGGCTTAGAAAGCTACACATGAGCCAAAATTCAGTTTTACTGTAATGAAATCACGTCCACAGTGCAATCATAATATTTGGCGATAAGGGAGGAGAAGGAAAAGCCCCTGTGCATCACCTGATGAGGGCGGCCAGCAATCCCTGAGCTTCGATGCTGTGCATGCAAGCAGCTGATGAGACAAGTCTTGCTGGATTATTAAAGAGCCATTGTCCTCAGCCTGGAGTCTTTCAGCAACTCATTTCACAGCTCCTCTCTAAAAACCACCCCAGAGCTTCATGCCTCCGCTCCCCGGAATGAGAAGGTCACGGTTTTGGGGGTGTTTGTCACTGGATTAGTCAAACAGAAAAAGGCCGTTTACCTTCGCAGGCTTCCTGTCCTTGCCAGGTGATAATTCCCTATCACTCTCCAGGCCTGCCTTCTCCCCAGGAGGAGAAGCAAGGAATGCTTTCTCCTGCAGGTTTGCTTTCGGTTTGGCTCAGACGGAGAGATTTCTTCCAAAGCAAACACTCCTGCAACGTCACCGGGGTTATAAATAGCCAGAGGAGAAGGAGGGAGCTGCACACAGCCCTTCTGGAGAGACTGGATACAGTAGGAAACACGTAAGTAGGGGAGAATATCAGACAGAAATAAAGCCTTTCTTTTCCTAAAGCTACACGCACAGTCTCGACTCGGACACCACAGCCAGAGAAATGATGATCCAAAAGAAATACTGCATCCATCCAGTAACAGGGAGGTTCTCACATATCCTGGTGTTTTGCCAGGAGCTATGCTATTCCTGCTGCCATCCTGCCTCACACACTCGGCTGCACGTCCAAATAAACCCCAGGAAAGCCTGCACCCACACACCGAGGTGGGCACGCAGGCATGGAAGGGCCTGCAGGGTGATCATCCAGAGAGGCTGTGGATGTTCCATCCCTGGAAGTGTCCAAGGCCAGGTTGGATGGGGCTAGGAGCACCCTGGGATAGTGGAAGGTGTCCCTGCCCATGGGAATGGATCTCATCCTTATAGACAGGCAAGAACTGGTCACGAATGCAAAGGTTTGGGCACCTCTGGCTGCACTGACCGTAGAGTTCAGAACCCTCAAAGGAAGGAGATGAGGGGGAAAAGCTGCATCACAGCCCTGGACTTGAGGAGAACAGACTCTGGCATCTTCTTCAAGGGTGTGCTTGAAGAATCCAATGGGCTTGGAGAGGAAAGGGACCCAAAAGAGCTGATTGGGAATAAAGGATCATCTCCTCCAGGCTGAAGGACAGTCCATCCCAACAGGCAGCTGATCAAGCTGAGGAGCAGGAGGCCCCTCATGAGAGGAGGAGCATGGGGCTCCTGATCAGAGCCACATGTGAAGTGCAGAGCAGGGGCAGGGGATCCAGGAGGAATCTGGGAACACTGATAGGGCAGGTGGTCCAGGCGGAATTTGGGAACACTGATGGGGCAGGGATGGGGAAAAGAGAGCCAAAACACACCTGGAATTGAATCTGGCAAGGGATATGAAGGGTGCCAGTGAGGCCAACCTTTGGGAACTGCAGGCTCCTGAGGCTACAGGGGAAATCCAGACAAGGAAGACTTATCCTTAGTAGAAGAGGATGAGGTTAGGGGACAGTAGCCGGGGCATACTTCACCCCATGGGACCAGGTGGGATGGCCCATGAGTGCTGAGGGAGCTGGCTGCTGTCACTGTGAGGCCACACTAGATTAAATCTGGAAACCATTTCCAGTCACTTGAATAACAAGAGGGTGATCTGGAGTAGTCAGCATGGACTTAGGAAGGGGAAAAATCCCACTTCACCAGCCTGACCTCCTCCTAGGATGAAACAATCAGGGTGGATGAAGGGATTGCAGAGGATGTTGTCTGTCTTGGCTTTGGCAAGACTTTCAACATTGGCTCTTCTCACACCCTCAGATGAGCTGGCAAAGTATGGAGCAGACAAGAGGGCGGTGAGGTGGGTGGAAAACTGGCCAAATGGCCAGGCCCAATGGACAGTGGTCAGTGGCACAAAGTCCAGCTGGAGGACAGACACTTCCCAGGGGTGGATATGAGAGCCAGAATAGTTTAACCTCTTTGTTTATGACCTGGAGGATGCACAGAGTGAGCCCTCAGTATTTTGCTGGTGACACAAAACCGGGGAGAATGGCCAGTACAGCAGAGGGTCACACTGCACCTTGGATGAGCTCGCCCAGGCTGGAGCAAAGGGCAGGCAGGAGCCTCAGGGTGCTCAAAGGCAAGGCAAAGTCCTTCCTTCACCTGGGGGAGAGTGACCCCAGAAACGGGCAATGTGAACAGACCAGTCAGGAGGTGTTTCATCACTCACATTCCATAAAGATCCCTTACAGTCTCCACCTCCCTCGAGTTTTGCTTCCCTTTTGCCCTTGATTTTTCCACCAAACATCACCATTGGGATGAATGCTTTAAAAAAGCCCTCAGCCCCACAAATGCTCTGTTACACCTCTAAAAACCAGCAGATGATTATTCTCTATTATAACAAAGCAAGGAGAGTCAGACACGGTTATCATTTAGGTTTACAAGCTAAAATCATCATTAACTTAGCAGATGACTACTTCCTGTTAATGTAAAACAACAGAAATACTAAAGTTTTTTAATTTTAAGGCCAAGAGATAAATTAAAGTTGTAATGTCTTCAAATCTCCAACATTCCCTGTTCCCACAGATGGAGGTGGTCTGGCAAAAAGAGGCCAAATGCGAGTCATCACCAACGGAGGGAAGTACAAAACTGATCCTATCTATCAATATTTCACCCTAAAAAGGAGGGGCAGGGAACACTCCATGCAAAAATCAGGTTTTTGTCTAAAAGCTCCTGATAAAACATGTTTCTCTCTAACTGTCAGCGCATTTGCCTTGCCTGGTTCTCAGTTTAGCACACCTCCTCCTCCTTCTCCTCTCTTTGCAAATACAGTGAGCACTGGAGGCTGAGCAGGGAGAGCGAGAGCCCAGCTGGGCTCTGCCATGGTGGCAGCAGGCACAGCTGGGGCCAGAGTGCTCGAGGGCTCTTCACACAGCAATAAAAAGGCACCAACTACAGTTTGAAACTGACTCCCTGCAAGCGTTGTGTCCCAGGGATTTGAGGCCATCCATGGTTCTGGCTTCGTGCCATGGGTGTTTTCCCAACATTAGCCTGGTGTCACCAAGTGCAGCACCACAACACCCTGGGTCACAAGGGGTGACAAGGTTCTGGGGCTCAGCTGGCCCAGTCCCTGCCCCAAGCAGGTGCATTTTCTGGTAGGGCCACTCTAAGCTATACCATGTTTCATCCTGGAGCTTGGGAAGGTTTTTAGGGACTGTTCCACTTGCAGCTACCAAGCTGGATTTTAGTGTAATGCAAAAAGTTGGGCAGGGAAGTGTCTGAGAGCAGCCCTGGGAGAAGGAGCTGGGGGTGCTGTGGGTGAGAGCTGGGACCCAGAACCCCCCGTGCTCTGGGCTGAGCCCCCAGCGTGGGCAGCAGGGGAGGGGGAGATTCTGCCCCTTGCTCAGGTGAGACCCCACCTGCAGAGCTGCCCCAGTCCTGGGGCCCAGCACAGGACAGACCTGGAGCTGCTGGAGAGAGCCCAGAGGAAGCAGCAGGATGAGCAGATGGATGGAGCAGCTCTGCTGGGAGAGCTGGAACTGTTCAGCCTGGAGAGGAGAAGCTTTGGAGTGATCTCATTGTGGCCTTCCAGGGCCTGAAGGAGCCACAAGAAAGACGGAGAGAGATTCTTTCCTAGGGTTGGGGTGCCAGGACACAGGGAATGGCTTCCCACTGCCAGAGCCCAGGGACAGATGGGATATTGGGAAGGAATTGTTCCCTGGGAGGGTGGGCAGGCCCTGGCACAGGGTGCCCAGAGAAGCTGTGGCTGCCCCTGGATCCCTGCAAGTGTCCAAGGCCAGGTTGGACAGGGCTTGGAGCAGCCTGGGACAGTGGAAGGTGGCACTGGTGGTGGCCCTGGATGAGCTTTAAGGTCCCTTCTAACCCCAACTGTTCAGGAATTTCATGAATAGGCGCACAGAGAGGCAGCCCTGGAACAACAGGCATTCCCTGCGGGGATCTCCCGATCTGCACAGGGGCTCAGCCTCTCAGCTCACAATTTTGTCTTTAAACTTCCTGCATCTGCGGAGCATGAAGATTAGACCAGCATCTCCAAACATCAAAGCAGCTCCTTCTGGGGAGGCTGAGGACTTGCAGCACTCTCAGCACACAACAAACCCCATTTACACGGGACTTTTCTCTTGGGCAGCACAAGCTACTGTTTCGTACTGAATTAAACCCCATAAAGCACAACTGACTAAACACAGAAATAACGACAGAATCCTCTTTGGACTCACACGGGAGAAAAGAGGTTGCCAATTGCACCCTAACTCAGCTCCTCACTGCCAGCAAAGCACCACCAGCCCTGTCTGTGTTACCCTGCTGTAGGAGAGTGGCTCCTTTACAAGGGTCATAGCTGGAAGGTGCAAGCAGATTGTACCTGGCATTGAAATCCGGAACAAACCAAGCAAACAGGGAATCTGGGATGCTGCATGTCCAGCACATTGCTGTGAGATCCACCCCAAGGAGCCTGGGATGCTGCTGGCAGAAAAAGGCATGATTGGCTGAACTTTCAGAGAAGTGGAGAAATAAAAACAGAAACACAGGCACACACACATGAAGAGAAATTAAATATGGAAATAGTACCTCAGTCCAGAGGCAGCCAGGACTCCATCCTGCCCCAAAGAAGCAGATCTGGAGCCTGAGGCAGCTACAACCTGTCCCCCAAGATGCATTTTCAGAGTGGTCCTGAATCAAACCGGCAGGAACTGAAGCACAGAGAACATCCTCACACCCACACTGAGGGCATGAATGATGAGCAGCTATAAAACCCACACAGCACAGCCAGGGTTTGCATTACAGACTCACCCAACAGGAACCCCAAGAGAGTTTCGGCTCGTTCATCTAGTGACAAAAGGAACAGTGTTCCTTCCCCAAAGGCACTGTGTAACAGGACAGTGTGATCGAGATGGACACAGTGGCTCTCCTTCCTGCCTCAGAAAGGCTGCAGGACTTTGTGTGATCAATATGTTACACATTCAGGAAGATTTTGGAAAAAAAGACCTACATTATTCATTAAATGCTTGCAATATCAAGATATTCCACCTCTAAGTCATTGCTTTTGCTTAGTTGCTCTTGACGTCATGAGTGCGACTCTGTTAATACAGAAAAAGACTGCTTTTGCTACACCACTAAATAAAGGAAAATTCAAGTTTCCACATGCATCATGCAGCTCTAAAATGAAACAGGAAAAAACTCACTTTGTCTTCAGCATCCCAAAATGGGCCAGGCTTTCAAGGGCTTTCAGTGCTAAATGAAAGCTGACCTCAGAAAATTCCCTTGTAAATGTTTATTATTCTAATTTTAACCTCTGGACATTTTTAGGGCCAGTTAAAAAAACAAGATCAAAACCCAAGAGAGCAAATAATCCACACAGGGATTCTCTCTTGCCTGTTCCAGTTCAAAAGTCATTCTGAGATTTGGGGGTGAGGGGGTATTTTTATTTTTAAACCTCTGTTTAACTTCTTGTACCGGAAGCACTAAATCACACCACGATGTCGGATGAAAACAAGCCTCTCAGAAAGGAAGGGACATGGATTCCCCTGGGAAACAACACTTTCCAATATAAATACTTCACCAGCATCCACTGGGCAGCAGAAAACCCTTTTTAATTTGCCTTTCCATGGTGAAAGGAACTCAAGGAACACAGGAATACCTCGTGCCAACACACTCTGTGTAAACACTTCCCCAGGCTCTGTTGGATCCTGTGGAGCTGTTTCATCCATTCAAACTCCCCAGAAGTGTTCCCAACACTTCTCTCAAGCCTTGATTGTATCTTTATGCATCCAAACCAGATACATTATCGTGATCCCACAAAAACTTTCCTGCCCAGGGCCATTCCCTTGGCTTCTACCAGGGGAACAGACTATAAAATCCTTGTGGACAAGAGTCAGAGCAGCAGCTCAGGCCAGACTCTGTGTGCAGCTGGTGTCACCTGCAGATGCTCATCACGGTGGCACAGGGACCACAACCAGTCCAAAATCTCCAGGCAGAAGCACAAATGCAGATCTTCAGGACAGCAGCTGTGTTCTTTTATATTCTCCTTCCCACAAAGGTAATCCCTCAGGTGCAACCAGACACCCTGGAGTGTGTTTTGGAGAGTTACTAAGAGAAAAAAAAACAAACAACCAAACAACAAAAGCCAAAATTGGCCAGTCCCTGGGGCGAGCAGCTGCCTGCAGGGATAAACTTCACTTGCAGACAGCACCATGCTGGTGCCAAAAGGCTTTCCCCAGTAATTCTGACCTTTCTTCCTTGGCCAGCCTCATCCAAAAAAAGCAGTATTCCTCTGTCTCACAACTCTGGCACTCATGGCTCTATTATAGCCTAGAGCCTTCTTCCAGATTATCCTCAGCCCAAGTAACAAATCCATAATTTAGCTGCCCTGTCCACCATACAAGCTCCCCACACACTGATGGGGCTCCCATAAGCTGAATACTGCACCCTCCTATACCTTCTGTGGTCAATGGCCCTTCAGTTTGATCTGCTGCTTGTTCTGCTCCACCTGCCACGGGACCTGGCATTTCCTTGTCAAATAACAGCGGAATTCCCCTAGTCCAAGTCTATTCCAGGGTGCACATGAAGGCAAAGTGAAGCCTGCAGATGGCCCTGCCCTTGACCTACAGCTCAGAAAAGGCACTGTTCGCTGGGGATATCACCCCTCCTGCCTTTCCAGAGAAACCCCCTGGAGACCTCACTTTGTATCTGAGCTGCCCTAAACCCTTGTCCTCCCGCTGTGTCAGAGCTGCAGTTTGATTCCTGAGGACGCAGTTGGCTTTGTTTGGAGGGTTCTCCCCCTCCCTTGTTTTTTTTTAATCCATAAACCTACACACCCACAGCTCCAAAAATAAAAAGTCACAGCAGACAAAGGCCTCCAACACAGCAAAAAAAAACCTTCAGCACAGCATCAATACAAAAGCACTTTCAAACACAGAAATTCAAAACCTCAACAGTACCAACAAAATGCAGTAATAAAATCTTTAAATGAACCCAGGTCGATAGACACGACGCCAGTGAAGTGACCTGTGTGACAAGTTACCGCTGCCTGCTGGGGAAAAAAGTGGCACACAGTGCTCATACCACTTCGGATTCAGTTCCTCCCTTTAATTTCAGATCCCTGTATTAACTGAGCTGGCCACATTTCACAGTTCTCTCCCATCTCCAGCTTTTCTGTCCCTGCAACCTGTTTCAGACAACAGGTCTAAGACTTTTTAGCAGTGTCACAGCAGTATTTTGCACATGATAACACAGAGGAAATAGCTTCTTGTTCACCATTTCAAGGGTAAGAATCAGCAGGAAAAGGCCATTGCAGGCAGCTTATGAAACACTGATAGCAGGAGCAGCAGGGCATCCTGGAGGTGAAAGGCACAGGCCAGTCAGGCTTTTGTTGGGAAAAAGAAGAAACCTGACAGCAAGGCAGCTCAAAGTTTGTTAATCTTATCTAGATGAAGGTGTACACTCAACTATCTCCTTATTAAATACTCCACAGGTACTTACAGTGGTTACATGGCAAATTTCTGGTAACCATCCTCTGACATCCAGCTAAACTGCAGAATCGTGGAAGGGTTTGGGTTGGAATGGACCTTAAGGACCACCTTCTAACCCCCCTGCTATGCAGGTAATCAGTAACCAAAAGACAGGCCAAGGACTTTTCCTAAGCAATTTATGCTTAAATCATCACAGACTCTGCAGAAAATGCAGGGAAAAAAAATTAAAAGTATGACTTAATAGAGCCTTGCTGCTTCCCGCTGCACACAGGCTTGTTTTTTTCCTGCAATTACAGAAGAGGGATTTTTTTCCAGCACCACTTTCAGTTGCCACAAGCAGGCTATTGTTTGGATTTACCCAGGCAGCAGCACTCCCCATGCAAACCCAGGGCAGCACGATGGACTGCCTGGAACTGAAATAGAACAGAAGGGAACTCAGTCCCGTTAGGATGAGAACAGACATTTGCACTAAATACCTGTGCGGAGCAAAGCCAGAGGAAGCACATCAGAGGAGTCCTGGGATGCTTCCCAACATCCAGGTGCCCAAAGGGATGTTGTGCATCAGGTGACAGCTCAGCAGCCCGTTGCCAGAAAACATCACACAGCTCATGCCCCAAATCCAGGCAGCCCCGAAGTGCTCAGACTACATCTCCGTGCCTCCTCCCCCGCACACCATGGTATCCTCTCCCATTCAAGAAGTGATTCCCAAGCCGTTGGACACACCAGGATGAGTCATCTCGGTGCACTGGTGCCTTCACTCTGAAAACTCCTGCTCGTCCCTGGGCGAGGGAACTGAAATGCTGTGAGCTCACTTGTAGCTGTGGCAACAGCAAATGCAAATCCTGCCACGCTGCAAAACTTCACCACAGACTCCTCCAGTACACGGGGACGATGTGTGAGCAAAACCAATTTTTTTTTCTTTTTCCCCGGAGGATAAATTTGGTTTGTGAAAGCTCTGCCCTGCAGTAACAATCCAATCGGCAGGGCAGGGTTAAACCAGACACACATTGCTTTAGCTGTGCTTCAGTGCACACAGAAAACAGGCACAGGAGAGCTTGGAAACAGGATGCAAGAAGAGGTTTGAGGTCTCTCACTGCAAGGGCTCTACTCACTGTTTACACCTGGTGAGGAGCTACTCTATTTGCAGGCTGGAGTTTCAGGCTAAGCGAGTTGTACCATGGCTGGTTTAACACAATAAAGTTACAGTGCATATATACATAGGGAGGAGAAAATAGGTTTCAGTTAATTGTTCTCTGTGGGGGTGGGCAGGCCCTGGCACAGGCTGCCCAGAGAAGCTGGGGCTGCCCCTGGATCCCTGGAAGTGTCCAAGGCCAGGCTGGGCATTGGGGCTTGGAGCAGTCTGGGACAGTGGAAGGTGTCCCTGCCCATGGCAGGGGGTGGCACTGGATGGGCTTTGAGGTCCCTTCCAACCCAAGCCATTTTATAATTTTATGATTAAATGATCCGTTTTTCAAAAAATAATCAGAATTCTAAAGACTATCAGTATATCTGAATGCAAAACCATGAGCTTTTCTTGGGGGATAAGTCAGATATTTCTAATCAAGATGCAGGCAGTAACTGCATACAACAATCAAAGGTTAAAAACAACTGATGGGGGTGGTGAAGAAAGGCAAAAAAAAAAAAAAAGAATGCAAGCCTCACCTAACAAGTTTCCAGCAGCAAAACCTGTGTGAACTGCAAGACCTGAAGTGCAAATTTAGCTTTGGTGAGAATTGTACCTCCACTCGCATCTACATGTGGTTTGCAGAAACTTCTCAGACAAGCTTCAATACCCTGAATGGCACACAACGAGTCAACTCCCACCGATGCTCCCTGCATGTTGAGAAGTTTGGGTGGGGAACTTGGAGATTTCTGGGCTTGGTGGGGGCTGCTGTTGGTTTGGAGCGGGGGCTGTCGCCTTGTGTTTTGTTGTGTTCTTTGTTTCTCTTTCAAAGGGCAATCTGGGTTACCAAGTGCAGACCGATTTCAGGACTGAAAACCCTGCGACCTAACCTTCACCTGTGTGTGAGCAGAGCCGATCTAATCCCACGGGCAGGTTATTCTATCAGGGAGCAAAGCAAACGAGCTAAAAACGAAGGAAAGCGAGAGTTACCATGGGATACCAGGATGCGTCACTTCTCTTGGCTCTCCTGGCGCCACGTGACGCCGCAGCCGCGAGTGAAGAACTCGGCAGATGGGATAGGGGGGGAAAAAATGGAAAAAGGTCTCGAGATTATAGCAAAGTTTAGGCTTTAAAATCTACTGCTTATGGCTACAGAAATAGAGGCAACAATATTTATCTATAAACCAAACTATCTGTCTATAAATCTATCGCCACCAAGCAGTAAATACACACTTTCCCTTCCAGCAGTCATCACCAGCTACACTTTTCAGTTCCTTATAGTAAATTTAGACCAAGCACATCCAGAAATACTGCCCTTGCCATCTCAGAAAGAACTATCACTTGCCTTTCAGAGGAGGCAAAGCAGGTCAGTAGTTTCCACCTCGCTCATAAATAGAGAAGCAGCCACTTAACAGCAAAAGACGCGAGCAAGTCGGAGTACAAGAGAGATCAGAAGAGGGATAAACCACTTGGAATTTACTCTGCAAGTTATCACACAGGTCACCAAACCCACGCCTTGGGCTGGAGCCCACTGAACCAAGAGTCTCTTTCCATTTTCCAGGTATGGCTGGTAAGCGTGTGTGTGCAGCATGTCAGTGACCCACCATGTGCTCATCCACACCTGGGTTTTATCCCCCTCAGACCAGGATCAATTCTTAAACATTTCCTGCTCCAAGTCTTTCTTCTCTGCACAAAACCCTAGAGTAGCCCAGTGTTTGAGGATTTCTCCCCTCCTTTTACAGCAGCCAGTTTCTCTCTAGCAGAGCAAAACAGCTCTGATTCAAAGGACATTATTCCAACTCCATCCTCCTCCACCTCCCAAAGCCTCCTAAACACCCACACGCAGCTGAACGTCAAAATCTCCAGGGAAATTCAGTCCTTCCATATGGCAGCCAAACAAACCCCTCCTCTGTAGTAAAAAGTGCTGTGCAGCGTAAGGAACCTTCGCCCTCCCTGGGTAAAGGTGCAAGCCCAGCATTCCAGCTCCACCCAAACACCGTGTCAGGCTGGAAATCAAGTGTGCAGGGAATGCTGGGGCCCATCTGTCCCAGCGCATCCCAGTAACCTGATCGTTACCCCAGCACCAGCTGGCACACTGCCACCCCAACCCACCCGGATCCCAGCACGCTCCAGACTGCAGAATTTTGGGAAAGGAACACAGCCCAATCAGCCAAGACAACTGCTGCTATCATCTGCTCCTGAACACCAGCTTTTTATCACCTGAATCACTTGCTATTCCTTGCCTGTTTCCCATTACCTACCAAAAGCAGGAAATAGTATGCAAGCCAAGAAATCCCACATTTCATCTGCTGCTCCAGGTTGCGGCCCCTGCGCTACACAGCTACACAACAGCTGGGTGTCATTTATGACCTGCTTACAGAAGGAAGTTTCATGTTTCTACACAAAGTTTAACACAGACAATGTTATCTTTTCCAACAAGGCGAATGTAGGACCTGCACCTGGGCAGGAACAACCCTGGGCACCAGCACAGGCTGGGGGGGCCCTGCTGGAGCAGCTCTGAGGGGAACGACCTGGGGGACACCGAGCTGTCCCTGAGGCAGCGGAGTGTCCTGGGCCCCCAAGGACGCCAGTGGGATCCTGGGGGCCGCAGGAAGAGCATTCCCAGCAGCTCAGGGAGGGATCCTGCCCCTGAGCCCAGCCCTGGGAGGCACCTCTGGAGTGCTGTGTCCAGCTCTGGATCCTCAGCCCTGCAGGGACAGGGAGCTCCTGCAGCGGGGCCAGCGGAGGCTGCGCAGGTGAGGAAGGGCCTGGAGCATGTGGGTGCCCAGGAAAGGCTGAGGGAGCTGGGGCTGCTCAGGCTCCAGAGGAGCCCCAGCTGAGAGGGGCCCTCAGCCCTGGCTGGCCCTGGCTGCAGGGAGGGCTCCGAGCAGGGCCCGGGCTCTGCTGCGGGGGCCCAGCAATGGCACCAGAGCAGCGGGCAGGGACTGAGCCCAGGGAGCTCCCCCTGCACAGGAGGCACAACTTCTTCCCTGGGCAGTGCCCAGCCCTGAGCACATTGTGCACAGAGGCTCTGGAGGCTCCTCCCTGGGGACATTCCAGAGCTGTGTGGGCACAATCCTGTGCCCTGTGCTCTGGGATGGCCCTGCTGGAGCAGGGAGGTGGCACCAGATCCCCACTGGGCTCCCTTAACCTGACCCATCCTGGGATTCCTCCAAACACTGCTTTAATAACAGTTCCCTGAGCCAGGAGACACTGTCTTTAATAGCCGTTAATAGGCTGGGTTTCATCCAGCCTCCTTTGAACCTCTCACCTTGCAGCAACATCCAGGAACCCCACAGCATAACTGTGCAGCACCAAAAGAAAAACTTTCCCTTGGTATAATCTCATCGCTTCTTTGTTTTTGTGAGTGAGGAAGACCTAGGTACAGTCACTCTCTTTGGAGGATGCAAAGCTCTCAATTTGCATAACATTCCTCTCCTCACTTCCTCCCCTCACACTCATTTCTTTTTCACACTAAAGAGACAAAGTTTATTTATCTCCTTTTATACAACAGCTGTTCCATGCCTTTGATCACCTTTATCACCCTTTGCTGAACCTTTCTCTTTTTGGAGGTGAAGGATTCCAAACATGGAGAATCATGGAGAAAAAGATAATTTTTTAATTATTATTTTTTTACAGTAGCTCGTTCTGCTCTCTACTCTTTCACTAATAATATTCATTCATTTACTATGTTGACTTTACAGCTATTTGCAGTGAAAGGACCCCCAAATTCAGCAAAAAAGCCTCCCAAGAGCAGAACAAAACACAAAACTAATAATGTTTTTGCATTCTGCCAATATTGGAGGAACAAGCATTAGACTTCAGAGACAGAGCCTGAAAAATGCAGTAACCTCTCAATATCTAAAAAAACAACTGCTTCCAAAACCTCTCTTCAACCAGAGCAGTAGAGCAAGGAATTAACCACATCCCCTGGCTGTGCCTGTGCCTTCCTCCACACATCCCAAACTGGTTTTGGCAAAAACCATCGAATAAATATATATACAAACACTTTGGTCACCTGTATTTTTTATTTCCTCATGCAGCACCAGCAAAGTGACCCCTAAGGAGGTGCACAGCAAATAACCTGTTTTTCATTAGTAACCAATTGCTGCTCTCCAGCCTCGCTGACCTTGTAGCACACACCTGACTCCTGCTCAACACACCTTGGTTTCCTCTTTTCATGTGCAGTCCCCACAGTTCTCTGTCATTAACATTCACAGTACACTCAGGGGCAGAGCTGGAGCCTCAGACTCCTGTTGGGACACTGATTTTTTTTTTTTCTCCCCCCCCCGTTTTCAGCACCTCAAACTCACAGGATGACAACACAGGATTGCTTTGAAGTGTCCATTTTCACTCCACCTCAAATTACCACAGAGAAGCAGACCCTGGCTGAATATCAGAATTCTCCAGATAAAACAATCAGTGAGTGCACCAACACGAAAAAATGGGCAGTTTTTTGTCATTTTACAGACAAAAAGAGAAAGAGCTTCAGATTTAACATGACTTTTACAAGGATGGTGCCTCTTGCACAAGCAGGAAGCAGGACTCAAACAAAAATTTGCTGTTTTATCAAGCTCACTTAAAGAAATGATCTTCTCAATTTTTAGACTTGCTTTTTGCAAGGCTGTGGCATAAAAATAAAGCTGTTCCTTGGGGCAATTTGTCAGGTACTCCTACTGCACAATTTTGGATGCTGGATGGATCAGACAGGAAGGACTTGTGATGGTAACTGGGCTTTCACTAAAATGAGCATCTAGAACCCCACCTTGAGAAGAAAGAGAATAAACAGGTCCAGAAACAGGCTTTCTTGGATATTCCATATGGAATTGCAGGAAGAATTTCTGCATGGAAAGGGTGCTCAGGCCTTGGCAGGGCTTGCCCAGGGAACTTTGGAATCCCCATCCCTAGAGGTGTCCAAGGAAGGCCTGGAGGTGGCATTGAGTGCTCTGGGCTGGGGACAAGGTGGGCACTGGGCACAGCTTGGACTCAGTGATCCTGGAGGGCTTTCCCAACCCTAATGACTTTATGAGTCTATGAATTTCGGGTTTCAAAGGAGTTCTGCCTTGTAAAATTCAAACCACATGTGTGTGGGCTGTGAAACAGCATTCCTTTGCTGGGGACCACTCTGCAGGCAGTCAGGTTGTTGCATGCTCTGTTCCATTCTTTTCCCAGAAAGTCACCTCACTCTAGACCATTCCTCCACCCAGTTTTCCTGCTGTAGAAGGACATCCTCCTGCCCTGCCCATATTCTCAGGGATTCTGAACAGAGAGCTCAAAGCACCAATACAACCTCACGCTGAATATTACTGGAGTATGAGAAAAATCATTTAGAGAACAGCAGCTATAACAGAGCTCCTTGCTTTATCTCCTTTGTAAACATCTTTTAAACTGCCAGCTACAGCTACAAAGGAGCTGGAGACAGAAGAGACATCCCTGCAACTGCTGACAGGTAAGTTTATTTGAGTTTCAGCACAAGCATTTAAAGATGAAAGAGCACAACGAGGGTGCTGAAAGACAACTGACAGCTTGAGGAGTACGCACTGGTTTTCAAATCATTTCTGTGATGTAGGGTAATGTTTATGATCACAGCATTCACTGGGAATTAGATCATCCATTTAGCAGCAAGTTTGCCTGATCGACTGTCTGGGGACTTCAAACAGATCAGCAAAACTGCAGAGCTGGAGACAGTGTCTTGGTATTCAGCTGCCTTCCCTGAGAAGCTTCACAGAGACCAAAACACAGGCAGGGAAATCATAACAAAACTCAAGAGGAGGAGCAAGTTGAGTGCTGCCCCTGAATTTGGGAAGGAGCACTAGGGCAGGGCACTGTGCTGGCAGACACAGCCCACCAGCACCCTGGCAGGGGCAGACACAAGGAGCTGCCTCAGCTAATCTGGATCAGCACACCAGCACTTTCAAAACACCTGAAGCAACTACGTTAATTTATCCCAATAATGACACAGCCTTTGTGCAAAGCCTGTCCCTCACCTTTCTGCCTTTCTGGATGTGACACAAACAGGCTTGGGGAGCTCCCCAGGCTGCATTGGCACCAACTTCCCAAGAAACTTGTAGCAAAGCTTGGGGAATTTAGTTATGTGTCAGTGTCTGGAGATGGCTGTGAGGATGCTCCACAGAGCAGGCAAAGGCAGGGAGGAACCTGGAGGTAGGAGCACGCTCTGCCCAAGAGGGATATTTAGGCCTGCCTGGATGTAGCTGGGATGCACACATGATTTGGGACACAAGTTGGGGCAGTCACACAGGACTCTGGTGACAGAGCAGACATCCTACAAAATCCCTCAACATGTTAATACCAAATATTTTACCCATCCTTTGCTGTGTATTTATCCCTGCACAGCAAAATATATGAGATGTAACTTTTTGTTTTCCTAAGCAGTACACGGAAATCTGACAAAACAGTTGCTGACAGCCTTTCAACTCCTCATTGGGAATGGGGGCAGCAGAGGAAGGGGGGCACAGACCAGGAAAAAAACCTTTTTGTTTTCGTGCATCTTGAAAACACAGAGAAAAACATTTAAAGAGTGAACTGCAACAAAACATGTTGTGTGAGAATCCCAATAACCACATTATCTGCTGAACAATAAAACTGCAAAACCATGGAGTCATTTTAAACAAGTGCATCTGCCATTAAAATAATGAACGAATGAGTCAGTGATTATCCAGTAAAGAGCTATTTAATAGGATTCCAGAGTGGTTTGGGTGGGAAGGGACCTTAAAGATCATCTCCTTCCATCCCCCCACCAAAGGCAAGGACACCTTCCACTGTCCCAGGCTGCTCCAAGCCCCAATGTCCAACCTGGCCTTGGACACTGCCAGGGATCCAGGGGCAGCCACAGCTTCTCTGGGCACCCTGTGCCAGGGCCTGCCCACCCTCTCAGGGAACAATTCCTTCCCAATATCCCATCTTTCCCTGCCCTCTGGCAGAGGGAAGCCATTCCCTGTGTCCTGTTCCTCCATCCCTTGTCCCCAGTCTCTCTCCATCTTTCTTGGTGCTCCTTCAGGCCCTGCAAGGCCACAGTGAGGTCACCCCAAAGCTTCTCCTCCCCAGGCTGAACAATCCCAGCTCTCCCAGCCTTTCCTCCCAGCAGAGCTGCTCCATCCCTCTGCTCATCCTGGTGCCTCCTCTGGGCTCTCTCCAGCAGCTCCAGGTGCCTCCTGTGCTGGGCCCCAGGGTTTGGGCAGCTCAGCAGGTGGGGTGTCACCTGAGCAGGGCAGAGGGTTTAATTCAACACAGGAACAGAGCCTGTTCTGTCCATCTAAGGACAGAAGCTGGGGGAAGACAACTGATTAATAACCCATCTTCCCAAAAGGCACAGACCCAGGGGTGCTGCCCTCAGTCTGTGGCTCCTGGGGTGCAGACCAAGACATCCCTTAAATCCCTCAGCATCCCTCAGTTTGAATACAGCTCTGCTGATTGCAAAGGAACCAGAGAGCCAAACAAGATTAGAGCTCAGCGAGACAGCGTGCCCCTCATGAATCCAAATAAACAAGACATTTTGAACTATTTCCAGCATGACTTCAGCACAAAATACCATTTGCACATCAGTGAAATAGCTGATGTTTTAACTGCCTGCTAAGGGAGCAGTCACGCACCGCAGCCCCGAGTTCAGTGGTGGCTGCTAGCCTTCAAAGGAAGCAAAAAGAGCTGCAAAAGAGCAGTGCTGCACTTCAAAGCCTTTCAGAAAAACACTAAATGTATTTATGTTCATTCTTGAACCCAAGGAGAACATAGCCTGCCCTGTCCCCAGATGCTTTGGGTGGATGATGAGACACTTGAAAGAAGCTGGGATGGCAGCAGCCACCAAATCCAAGCTGCAACCTCACGGGTACGAGAGTCAGGGAGAAAAACAAAGCCAAAGACAAGGAGCACGAGTCCAGAGGATGCCACTCAGGAGGGAAAACCCATTTTCCCTTTGAACCTGTGCAAGGACTGGTGACACACCCTCACAGGAAATCCTATTACTGGGGCCCGTAAGCCATGAATCAATCCCAGAGTCATTCAGAGCCAGCCTCAGGACAAAAGAACAGTCAGCTGCTAATTCAGGCCACAAAGCTGGAGAAGGAACATTCCCTCTTTGGATTAAGGATTAATCATCAGCAGGTACAGCCTATTTTCATTAACTACAGCCATTTCCTTCTAGCACATCCTTTGCATTTTCCAGGAAACACGGGAGTAGCTACATGTCTGAAGGCAAATAAATTAGGAGGCAAGAAGGAAATTATCCACAGCACCCAGAACCAGCCAAGCCATTGAATAAACAGTGAGAAAATCTACCGAAATTCAATTTGATTGATCCAACAAACTGAGCACAGGGAACATACAATCTCTACTCCAAAACTCCATTAAGCCTTTAGTTTTGGAAGCACCAAAGATGTCATTGCCCAGAGAGGTTGTGGATGCTGCTGGATCCCTGGACATGTCCAAGGCCAAGTTGGACAGGACTTGGAGCAACATGGGACAGTGGAAGGTCTTGCTGCCCATGGCAGGGGTGGCACTGGATGGGCCTTAAGGTCTGTTCCAAACCAAAACATTCCATGAATCCATATTACTCCACAGGTTCTCTCCTTGGACTTCTCTCTTTTGTTAGTGCACTATCCCTCCATTACCATGCGAGGAGGCAGCAGCACATCAGACTGGATTCAGGCACTCTGTGGGCATTGCATGGATTCACTCTCCACCCTCCTTACTTTTAAAACACAACCTGTGGACTCAGTGTTTGTACAAAACCACCCAGGCAGATCCTGCAGCATCCACTCAACATCCCCACTTCTCTGGGATAGTCTGGATGCACACATCTGGAAAAAGTTGGGAGGAATCATAAAACCATAGAGGTTGGAAAAACCCTTCAAGATCACTGAGTCCAACCTCCTCAGTCAGAAGCAGCTTCAAGCTCAGGCTTGCAGCAAAACAAACCAAAGGCATCACTCAAAAAGCCAATGCCACAATGAATATGTGGCTTACAGAGGATACAGAAAAACTCTACAGTCACATTCAGTCCTGAATATGATTCATAAATTCCCCCCAAGGTGCTTTTACGTGCACAAGACAACACCCAGAAACCAGACAACACCTTTAACAAAGATTATTTGACATTCACAGGGTGGTGGGTTTTTGTTATTGATGGGTTTTGGGGTGGTTTTTTTGGTGGTGATTTTGTGCTCATTTTCCATTTAAACATCTGCTCTAGCCAACTGTTGCCCACTTAACGGAGAGATCGCACAACTGAGTGCTCTGCGCTGGAATTTACTGTTAACCATTCCAAGCCCTTGCTGTCTTCATACAGAATTCTGTTCCTGAGCAAACAAGCATGGATATTTTCAAAAGCCTGCACATATGCTCTGTTCCTGTGGAGCTAAATTTGGTAGGTATGAGCATACCTGGCTGTAACAAGCTTAAACAAAAAATCACTGAGACACAGAAACCGAATTCCAGGCACAAATCACTGCTTTTCACTGCTTTAAATAGTCCCTGTTACACTGTGATTACACAGCAGTCAGTGTTTGCTTTGCTCTCTGAGCCCAGGGTTTCTCCTTCATAGGCACTGAAATTCAAGTTTAAAACAGAATTCAGCAAGCAGCTCTGTCAAGCACATTCCGTGCCAAGCTGGAGGATGAGTATATTTATATAACAAAAGGCTTCCTGGATTATTTTAAGGCTCAAGTTCTGCAAAGGGAACAATTGACGAAAGGGATGTTTTTCCTTTGTTTAAAAAAATAATACTCGTACCAAGAATTAAAAAAAAAGCCATTGAAGAGACAGCAGTGCCTTGATATTCCACGCTGTGGGATCCCTGGATCTCAGCAGAGTCACCCATGGGCTCTGTGACCCCACAAGCACAGAATGTTATGTTGTCAAAGACTGAGATAAATACAGGAAAAAACAGAGGTCACAGACACCAAGGCACCTGCAAGTGAATATCTGCACATAAATTACAAGTTATGCCACAGAATCATGGATCACAGAATTATTTAGGTTGGAAAAGCCTTCCCAGCCCACGGAGTCCAAGCTGTGCCCGATGCCCACCTTGTCCCCAGCCCAGAGCACTCAGTGCCACCTCCAGGCCTTCCTTGGACACCTCCAGGGATGGGGACTCCAAAGCTCCCTGGGCAGCCCCTGCCAAGGCCTGAGCACCCTTTCCATGCAGAAATTCCTGCTGATGTCCACCCTGAGCCTCCCCTGGCCCAGCCTGAGGCCGTTTCCCCTTGTCCTGTCCCTGTTCCCTGGGAGCAGAGCCCGACCCCCCCGGCTGCCCCCTCCTGTCAGGAGCTGTGCAGAGCCACAAGGTCCCCCTGAGCCTCCTTTGCTCCAGCCTGCGCCCCTTTCCCAGCTCCCTCAGCCACTCCTGGGGCTCCAGCCCCTTCCCCAGCTCCATTCCCTTCCCTGGACATGCTCCAGGCCCTCAGTGTTCATTCTAGACTGGGGGCCCAGAACCAGACACAGCCATCATGGTCCCTCAGCAGGGCCAGCACGGGGAACAATCACCTCCCTGGGCAAAGGGAACAGCCCCACAACACCGACCCAACAACACCTGGTTTGAATCTTTTCCATTTAGCACAGAGCAGAGCAGGCTCTTGCACTGCACCTGTTGATGCTCAACCCCGATTAAAGCTGCATTAAACTTTAAGTAATAGATCACTGCATTATTCATCACAGCTGTGTATTGGATGTAGAGCAAACAGAAGCTGAATCAATACAGTGACAGGAGCTTCTGGTGTCTGCTTAAAGTGTCTCCTGCTCTCAATATTGATGTAGTTGAAGAAGGGTGGGGAAAGGAGGAATTTTTCATCACAGTTTGTCCAGAGCAACTGTGACACAGAGGCAGCTTTCAGAGAGCAACAACTGCAAATATCTACTCATAATTCACCTGACCTGTGACATGCAAAAAAAAATCAGTTCCCTCAATTTCAGCAGTGTTGATGTTTAGTCATAGCATTTTTCTCATGATTTCTGGTGGCATTTCTTACAGGTTCTGTGGAAAAGTCACGGAACATCTTAATTCTACAACCCTTGCGATCTAGAGATGCAGCACTGGGACACTCGCAGGAGAGGGGCTAAACCCAACTTTTCCAAAGACAAATGTGCTCAGGGCACCTGCAGGGAGAATTCAGCTGCCTTAAGAAGAATCACAACTGAAAGCTATTTTTCTGCTCTGTCTCCCACCACAGCCTCTCAGAATCAGCCACTTCAGGCTCACTAATATTCCAGAACATTTTGGGGAAAAAGGCAACAGCTCTCCCAGCTAGGAATGGGAGGCACAAGGGACTTGGTTCACTCCAAGTGCTGGACACTGGGGCTGCACACAAACAAATAACAGCTTTTAGAACACACTCTTTCTCAGAATCTTTACACCAAAAGCTCCACTTTTATTTTCTGAGTCTCACTACACCTCCCCTCTAGCTCTTCAATCAGTCACAGAGCTTTCCAGCACGGATCAAACCCAACAAAACCATGGCAAATCTTATGAGATGCCTTTCAGCAAATCCTCACACAGCTTCAAAGGATTACTGAAAGACAAAAACACAACTACAAGCAGCAAGACAGGGCATACACCCCCATTCATTCTCTCTCTTCAAGTCATTTATCTATGTCAAAGCCAGAGCTGGGAACAGAACACAGGTATTGCAGGCCCCATTCTGGTTGTCTACCCAATATATCACTCCAGTTTCCACAGCCAGAAGGGCAAAGATTCCCTTCTAAGTGGGGTCTTGGGAGCATTTATCCACAATCTACATCTTCAAGTTCTGCTCTTAGTCATTGTTTCCTGGAAGCAGGCAGAAGGGAATGATCAAAGGGATCTTTCAGCTGTCTTTCCCTAAGATTTTACAATTTAATACCGGAGTTGGACAGCTTGTGAAATATCCAAAATGTCCCAAACAAGAACTTGCCCGAATTCAGGTCATAGCAAACAAAGTACTGAAAGAACACACCACCCCAAACCACGTGCTTGAAAGTGCAAAATGCAAGATGCATTGACTTACCTGAAATTGCTTTTCTAGCCAGAGCACTCGATGCATCAGCTTAGGAGCTCATTTTGAACAGGAGAGTTGAAGCTCAGACCTGCTGCTGGCAGCTTCCCACGTGGTCGTGAGAGTCACTGTTAAAAAAAACACCAAACAAGTAAAAATAAGGACATTTTAAGAGGCAGAAATAACAGCAAGCCTTCATTAAAGCATCAGGAGTTGGTACAGTGTGAGGATGACCTCAAGGTCAAGGAAAGACCACACTAACATAGAACCATGGAATAGCTTGGGTTGGAAGGGACCTTAAATCTCACCTTGTTCCACCCCTGCCATGGGCAGGGACAGCTTCCACTGTCTCAGACTGCTCCAATCCCCGTCCAACCTGGCCTTGGATACTTCCAGGGATCCAGGGGCAGCTACATTATAAAAACAGTATTTCCCAAAGGACTCAGGAAGAGAGAATATCCTTGTGCCCAAACAGCCCTAGATTTGGACCATCACCCCAGAACAACACAGGGAACAGAGCTGCCAGAAATGGGCTGCTCACCACCCTCCTACACCCAGAGCACCTTTTCTTAACTAAAAGAGCAATCCGGCAAACTCTTAGGATATACATTGTCCCATGGAGCCCCAACTAAAGAAATAAACCTCAGTGTTTTCCTTGAGCGGAACTGAAGTGGCCCTGGCATCACACAGGGTGTGGTGAGGGGGAGCGAAGGAGGAAGGCTGGAAAATTTTCCTGATGGCGTCTCTTCTCCATTCCCGTTAGTTAGAAAACTACAATTCATGCATTTCCACTCAAATATAAGCTGGGGAGAAAGAAGGAGGATAAATAAATCCCATTCTGCTTGTTGAAGCAGCACCAAACCCAAGGAGCTGTCCGCCAGGAAGCGAGCAGCTGCAAGCGTAGTAATTCTGCTTTCTTGGACTCCTTTTTAGCTACCTTCAAGATTGTCTGGAAATTTGTTTTTGGGTTTTTCCATTGCCTCACCTTCAAGAGTAACCCACCCAAGTGCTGTGGGGAGGGTGACACCAGGCACCTCCACCTCCAGGCCAGAGAATTCCTGCCTTGGATACTTTGGAAGTCCAAAGGCTTTTGTCCATCCAGACACTGCCAGGGAAAGCCTTGCCAGCCTCCAGTAGGATTGTGAGAAGTGTCACCCATCCCAGGAAGGCCCTGTTTCCAGGAGTGACTGGCTCTTATCTCGGAAGAACAGCCCTCCCAGACATGTCACGCTCGCTTATCTGCCAAGTTCCTGAGCCCCCAAAAGCCTCCCGTGTGCTGAGAGCCTGACCCAGGGGAAAGCTCCGTTCCCTGTGTGCCCCCTTTTCCAGGAACGATAGTTCCCAGGGATCCCAGAGCACAAACTAGTGCTCAGACACAAACACACGTTTTTGATGAGCGAGCTGTGAATCAGCAGCATTTGCTGTGAGCGCCGTGAGAATCCCGAGGTGCTCCCTCCCAGCTCTCCCCCTCCAGTGCAGAGCACACAGAGCCTGCAGGGACATGTTTCCTGCCACATCCAGAATTATTTCTGGGCTGGTTAAAGACAGGAGGAGCAATTCACGCCGACAGTTTGGGCACTAGCAGCGATGCTGATAGCAGCACCACATGCCAAGGTTTGATTAGAGCTTGCTCCTATCTTGCCTGTGGCACACACAGCACTTCTGGTGTTACGTGCCAAACTCTACCATTGGTAAGTTCACTTAGCTCCCCATTTTCCAGCACGTGATGTAACAAACCATCCCCAGCACAGCCTGCAGCAGCCCCAGAGGCAGCTGCATCTCTGACTAATGCATCTGGAGATGTTACAGTCAGTGGAGACCTGTAGGATTCCCAGAAAGAGCACAAGATTCCTTTTATTAATATTCAGATGTTTTCCAAGTGAATGCATCCTGATCACCCATGTGCAATTACAAGCAAACCACGATTTAGAAGAGTTAAGTGGCCACATCTGAGTGCTGAGGGCCACTTTTGGAGACTTTCCAGAACTCCTTGTGCTGTTCATCAGCAGAGACTTGGAGCTGAGGATTCTCCTCTGCCTTCTCCTTCCCACTTCCCATATCCATGCAAGCAGCACCGTGGCTAAAGGAGAAAGAGTAGGCTCTTGTCTTATTTTCTTATTCCATACAACCATCAAGGATCAGGAACGTCTGTGAAGGCTGGAATAACCAGCTGAAGACTGCTTCTTGGAAAAGGCACCTCCATGACTAGAGCAGCACCTTCATTTCACACCCTAGCACAGGCTATTTCCATATTTCACCAGTACTGAAGTCCTCCTTAAAATACTCTGGAGAAATTCAGCCTAAACAGATCACTCACACAAGTTCACCAACCCAGTTTCCTTGTGGATTAAAGAAATCAAATTAATTGATTTAGAGACAACGTAAGGGGTTTGGGGAAGACGTTTAGCTGATGTCTAAGATGTCATTTTAATTCTCCTCACAGTTAATTCTTTGAGCATAGGGAGCCAGTAAAATTTGTGGGGCAGTCTTTACACAGAAAAACATCTCCACAGGCGTGCTAATCACTGAACTATTTTGCAAATTGTTCCTAATCTACAGTTGCTTGTCTCTGCTCTTTTCCTGCAGAGACAATAAAATCATCCCGCTAATGGCATGGGGAAAGGGAAGGAATGATCCTCATTTGGTTTAAGTAGACAGATCTGCACTAGGGAACCACTAAATAGTGCAGTGATGAACTCAGGGAGGCAGCCCAGAAACATCCCCTCTATCTTTTGGGCATGGAAAGCTGGTGGGAGACCAGCCAGCACACTGCAAACTCATTCCTAGTGTCCCAAGAAGTGAAAAAAATTATTGTTACCATGATCAACAGCAATATAATTATGTGAATTAGCAGGATTTGTTTATGGATTCTTTTTTTTTTTTTAGTTCTTGCAGTATCATGGTGACCTGAATACACCTGACCTCTGCAGCAGGAGACTCCTTCTCTGTTTCCAAGATAATCATTCCTGTTTTCAGACCTCCTCCCCACCTTATTGTTGCTGATCCTTCCAAAAAACACCTTACAGAACACATTCCTCTCCACAAATCTGGTCCTAATGTTGCTATGATCCTTCTCACCCGTTAGGGAACCAACTGTCCCAGAAACACTCAGAAATCCTGGCCCTGCCTGGATGCCCGGACACTGAGAAGTGACTTGGTACAGATTTGTATTTTCAACTGTCCCCCTGTCCCCAAAGTGCGAGATGCTCAGAATTTCCCAGATTCACCTGAAAATACTTTGACGAGAAAAAGCTAAGATTGGTTCATTCTAAGAAAGCAAGTTATGACTAGATTAGAAAACATTAATAATGTGAAACACACTGCTACTGCTCACAACTGGGGCCTTGTCAGGGTGTTCACAGCCAGACCCATCCAGATAAAAATCCAGGGGCTGATCATTTATACGTATTAGCGATAAGGAATTCAGGGAATGACCAGAGTTATGGTCTGCAGTGACACCAGTGAAGTTTCCTGTTGCCCATCACCAACAGAAACTACTTCGAATTGTTTAGTTTTACCAATCAAACTGGTGTTTGGCATCTCATGAACCATTTTCCAGTGACTGGCACCTATTCTGGTTTTGTAGGAGCTGCAGAAGAATGGAATGCAAGCTGAGGACTCCGTGACAGGCAGCGTATAGAACAAAAATGGTTCACCTTGACCTGTAAATAATGCCAGAATTCCCACCATATTCAAATCCATTGCTTCACAGCCAAAATCTTCCCTGTAAAGTTCTCCACTGATTCAGAAACGAGCCACAGCAATTTAAACTTAGCCCTTCTCATTTTGCAAGTGCCTTGAAACAACAGGATCTCAGACATATCCGACCTTTTAACAGGTAATAGCTGAGACCCAGCCATTGCAAAGACAGAAATCACAATAATTGCTTTGGAAAAAAGATCTGCATGGATCAGAGAGGGGAGAAAAAAAAGATTTCTAAGTTTTTAACATCAGCACAATTCCTACAGGGATGAGACTTCGCTAATTGGAACATGATTCCTGCGGAGCAGTGGTGTGATGGCCTGGGAAGGAGGACACAGCCCAGGACGGATGGATGCTGGTGTGCTTCCCTGCAGATCCCAAAGGCATCTCTGCACATCCCAAAGGGAGGACAGGCAGAGCAGGGAGCCAGAGTAATTTACAGCCTGCAGAGCTGACAGGAAACGAGCAGGGCACCAGCCCAGGTCTGCTGCGTGTTCTTCCAGCTGCAGCAGGGTTAAGAGCATTATCCAGACTCAGGGGGAACACGATCCTGAGCTGGTGACTGAATGTCTCCTTTGTCGGCCGCCCTGCGTCATCACGGGCACGGAGCTCGCTCGGCCTCGCCACCGCTCCAAGGACACGTGGAGCACGGCCAATTCCACAGGGATGCCATGGTTCTCCTGGGCAGGGAGGGCAGGGGATACTTCTCAGGACAGCGGAAAACAACCTGCTCCGTGAAGCACCCTGAAAGCTCCGCTGAAGTGGGAAAAACCCCACCTGAACACATCCTGCTCAAGGGGCAAACCCCTCACAATGTGCCCAAGCGGTTTTCCCCTAGTTGCTGCAGCAGTTAAAAGACCTTCTGAGTATAAAAAAAATGAGCTGCTGGCAATTGAATTTATAAAGGAGACTTCTCTGAGCTCTTAAAATATCATTCCATCCATATGTGGGTTTCATCTAAAGTGAAGACTTGCACAATAATTATACTGGTATCAGACCAGTAAACTTCCAGGCTGGCAGTGTGTGGCTACCCCTTTCTAACCTTTCCAATTCACCTTACTGCCCAGGAAAACTTCATCAAAGAAAGGCTGAAAAACGGGAAAACGGAAAAAGTATCACTTCCCCAGGACTTCTGGGCAGGAATCAGCACACGCAAGTTCAGGGACTACTTATTGCAGATTCCCTTTGGTGCTGCCATCACTCAATGAAAAATCTGGTGTTTGCCTCCACTATTGCAGCCTTCAAAGTCAGTTATCTCAAGCTTCAGACGGTTTATTTCCTTTATAGCCTCATACAACAACAACAAAAAAAAAAAAAAAAAAAAAAAAAAAAAAAAAAAAAAAAAAACAAAGAAGCAAAAATACAGAAAACAAGAAAAAAAAACACTACCCAAAAATCAACCCTCAAAGCTGCTCAGCTGTACGAGTGAAATTAATGTTTAAAAGCAGCTAAACTGCCCTGTACCAGTCAAGACTCTGCCTGAAGCTTTGGCTACTTTCAGCTGCAGGAGTTTCCTGAGCATGGATTTAGTAACCCTTTGGGAATCTCCCATCCCAAAAGCTGCTCAGCTTACACCCCACTCCCCGCAACTTGATCCCACTGAAACTCTTTGTATCCACAACACGATCTGGCAAGGAGTCGGACACGTCCCTCAGAGAGAGAAGCCTACGTCCCTCAGAGAGAGAAGCCTACGTGCCACTGCCCACTCCCTGCGATCCCAGATCCTGCCTCATCCCCCCTTTCCCAATCACAGGGGCTGGAAAGAAATCCCTGTTTCTGTCTCCCAGGCCATGCAGGTACGTTTACACTACTGCCTAACAAGCTGTGAGGGTTTGCTCTCACAGACACCAGGTTGGGAAAAACTCTTCCCCTCTGCAATAACACGTGGGAGAGGCTTTAGAAATTCTTTACTGTAAAATAACAAATACTAGAAATGTGTTTGTCCTCTGGAAGCAAAGCAGACTTTATCTCAGTAGGTTCCTCCATGCTTCCTAGGATGCCATACTAAGATTTTCCAGCACATTTCTAGCTGCTCCTACTTACTTACCCAGCAATATCCAGTGGAAATTTGGGGGAGAAAAACCTACTGCAGGCTGTTCCATAAATGAAAAATAATCTGGTTATGGGTGCCAGCAATTTTTCATACAATAAATGGCTTGGAATGTGATATGCCAATCAAAATTAACATTTAGATATGACACGTTGCCCCACTCCATCCCACTCCTGGCCATCAACTCTGTTAGAGGTCCTTGTTCCCACTGCCATGTTCCCGATGGCTGCATTCCACTCCGGGGGCAAAGGTTGCCTGTAAGCACTTTAAACAGTATGTGAAATGCTTTGTTTATCCAAAAATATTTTAGCTCTGAGAAACATTAAAGCAAGATGTAGATTTCAGCATTTGCACAGCAAAGAACTGCAACTCCTACAGATATTGCCAGAAACTTTTTTCCTTAAGGCTTTGCAGCTATGAAAACTATTTTGCTAAAGCAAAGCTGCAAGCAGAAAGTGTAATCTCTCAGTAATGGGCTGCAATGGGTTGCTACAGCAGGGCTGAGGATGAAGCAAGGCTGTCATTTCAGTCTTGCTCACTTTTTTCAGAGTAGGCCATTGATTAAGCAGCAGGAAAAACCTGATGGTGGAACAATGAAACCCAGAACTTACGGGGCCTTCCCCAGTAAGCAGGTTCCAGAAAACCACTCTTAAAGGGAATTTTCCCACAATGTCCCTTGCAGGAGTGAAATCCAGCCAGCCTGCAGATCACCTGCTGTCCCCCAGTCTTAAAATAGCCATACCCACCTTAAAATACAACTTGGCCCCAAGCACTGAGTGAGGCTGTTGTTTAAGACAAGAGGAATCGACCACAGCGGTCACCAGAGACAAAAGCACGGCAGTCACATAACAATCACAACTGAGCTCACCCCAGTTATCCCATGGGTACAGAACTGGAAGGCAGGAATATTAAGAATGTTATTGCTCAAAAGCAGCAAAGCAGCCGCTCATTTTCCAGCTCAAAGCTCTCCTCATTGAAAGGCTGCTGTAGATGTGATCCCTGTTCCAGCAGAGGAAATAAAATATGCTGGACGCTGTTGCTCAGGCCAGGCTACTGAGCTTGGGGAATTTATTTGAAGAGGGCAGGGGACAGTTATCTCCCACTCTACTGGTTCTGGAGCAGTTATCAATTGGTGCATTTTCCTGTGCTGTCTCCTTATCTGTCTCTGCAGGCTCACCATCCCAGAGCTCCAGGTCCGTGCTTTTCTTGGGATATGGTTTCATTGTTTTCCCCCCTGCCAAGGAATTCCCAACCAAAAGCTGGTTCTGCACCAGTTCATCACATCCATAAACTGCCCAATTAATCGATGGACTTACCTCTCTCTACTGCAAAAGTAGAATTAACCAAGTATAAACAGAAAAAAACCCCACATGGACCTTCACTTACTCCTACTCCCTTCCAAACTGGAATTTACCTGCTGTGATTTCAAACCAAAGAGACTTTATTTCCCATTTTTTACTTACACCAAAAGTAGTTACACCAGGCATGCTAAGTGCCAGAATTAGCTGGTTTGCCTAAATGCAACACACCAGTCCAAGTGCAGCACTTCCTGAGGTGCAGACTCCCAAATCAGCAAATCACGTAAGACCTTCAAGGCTTAGTTTATGAGAAATTTAAAAAAGGAGGGTAAAGAACTGTCCTGCACCTCTGAAAGCACTGGAGGGGCAGAAAGGTGAGCTTGTCATACACAAAAAGGCTCACACAGCACCTCCAGGTTTCACAAGGCCCCATCACCTTTAAAAAGGAGTTCACTCTCTCTCCTTCTCCAAAGACACACTTCACAATCCTGTGGGGAGAGGATGCCTAATTCTGAAACACATGGAAGTCATTGTGCAAGAGAAACCGGAGCTGGGGCGAGTTTCCAATTGAAACACAGATTTCAGTCCTTGCTGCCAAAGCACAAAGAGCAACAGGCAAAGCTGCCCTGTACTGATGAATTTAATGTCAACACTGAAGTAGATAAAGAGGTTGGAATACAAAAGTGACCTTCAGCCTCCTTGTCCACTCAAGTTCTCCAAACACCACTGAAATAACACAACTGTCCCAGTTAGTCCAGTGAAATCATCAGTCTGCCACGGGCAGAGCAAACCCCCAAGGCAGCGCCCTTCAAGCAGCTTAAACTGGTGAGTGAGCAGCTCATGGCCACCTCACCAGAGACCTTTGCAAGACACTGCAGAGCACAGCAACACAGCAAATAAATCTGTTCTCTTCCCATTCAGAGATTTACAAGGGTTATCCTCACCTCAGAGACACTCTAACAACCTTTTGTCTTCTTCAAACCCTTCTTTATTTTTACATTTGGGGTCTGGATTAACAGCAGGCCAGAGAGCAGAGGAGCATCAGCTCAGTCCCAGCTGGGTGATGACAGCTCAGCCCAGCTAGAGTTCCCTGACCAGCAGAAAGCCTCTCAGCACAGGGCACACACACAGCAATGAAACCTGAAATCAGTGGTGCTGTCTCATTCCCCACTCCTCTGCACAACACAGTTTATTTTAAGGTCATAACTTCTCATGTAGGGTGGAAAGAAAGGATGGACACAGGCACAACAGCTGCAAGCAAACTCGAAAAGATGAAGAATGAGACATCTCCACTTCATCTTTTGGTTAAACAGCCACACTTTCACCTCACACTGAGTATTTCTGGAGTCAAGATTTGTACTGGCACATGGATGTCACCTTCTCACATGGTTTCACTGCAGGCACAAGCTGCTTACACAGAACCTGTCACCATCCTAAAAGCTGTGCCAGGGGAGGTCAGTTTGGACATCAGCAGGAATTTCTGCATGGAAAGGGTGCTCAGGCCTTGGCAGGGGCTGCCCAGGGTGCTCTGGAGTGCCCATCCCTGGAGGTGCCCAAGGAAGGCCTGGAGGTGGCACTGAGTGCTCTGGGCCGGGGACAAGGTGGGCATTGGGCACAGCGTGGACTCCAAGGGCTGGGAGGGCTTTTCCCACCTCACTGAATCTGTGATCCTTGTGAACTACAGCAAATGCTACTTTTATGTCTCTTGCTTCACAGGGAAAGAACAGGATAGAACAAGCTGGGTCAGGTATGGAGGAGGAATATTGAGCAGGTGAATCCTGAGTGGCGGCTCAGCAAGGAAACCTCTGGTATAAGAACCCAGGAGTCAGTGAAGCTCCTTCACAAGTTATTTGAACCAAAGGCAGAAACAAAACTTAGTACATCACAGGTGTGCAACAGACCAAAGGAGTTACACCTGGGCAGCATATTCTGCGCAAAGCTAAGGAAAAATCAGCAAACTGGCCATTTTCAAGCACACCTCCTCCTGAAGCCGCTCCTCTTGCTGCACAGCTCAATTTCACCTCAGACAGCAAAGCAAGGAAGGGATGCACACCTAGAAGTGCCTCCACCAGCCTGAAGCTCTGCTGCAGTGCCTTCCTCCCCTCTCTCACAGAACGGCTTTTCATTCCTTAAACGTATCAAGCACATCTCACAAATCACTCATAGCCACTCAAAGCCAGGGGTTAAGTGGAGCTGAAGTGAGGCAGCGTTTCTCCTGTTACACTAAAATCGTCTTACGTGCTGCTTTTCTCCACTCTGCTGGTGCCACAGCCATCAGTGGGAAGCAGGAGGGAGCTGGAAGGCAGCATAGGCAGGTAACGGCACAGGAATTCAATCCATACTCACCCTCTGGGAGCACTGAATTCCAGGGTTGGATCTGCAGAGCAGCTTGGTGACTCGGCTGGGGTGCAGCCTGCTTCCAAATTCCACAACCAGAGTCTGTTCCCTGGGTGTCCAGAGGCAGAGGATCTGCTCTCCATGTGCTGGAAGTGCTTTATTCCCTCATGGCTGTAAAATACAGTGGGTCAGCCAGACACACATCGTGCTCAGGGAGGGACCACAGACCTCAAATTCCCAGCAAGGTTTTGCCCTCAGCTGCCCCACACACCAAATGCAGCAGGAACATTCTTCTCCTGACACTGACTTGAATCTCCTGGGGAAAGAGATTCTTCTGGCCACTGCAATAAATGAGACACCTGCATACCAACACACTGAGGGCAATGAATTCAAGCTGGGTTTGCACTTGACTCATTTGCTGTAAGTAAAGTTACAAGATGACACCTGTGACAATCAGGCGTGTGTTTAATTAGTCTAGAAACCAGCTAAGAGTGGCAATTGCTCTGTGTTAACCATCCATACACCCCCAATCTGATGCAAACGACCTCTAAATCTCAGAAAGAGAGTTCAAACAGGCTCAACACCAACATTTGCAAGTGGTAGACGACTTGCTAGAGTTGAGGCTTGAGGCGTCATCCCTGTGGGAGAACAGCACAGTGTGTCCACAAATAAACTAACTCAACAAAACAAGTACAGTTGAGCCCTAAGGAAGCAAAATAAATTAAATAAATAGAAACTTCCAGCTACACAAGTTATTTCCACTTTCAGAGGTTCCCACAGTTTGCAGCAGAAATTTGTTTCACATGCTGAAAGTTTTTTACCTTCTGTCTTGGCCTAAAAGCCAGCAGCTTGGAGAAGGAATTTAACTTGGAAAAGGTATTTTCTGGACAACACACCCCTGTCAGGCTGCAGAAATTGCTTTTTAGCCTTGTTTGTTCCAGGCATTGCTGCAACGATCCTCCTGTGCAGGTAAACAAATGGTAAGGGATGGGCACCTCCCAGGGTTTGATGGGTATACAGGTAAAAAAAAAAAAATCCATAAAAAATCAGATATCCTTTCAGAGCTGGCTTTGGAGAGTGCTCTGTTAGCTAAGTCTCTGCCTTCTCCATGGAAAAAACCCTTTGGGACAGGCAAACCTGGCCACGGCAGCTGTGAGATGCACTCTCAGGCTGAGATCTGGCACCTGGCAAAGTCCTATTGGCTATTCTGCAGCGGGCACTTTCCCGGAATTCCACAGCTTTCGCAGAATTCCACGGCTCAATCCTGAGAACTGCAACTAGGGAACACACACTTTGGCTTTGAACAGAATCAGATTGTGATTTAACTCTGACCCCTTCGGATGGAGTCCCATCCATTTACCTCTGCATTTCCCCATTCCCACCTCCCTGCCTCAACCCTTTTACACTTTGTTTTGCAGTGTTTTTGGTATTTCAGCAGGAGCTGCCTCCCTCTTTTCCTCCTGACAGTTTCTGTGGTAAACATCACACCCAGTTACCAAACCGTGGTTTTTGAAAGGCACACAAGTACCCTGAAGAAACCAAAATACTGGATTGGAGAGGGAGGGGGGAATTCCCTGCTGTGATCTGCTCCTGTTAAAACACGGAGCTGGGAGTCTGAAGGCTGCACCTGGACAGATGTGAGACACTAATAATCTCTTCCAAACAAGTCTGGGAACAAGGAAAACATCACTAGCTTTTGCACTACTTCCCTTTTTGAGAGGCCATTTCCTGTAAAGCATCCCTTACTCAAGTTTTCCATTAGCTCTGTAAACACTAAACAGCTTCTTCCAGTTTCAACAGTTCATCACATGATTTATGAAAGGTGCAAAAACACTGAATTGGCAGGAAAGAGGAAAACTGAGCTCCACCAATGTATTTGCAAATTTGACCTCAACAAGGCAACATATTTTCTCTAAAAATTAACAGAAAATAGGGTGGAAAATTGAGCTAAATCTTCCGTAAAATGGAAAGGTGCTGCTGGGGCTGCAGAGAAATCCTGTGCTCAGAAGCAAGGAGTCACTATCAGTAGAAAAGACCTTCCCTGGAATGCACAGATGCTTTGTTCAAAAGGGTAACAGGAACATAACACCAAGAGGAGCACTGCACAAAAACACCAGTCACGACAATAAGCAAACCCATTTGAAAATGGTTGTTTGTGCCCATTTCCGTGGAACAGCCCAAATCAGGGATTGTCTGCTTTCAGTTCCCAATGTGTGCAACAAATGTAAGCTCCCTTGTCCTTAGAAATATCAGTAGTACAAGATACTCCATTTCTCAGCAAAAGAAACCCTTCTATTGCAGATTTGACGAGCCAGTTGGCCTCAGATCTGGAAAAAATGTGGTTTCTGAATCCACCTCCCCCCAGCCACAGGCCCCAAAACTGGACACACCTCAGTGTCAGGAATCTGTTCATCCCTCCAAGAGCCATCTGGGCTCTGGCCAAGCAATTAATTCCTCCTAATTACTGGAATGGGACCACCCCCAGCTGGAATTGCAGCCAGCTCTCCCTCCCTGCCCAGCCCTTGGGGGATGCTGATCTCTGACTCCAGCCCCACATTTCTGCTGGGAAAAACAGACTTTGGAACTGGGATCCTGGCAGCACTTCTGGGGTATAAACGTGCAGGTGGATGTCCTGCAGGGCCAGCAGGTCCCTCTGGCCCAGCACAGTGACACCTGTGACCTGGGCGGGAGCAGCACTGGGATGCCTCCAGTTTCAGTTTGATCCTGGCTCCTCACAGCCACCTTGGGGAAAAGCCAAACACGTACACTGATAACCAGCAGGAAGAGGATCCTCCGTCCTCTCCCTTGCAGCTCTGGTCAGTGTCCTGCTTCTTAAAGAAAGGGGAAGGAAGTGTGGCAAAGCATCCTCCCAGTCCCCCCCACCCCACACTTGGAGGGGTGTCCCAGTTCCCCACAGCCCTGCATTTGGAAGTTTGCTTGACAGCCTGTCTGGGGAAAGGATGAAAAACAACCTGTATGGCACAAGTCATCTGCAAAAATGGGGTCTTGAAGCCCCAAAAGCAGGAGAAGGTTCTGCCCTCATCAGATACAGCCATGGGTCTTCCTACATAGGATTTAAGATGGACCGACACACATTGCAAAAGCAGTTTAATTAAGGAAAAAATAAAATATTCTTCATGAACTGTAATACAAAAGAAAAATCAACACAGCCTCTCAATTTCTGATGCTGACCTTACCAAGCCTGGCGCTGTTTCCTTCTTTAGCACGTGAAAAATCCAGCTTATGTTTCAACGACTGAATCACCAGTTGTTACAAACTAGCTACATCAATTTCATCCCCTCCCTGAAATTTCTAGGAAATTCACTGCATCTGCACATGGTAGGAAAATCTAAATTTGACAACACCTGCCAGAACAATATTCCTGCATTTTGTTCCTGCTCATTCTTGAGCCTTGTAAAAACCTGCCTCACTCTGATGACAAAAGGCAGCACCAGGGGTGGCAAGTTGAACCTGGGAATATTTGCAGAGTCATGCTGAGAATACTTCTATTAAATGTGCTTAAAACCGTGTGGCTTTGCTGCACATCAATACTTACATGGAGGAATTATTTAAGTACTCAGCTCTGTAAGCACCTAAGAAAGTGCCCAGATAAGGAATAGCTCTGCTCCTTCTCCTCTTCCCACTTGTCTGAGGCACTGGAGGAACGGTGCTGCCCTCACCCTGCCACTGTAAATCATAGCAATAAAAACCCCAATTAAAACCAGAAAGGTACTTTGCTCCAGACGATCATGCAGGACAATCTGTCTTCTAAAGGCCTGACTTGAACGCTTCATTTTAAAAAAGTACAGCCCAAATAAAATAAGTAAGTTATGAAGCACCCAGCAAGTCCCTTCACATAAATGTCCATGAAGTAATTCACCACTTTTATGAAAAAGGAAATGTTTTTAAAGCAGACCAGGAAAGGAAACAAATCCTCAGAACCACAAGAAGATAATACTGCCTCCAGAGAAGCCACTGCAGAAACGATTTCTCTTTTTATTTATATTAATTCTTCACCCATTTTTAAGGCTTATTATAAAGACAGCAGGATCAGCATGTTAGGCTCTCCAAATACTTCACGTTTCAATTTGCAGCATCTGTGAAAATAAATGGACTTTTCCTCCCTTTCAGCTGAATTTTGTGGGGCCTCCTCCACGACCATCAGCAACTCAAGGACAAAAGGATGCAACAACTCTACACCACCGTTCTGCACTCAAGCATTGCTGCAGCATCCCCAAACCCAGCAATCCCAGGCAAGGAGACCTCACGGTGCCCGAGTACTTCTGTGTGACAGCAGCGAGCAGCACTAACTGACCAGGGCACAGCCTGTTGTGCAAATGTTCCACTGGAACACAGCCCACAGGCTGCTCTGGGCTCTATCCCAGCTGCCCTAACCCAGGACAGTACTGGGAAGCAAGAAAGTTTGAGCATTCCCAGCTGTCTGCACACATCCTGTCACTGTGCTGCCTACTCACCACCAGCAAGTCTCCTCCAGTCAGTTCTGAAAGCAATACCCACTTCAGGCTACTGCAGACCCTCAGCTGCCTCTCATTTTTAAATAACAATAAAACTCCACAACACATCTGTCCCAAGCAACGTTTGTTGATGCAGCTGACAGAGTCACTGCAGAAGTTGCTCCACTTCAGGGGTGCAGAAAATGTCATTAACGCTTTGCACGAAACAGACCTGGAAGAATCCCGTTACTGATGTTCCCTGTGCTGCTGTTTCCCTCTGTGTTGTTATTTCCCTCTTGATAAGGCCCTACCCTTCCAGGCAAACCACAGAGCATGTCTCCAAAACCTCATGGAATACGCTTCAACACTGAAAACTGGAAATATGGAGAGAAGATGGGGGAAGAAAAAACAGCTCTTTGGCAGCCAGGAATTAAATCAGCCCAGAAAGCTGACTTGGAACAGATGTACCCCAACCTTTGGTTTCTCTGGGAATGAAATCTGAGCCTGAAAGCAGGGACTTGGTGATAGGGATCAGAGCTTACAGCTCTGAGGTGTTCACACCTCCCCTGGGTGCCAGGGTGAGAAGCCTCTGCCTGCCACAAGCCGCCACAAGCCACCACAACCACTCGCTCAGAGAGGAACACACCAGTGAAATCCAGTCTGGGAAACTCAACAAGCTCTTCTCCAGTGAACACAGAACCATGGAATGGTTCCATCCTGGGTTGGAAGGGACCTTAAAGCTCATCTCGGGTGAGTTCTGCACAAGCAGTGAGCCCAGAGTTTGGAACCTTCACCTTGCAAAGGCTGGGAGCTCAGTGCTCCCACAGCTGCCTGTATTAGGAGCACGTACACAAGTCCCCTCTCCAAGGTGTCAGGGTGTTTCTGCATCAATACAAAGCTCTCACCCCATAACACTCATGCTGAAAAGTGCAGCAAGACAGGGCAGGCAAAGCTTTATCCACATCACAGTTTCTGGGAAGCTTAGAGCAGAAGGGCCAAATGCTCCCTGGGTTATTATCCAATCTTCAAATAAACACAAGTCATTAATGTATTAGCATGACATCACATCCTGCAGGCTGAATTTCAACACACAGCCATAACAGTGGAAACACATGAAGAAATACAGCATTCCCTAAGATTTCTAGTGTGTTTTCAGACCTTTTACCTTGGAAAAACCTAAATGGATGTCCTGGATGTGGAAACAAGATTCCCAAAGAGTTAACAAACAAAAGACAAAACAATGTATGAAGCCAACCAACTTTTTTGTAGAGTGGACAATCATTTTAGATATTTGCTCATATCCAATTACAAATGGGCAGCTTCAAAGTACAATGACAATGTGAGGGCAATTACAAAGTTAAGAGGTTAAATGAGATTGTTTGCATTAAGTACAATATTAGCAAAGGAGAAGTCTCACAAGAAGACCCATAAAAGGATTTTAGACTGGCAGGCTCTCAATAAAGTGGCATGGCAAAGTTCCCTGTAGGCAGTTATAAATGATGCTACTCAATTCACTTGTGCCCTGATGGACCATGAGTTAAGGAGCAGCAATCAGAAGTTAAGATATTTAAGGAGTAGTTCATTAAGAACATCGAGTCAGCTGGCCAGGCACAGAGAAGAAAACAGCTAATGGCCTGTATTCCATCAATCTGGTGCACCTGTATCCAGTATCATCTGGGTCTCAGGTTCTTCCCTCTCCTCCTCTCTCATCCCTTGGCACTGAATCAAGCCTGCAGGATGTTTCTCCACATAAGGTGGGAACCCCTCTCTCCAAAGCAGCCCATCTCTGTCCTTGGACATTTTCAAACCCCAACAGGACCCTGAAAAACCTGACATTTCTTTGGGGTTAGTCTTGCTCAGAGGAGGAGGCAGCATAGATTTGCCCATCATTGTCATCTCCACAAGTATTCTCACAGCCACTTACACTTCCTGAACCCGTGGCTGAACTCTGGCATTCCCTCTCAAAAACATTATAATTCTTGGATACAAGACACGTGGCTGGATGGGTCTGTGTCTTCTCAGCACAGACACTCATTTTCTTGCAAGCAAAGAAATTCTGAACAAACTACCAGAACTCAAATAATCCCCTCCTGATAAATGTGTTCAGGGCCCTGTTTTTGTTTTTAAAATGTCCTTTAATAACCCATCTATTTATGTTTTGAAAGGGAAAAAAACTGAATTAGGAAATTGCACAGGCACAAAAACAAAAGTAATATCTGACAAGGAGTTTTGTTAATTTGTGGGTAATTGCTCATTACTGCAAAATAAGGCTTTTGCAGTGTTTCATAGAGAGGAGATAAAAAGCCCCAGCCCATTACTGAGTATTGCTTTTTGCAAATGCAAGCTTCTCCTAGGGTGGAGAGCCTCCATAAAACCATGATTCCATTAAATGTGAATCCCAAAAGCACCGGCAGAAAGGGGACAACATGTTCTGTCGAGTCATTTAGCAGGGATCTTCACATGCTTGCACTCACCCCTTTCTGCCCTTTCTTGTCTTGCTTTGGATATCACCTCGCTGCCACTGCCTCTACTGAGCAGCCCCAAACTTCAGCACTTTGAAACATGTGTGTTCCTCTATCTTGTTTGCTTAATTATTCCACTGAAAATATATTCCTCAATATCTACAGGCCGCTGCCCCCCCCCGTAAGAGGCAAAGCTCACCCTGAGCTCCCCCATCACCCACGAGTGCTGGATTTCCCCTCCCAGTTAAAGCAAGTGGGTTTTGAGCCCTGATGCATCACAGAATCCCAGGATGGCTTAGGCTGGGCGGGACCTTAAAGCCCATCCTGTTCCAGCCCTGCCATGGGCAGGGACACCTTCCACTATCCTAGGCTGCTCCAAGCCCTGTCCAGCCAGGCCTTAGACACTTCCAGGAATGGGGCAGTCGCCAGCACTGAAGGAGGACCCCTTGAAGTGCTCCCTGGGAGAAGAGCTCTGAGAACAGCTCACCAACGGGCATGGCCAGGCAGGTATTCCGGCAGCAATCGCTCTCAAGGCGCTTTCAAGGTCTTTTTCATCATCCTAACAGCAGTGTCATTTTTAAGCTTTTCAAATAGCTTTAAATTAACTTTCCTGACAAAGTTTTCCAGAGCGATATAACCTGAATACGGAAAACTCCATGCAGGGACACAGGGAAGACAAAGTGCAGAGCTGAGCGGGAGGAGACGCTCGATTTAGATGGAGCTGTTTCATTACTATGTAGATTCAAAGCCATCCCTGCAGTTACTGAAGCACTACCCCAGCCCTCCTAGCAAGCAAAAATCCATTTTGTGTACAAATAGGGCTTTTACAGCTCTGGCACAGTGCTCAACTGCAGAGTCAAACTTTTCAATGCCTGATAAGATTTTACTTGAAAGTGGCAGGAGAGCTCATGCCAGGAGCCCATCTGAAATGCCAGCTCAGTGGCAGAAGGTCAAAGCCTGGTATCAGGAGATTTAATGGAAGTGTTTCAAGACAAACTTCTTAAAAGCACTGTGCTATCTAGGGAGGCACCGATTTACACTGCTTGGAAAGCCAAGGACCAATCTTTACGACTCTTTTCCAACCGAGGGTAATTTCTTTAGCACTTTACCTCACAAAAAGCACAATAGTAAGGTCTCCTTTTGTCTATCCAATCCCTGGGTATTTGGCTGAAGTTAAGAATAAAGAAGTGTTAAATACCAGAGGTTTTGTATAGACTGTCCTCTACAAAAACCAGAAAACTACATGAAAACAACAAAGAAATCCCACAGAAAAACAGCAACCAAACAAAAAACACCACCCCCTCCAACTCCTCCCAAAACAACACACCCTCAGGTACAAAAGTTGCTAATGTCCTGAATAAAAACCCCGGAAGACAGACACAGACAACTGAGTTTGAAGACCAACAGCCCAAACAATTAACCTTTCTCCAGCAAGTGCCCAAAACAATGGCTGGAGAAGCAGAAATTTAAATGGAACTGAAAGGCTTTATAATCTTTACCGTTTTTACAAAAGTATTTAAGGTGAAGTTGGTGTCAACAATGACCCTGAGCAGATGCCAAGCATTAAGACTTTCAACACAATGGATTTTGCCAGCTGTCACCACACTGTAATATAAAAAGGGACAGCAAAACCCCATCAAACCCTGATCTGTCTGCTCAGGGTCTCCCACTCCATCTACACAAATGCACTGCTGGATTCACTGACAAGAGTAGATTTGCAAGTGCTCCTCCACTCTCCCATTAAAGCATTTCGATTGTCTGACTCTGCCATTTTAACAAATTCAAGTATAAGACTTTAAATTCAATTAGCACAAATCTCAGTGCTCCCAACATTAAATTTGCAAGTGACATTTAGTGGCATTCAACACACACGGAGCTAAGCTAATACACTAATGGACCAGCAAGGGAAATTGTAAAACACTCCCAATTGCAATGCTCTTTTTTAGTCAAGGAAATTAAAGGAGTAGGTTGCAGTGGACAGGAGATGATGACAGCTATTAAAAATCCTGCTTAAACCAAGGCTGCAAAAGCTCTCCTCTCCAGATCCACCTGTTCAGAAAGGGGCAATTTTAAGGCTGTTTCAGTCCTTAAGACAGGATTTACAACCCTTTCTGCTAGTTTTACTTCTGTTTCTTCCTGCTTTTTCTGATGAAGGCTTAGACAACACAGACCCACTGTGTGTTGTTACCCAGACACATCGAGCAGGGGATAAAATTCCCAAGCTTTGTCCCATACAGCCAATAAGGATGTGACACTGCCCACAGCACCCCAAAAACACAATCCAGCAAACACACCTGAGGAATTCTGCTACCACACCTGTGCCTCCCCCAGCTTGGTAAGGAAGCTGCCAGTTTTCCTGCACTGGAAAAACCCAAAGCTACTGGACTTCAGAGATTCCTTGAAGTCTCTTTTTTTTCCAAGTGGCAATATGCTTTGCCTTAATTCCATTTAAACTGAAAAAGCTGCCTCCAAGGAGCTTCAAAATCAGGGAGACAGAAGGCAGACCACACTAGGAAGTCATGGAGAAAAAAAAAAAGCTTTAGAGTCATGGCTAAACAGAGGGAGATTTATTTTGTTGTGCATTTAAATCTAAGTAAATTAGTCCAGGCAAAACCTACGGAAGATGCTTCCCCAATAAAAATTTATTGGTGTTTTTCTCTGATTACCGATGTGTAATTGGACAGCACGGCAGGACTGCAGGAGCACACACAGGAAACACCAACAGGAGATCTTCTGTCCCATTCTAGGCTTGCTCCCCTGATTTGGATGAGTGAACAGTAAAGCCCAGCAACAGCAGTAACTGCATTTCTTTAAGAAACATGTTACAGTCTCCAAAATTAAACTTCCTTTTCTCTTATCAGCTCTTGATCAAGGACTATCAGAACAAAGCTCGTGTGGTACTTTCAAGAATTTGGGGGGTTTTTTCTCCCCTCAACTACAATACCACATTTGATAAGACCAGAAACAACACAGACAAACATTCTAGAGATGTTTAAATCACAGAATCCCGGAATTGTTTGAGCTGGAATGCACCTCAAAGACCATCTCTTTCCACCCCACTGCCATGGGCAGGGACACCTTCCTCCAAGCCCCACTACGGTTACACCTGGTAGCTTATGAGGATGGACATTCTTTTGATCCATGAAAACCGAGCCCAAGTAACCTGCACCAAACACTGCCTTTCAAACACTGATTTTCAAAATAATAAAATATGCCAGGGATGAACGCATCAAAAAAAGCAAGGAGGTTTCACATGTTCCTCAGTCTTCTGCATTTCCCCCAGCATTCTGGGGAAGGAGGGGGACAGGACTTAATTATTAATTTAATGATGCCACACACTTTGGGAATTCAAGCTGTATTAAAAGCTGGAAATTCCATGCAGAACACCAGCCCCCCAAAGCACTCCTGACCCTCTCTGTGTGTTGGTGCCCTGGGCCCAAAAAGCCTCCAGTGATACCAAAATCCTTTGGAAAACACTGACAGTACATGGAAGCTCAGTTTGTGACCATCAGACCCAAGAAACCTCTAAAAATTCAGGTTTTGGAGCTCATTTTAAGCTCACCTCTGCTTCAGAGCACTTTCTCTCTGTACAGTTGGGTTTGATGTGCTGCACTTGAACCACGACTGAAATAGCATTCGGGTGCTCTGCTCCACTTCAGCAGAGAACAGCCTGGACCTCCCTCGCTGGGCAGCCTTAAAAATCCTTCCTGCCCTACACATGTCCCCTGTAAACCACCCTGGCAAAGAGGGACCTCGTGCCATGTCCAACAAAACTGGTGTTCATGCCTGTGTGCAACACTACTTTGGGCTTTAATGGTGCTGTATGGATTTATTTTATTCCTCAAACAGGCCCTTTCCCAAACAAGGGTTTGGATTATTTTTGAGCTTTTTTTTTTTTTCCACAGGATGTCCTGCTGCCCCAATTAAAAAGCCTTTAATTCCGCAACCATTCCTTACAGCCAGGCCGAAATTGCTTTTAAATCCGAGTAAGTCCCAGGCCACCCATATTTAGTGCACCAATTAACCAACGTTGAGCGATGCAGAGAGGCAGCAACCAGAAGAAGGAAGAATTTTTAAGTCACCATCACCCACAGTTCATGGGTTCTCCCTCCACATGTTCAGTCCAAGGGAACTCAAGAATTATCTAATTATAAGCAGCACCTATTCAAGCTTGACGAGTGTTGAGAGAAGCAATGAGACACATGGAAAACAACAAACCACTGCCTTTTAACCATTAACTGAGCAGCCAGATATTACCCATAATACCTCCAAGTCCTGAAAATGATCCACCTATTTGGATTTATTAAATTTGTAAGTGTCACATTAAAAGCTAATTAACACGTGAGACGTTGTCCCCAGGTTGATAATGTGGAAGGAGAAAGAAGCGTGATAACTTGGGAATCACCATTTGTTGCATAAATCACAAACACAGTTTAAAGGCATCTGAGCTGAATTTAGTTCTGCTCCACATGGCCAAAAACTCAGAAAAATCACAGCAATCTCTCTGGATTTAGAGGGGGTTTATTACCCATATTGGAAGAGTAGCTTTTATCTTTTGTCTGCCACCAAGCAGGGGGACTGCCCACTCTTTCCAAACTCTAAACAACTTCACAACTGGAGCAATTTGAACACCCACAAAATACCCACAAATGCAACTCCAATACAACATCCACTCCCAAAAAAACATAGCCAAGCCCAAATCCACCAAGATCCACAGCAGCGCTTCCACTGACTTCAGCTGCCAGGTGTTTTGCACTGGTTCTGTGTTTTGCACTGATTCACAGCTGGGCATGGAAGCCAACAAGAAAGCATTTTCAGCCATGTGGAGCTGGGAGAAAGGAGTCTGAAGGCACCACTACAAAACCTGCTGTCACTCCAGGCTGCACCATCAGCCCGAGTGACACGAGGATGTTCATCGACAACCCGGTGCTGCTCTGCTAAGAGAGGCTGCCTGCATCAGCAAGCTTTAGCAGTACCATGTCAATATGGCAGAGCTCCCATTTTTAACAAATAATAATCTTTTTCTCTCTCTTCCCATCCTCTCTCCGTGTATTTATGGTGCCTGAAGGCACCGAGGCACTCTTTAATGAGGTTTTCACACAAGACAGAATAAATTAGAAATCCTGATCAAAACAGGGCCTCCAGGAGGAACACAGTACAAAGACAGCCACATGCCTTATCCACCCTGAAAAATCCAAATACTGCAGCCGGGCAACCAGCAAGCCATTCCATGAGCAAATAGGGAGCACACCCTCCTGCCAGGGTGGGTGATGGCGAGGTGTCTCCTACTCACCCCTGTTCTGCCCCCCAGCACGATCCCAAGAGGGGGATGAAGCCATCGCCCCCTTGCCACACCACAAACCGTAGCCCCAGGGAGGCAGCGCAAACCCAACGTCACCACTACAGCCCTCGATGGGATGGGATGGATGCTCCCGCTCACAGCGGCCGCCTCCAGCTTCTGGAGCAGGGAGCATCCTGCCTTCTTTTGGAGCAGGGAGCATTCTGCCTTCGCACCCCAGCGTGCAGAGCGACTGGAGCCTCCAGGTTGAGGGGACCAGAGGGTCCAAGGTGAGGGGGCTCGCTGAGTCGAGGGGACCTGCCTTTGGAACAGGGAGGCTCAGATTCCCCACTCCAACACCCTGGGGAGGAGGGGGCAGACCTGACGAGGCTGAGGGGAACAGAGCCTCTCCTGGGTCCCAGGGCTTAGGGGGCTGCAGCTCCCCGAGCTGGGGGTCCAGAGTTCCCCCAGTACCAGCTGCAGCCCCCACGAGCTGGGGGTTCCAGAGCTCTCCGGGACCAGCTGCAGCCCCCCGACTGGGCATCCCAGAGCTCCCCCAGTATCAGCTGCAGCCCCCACGAGCTGGGGGTCCAGAGCTCCCCCAGTACCAGCTGCAGTCCCCGGGCTGGGGGTCCCAGAGCTCCCTCCGTACCAGCTGCAGCCCCGTGGCTGGGGGTGCTAGAGCTCCCCTGGATACCCCAGGCTGCAGCTCCCGAGCTGGGGGTCCGCAGGGCTGGGCAGACCGCACCTTCCCCGGTGCCCCCGGGGTGGAGGGGCCCAGTTCCCCCCGTGCTGCGGGACCGACGCTCTGTCAGACCCCCGAGCTGAGCAGCCCGAAGCCCCCCCCCCACCCCGGAGCCTCCGGTGCTGCGGGGGCCGGAGCTCTCCTCGCATCCCCCGGGGCTGCGGGGGCCGCCGCGGAGAAGAGGAG
>VZRN01000794.1:3006085-3018963 GCA_013397935.1 Dasyornis broadbenti | reverse complement strand
GGCTGCAGCCCGTGCCCCGTGCCCCGTTTGCAGAGCCCCGCTCCCGTGTCCCGTGTCCCGTGCGGCGGCCGCGGGCGGGGCGGTGGCACCGCGCGCCACGTGACCGTCGTGTCATCCCGGCCGCCATCTTGTGCCCGGCCCTCCTGCCGGGAGCGTTGCGCCCAAATCTTCCCAGTCTCTTGCCCATTACCTTTCCCATTGTCATTCCCGGAGGGAGCCGCAGCCCCCCGCTGCCTAGCACAGCCTGGGGCGGTGCACAGGGGCAGCCGCTGCTCGCTGTGTTCTACAGAATCCCAGGATCGCTGAGGCTGGAAAAGCCCATGGAGTCCAGGCTGTGCCTGATGCCCACCTTGTCCCCAGCCCAGAGCACTCAGTGACACCTCCAGGCCTTCCTTGGACACCTCCAGGGATGGGCACTCCAAAGCTCCCTGGGCAGCCCCTGCCAAGGCCTGAGCACCCTTTCCATGCAGAAATTCCTGCTGGTGTCCACCCTGAGCCTCCCCTGGCCCAGCCTGAGGCCGTTTCCCCTTGTCCTGTCCCTGTTGCCTGGGAGCAGAGCCCGACCCCCCCGGCTGCCCCCTCCTGTCAGGAGCTGTGCAGAGCCACAAGGTCCCCCCTGAGCCTCCTTTGCTCCAGCCTGAGCCCCTTTCCCAGCTCCCTCAGCCCAAACTCCTTCGTCCCCAGCCCCTTCCCCAGCTCCGTTCCCTTCCCTGGACAAGCTCCAGCCCCTCCAGGGCTCTCTTATCATGAGAGGCCCAGAACTGGACACAGCCCTCGAGGTGTGGTCTCAAAGAAGCCCTTCTGAGCATATGCAGTGCCCCCAAAAATATTAAATTCCAGCATTAGCGTGGCTTGCTCAGAGCCGAGGTGTAGCAGAGTGTGAGTTCTCCTCTTGAATCCATCTGGCAGCTTTCCAGTACCTAAAGGGAATCTACAAGAACGACTGAGAGGGATTTTTCACAAGAGCATGTAGTGACAAGACAAGAGGGCATGGCTTCCCACTGCCAGAGGGCAGGGCTAGATGGGATATTGGGGAGAATTCCCTCGTGATCCTGGACTGGGATTAACGCATCCTGTCCCGAGATCCGCAAAACCAGAGTGTACAGTGTTGGAGCAAACTCTGATATCTGCCTTTATTTCACGCTGCAGGAGCTCTAGTGGCCGTTGGGCTTCAGTTCACCTTCTTTGTCAGCTCTGGAGATGTGAGAAGTCAGCTGCTACTAATAAAATCTCAGTTAAAATAAAGTCACAGGACAATTTAGCTTGGGAGCAACCTCTGGGTGTCACCACCTCCAGGTAAAAAGAGGCTCAAATTTTGTTCCATGACCGCTAACACCCATTTCAAACATTGTGCTTCACAAATTGTGACTTCTAATACAAAGATGGGTTTTTTCTATGCCAAAAGGTCAAAGCAATTTCGTGGTGCCCACAGAGGGCTTCCTGCGTGTGCTGAGCCTAGTTCCCTGCAGGGCTGTTCCCCAGCGTGGGAAGATCCACAGGTTCTGATTAAAACTTTTCCTGTATTTCAGGCATTTGTTATCTGGCCAGGGTGGTTGCCAGCCAGGAGATCGTGGAGATAGCAGAGCCACACATCCAGCTACCCCTCTCCCAGGCATGGGAGGGTCACAACACACATGGGAGGGGCTGGATGTACCGGTGTGTCACAGTAACACTGAGCAAGAGACAGGTTTTGCTGTATCTTGGCACGTGAACAAAAAACAAAATCTGAAAAAACCCCGCATCACTTATCCTGATCAACAAGTGATTGCAGGCATTACCCAAGCAAAATGAAGAATTAAGCTTGAATAAATAGTAATGCATGCACTGGGATGGGTGAAACACAATGGTGTTCTGTCACAAGAGCTGTCAAATCCTGCACTTTCTAAAAATGGAGTTGGGCCATTTTGAGAGAAAATTTTTTGTGTACTAAAACTCGAATTTAGAGCCAGCTTGAAAGTTATTTAAAGGTCTGCTGTGACCTGCAGCTCCTCATAGATTTTCAACAGCGCTGCTGAAGAGTGGACGAGTTTTGTTTGACTTCAGAATCCAGGCAACAGCTTTCACCCTGTGCAAACTGTTTGGTAGTTAGGAAGGGAAATGCAGATGGAAGAGGATGGCTTTGGAGAAGGCTTCTGGAGAAATCCAGACACCGACAGCTTTGATTCTCTCATCCCTGAGGAGGGATTTATTTGTGAGTAGATTTAATACCACCAGCTCGGTTCTGGTTTTTCCCAGGTTGATCAGGCTGGCTTGCATGAGCCTGGTTGCACCAGGCTGGAAGAGTTTAGCAATAGTGAAGGCTAGTGGGGGTGCTGGTGCCTCTCCCTTGGGGCAGTGGAGCCTTTGGAGGACTTGAAAATCCCAGTTATTAAATTATTACAATTAATCTTTCCATTTGCTCCCCTTGTGCGATGCCATCAAGACGGGGCATTCCTCAAGGGGTTTCCTGCTTTTCGGCAGGGCTTTGTTTCCTTCCTATCACTTCTTGCCATCCCATCTCACTAATGCTGTAATAGGATTAATGTTGTTGACACTTCCCTCAGGGTAGTCGTACAATGAACCCCCCCCTTTCCGGGGTTGATCCCCCAGGATGGGCATTTTCTGGCAGATAATATGAACCTGAAGCCTGTGCAAATTGGTTCCCAGGGAGCCTGACCTCCCTGTTGGGAGTGACAAAGGGCCATCCCAGAGGCTTAGGAATAGTTGTTCTGGGCTGCTGCCTGGGCTTAATCCTGCTGAGCCACTTCTGTTCCTGAAAACAGCCTTTCCTGCCTGGCTACAACCAATTCCCAAGTGTGGGGGAGATTCCAACACTGTGCCATCTCCAAGGCCAGGTTGGACAGGGCTTGGAGCAACCTGGGATCGTGGAAGGTGTCCCTACCCATGGCAGGGGTGGAACTGGATGAGCTCAGCTGGGCGTTTCTCCTGCTGGAGCTTTGATTAAATTGATAAATCAGAATCGATGTGATGGGTCAACAGTGAAATGCTAATATGTGACAATCAACAGGCATTGATCAATAATCCATAAATTAATGATATTCCACTTGAAGAGATACTTATATTTAGAAAGGTACGTTGACTATTAGCATGCTGATACTTTATTAATGAACTAATATTAAACTACCTTCAATAAAATTTCAATTACCTTTGTCTCACCACACTCACTGTAGGTCCATCTTCCAGTACCCATCATTTACACCATCACTTGATGACATCATTTCCTCACTGATGGTATTTATGATTTCATTTCTGTGGGTTGCACCATTTACTTAGTGCCTTTATCCATGATACCACTTACACCAAACAGCATTATCAACTCAGTGCCTTTCTGATGTCGTTTTGGTATCCTTTTGACCCCATATGACATCACTGATTCCGTGACTTTACACCAAACCCTGACGTTTTATGTGGTTTTACTGACTGTATGGGTTTTAAAAGCCTTAGAAATAGAAACAGCCAGAGAGGTCGTTGCTCCAAATGTGTAGCGTCCCACGGGGCTTTCTCGCTGTCCCCTGATGGTGGCAAGGGCTGCTAAGTGCTCAGCAGCAGACCGAAAAATCAGAATTAACTACATGGTGAATGGGGTTGAGCAAAGAGCACGGTGAATCTACATGCTGTGGCTTTAAGGATCTGCAGAGCAGGGCTGTAAGCTGCAGTATAAATGGGAAAAGAGACCAAAATCCCTGTTTCCAAAGGATGCAGGAGATTCCAATTCAGCTACTTTGTTATTCAAGCAGTGATTAATGGTGAGGTGGCGTCATCTTCTCTGATCAGTGATATTAAGCAGTGATGTGTTGCAGACAAACAGCATTATAAATGCAAGATTGTTTCAGATCATTAGGAAAATACGTAAACTCATTTCTTTAATTAATCTGGCTTTAATGGCTGATTGCTTCTGATTAAAATAGCACGTGTCTTTGGGGGAAAATGCGTCAAAATTGGAAGTGAAAGGAGAAGCTCTTAACGGAGGGAGGGAAAAAACCATTTCCCCACTTAAACAGAAGAAGAGAGAAGAATGAAAAAGAAGTGTGGCAGATGGTAAAAGAGGAAGAAAAGACAATTCCAAGGAGAAAACAAGCCAGCAGTTCTCCAGATGGGACTGGTGGGTTTTCCAGAGGCACAGGCTGTCATTGCCTTGCCAGAGCATCCCTCTGGAAGCGGAGTGTCCCGGCTGGGCTGGGCACTGCTGTCCCCAGGGTCCTGGAGACTGGATGTGTCCATGGGCTTCAGGACCAGAAACAGCACAGCCCAGGGCATCACCATTCCCTGCCTGCAGTGGATGCAGACAGAATTTTCTTTACTGCCATTCTAGGCATTTCCCATGGGATAATGGAAGGGGTGACCGAGGATCCCGGAAAACGGCTGTGGTATAAAAGCTGCAGCTCACACTGGGCTGGAGATAATGAGTAGCCGTGGGGCTGGGAGCGGGATAGAGCTGATGATCTCAGGTGCCCCGCTGCAGATATCCCCGCTCCCGGCCCCTTCTCCACACTTCTCCAGCATCCCGGGAAGTTATTCTCCTCCCTCTTTCCCTTGCTGCTAACGGGGTTTGCTGCCCTTCTTAGGGGAAAAAAGCTGTTTCCAGAAAGTGCTGTATTTCCCGAGAATGGCTGCTCCCAGGTTTTTCAAATCCCTCACCCCTTTCCTCCCCCGTCTCTGGCTCCGGCGCTGCCTCCTCTCCCAAGGAGCGAGCGCCTGCTCCCGACCAGGCTTGTCAAAACTCGCCAGGCTTTTCCTCGCAGGCTGGTGCCGCTCCTCAGCACCCGTTATGGAGCAGGTTGTTTTTAACAACCCCCTTTAACACCAGCATGTGCTCTGCAGCCCCGACGCTGAGTCAACGAGGAGGAGCCTGGCTGGGGAGGGCACGGTGCCACCCTCTCCCCTGTAGGAGGGTCACAAGTGGTACAAGGTGACAGGGACAGCAGCGTTACACAGCAGCAGCTCCACGGGGCCATTATCTCTGCGCTCACGCTGTGGCAGGAGTTTGGATCAGGTTTGATTTGAAATTCCTACCGAAACTGCACCTCACGTGCCGCAGACCTTGGGTTTTCCCACGATGCCAGCGCTGCTCGTTCCAAAAGCTTTTGTTCCCCTCCTGACATGAACTGTGATCCAATAAACGTTGAAGTGGATGTGGATCGTTGATATGCTGCATGTCTCAGCGTGCCTGTTTCGTTGGAAAACCTGTGCTTATCCCAAAAGGGTTTTCCAGACACACCAGCAGGGCTCAGCTGAGCCTGGACCAGAGCCGGCACTGCTGCATCCTCCTCCCTGCAGACAGAGCCTGCGTGCTCGGGCAGGTCCAGCAGCCCAAAAGACATTAATTATGAAGTCATTAAAACTCAGTTACCTCTCCAGGCAGGAGTTAGGAGAAGAAGAAAGCCTTGCTCTGGGAAATCAGCAGCACCAAGGTGGGATTTTAGCAATGCTGTGTTTCTGCAGTGACTCAGGGAGCCCTGATTAGCTCCAGGCTTTTAAGAGAGAAGATTACCTTGCGGATGCTCCCTGTATTCATTTTCCCAGCAGCTTTATTCTGCAAGCAACATGCTGAAATCCTGGGAGAACGGGAGGAAATGGCTTTGCTAGTGCTCAGGGCTGAGCTTGCAGCATGGCAGAGGCTGGGAAGAGGCAGACTTCTTGGGGCAAAGGGCGTAACACTGAATTTGTAAGAATAAGAATTGTTTCTTTGGGACTGGCTGGGGCTTCCCATGCTGCAGCTGTGCCCCTCCGAGCAGAGTCCATCCCAAATGTCTCCAAGATGTCTCTGAGCAGGAGAGGCCATTGGATCCTCCTTTGCCTCCTCCTCTCTGGCCATGGAAGCCCAGCTCTCAGAGCCTCTCCTTGCTTTCTCTGGCTGCCACCCACCCTGCCAGGGTGTCCCCAGGCTCGCTTTCCCTTGGAGCCCCACACTGGTCCCAGTGCCCAGCCATGGCCTCCCCAGTGCGCAGCAGGAGGACACGCTCCCCCCTCAACTCAATGTCAAGTTCAAAACCAGGGTGATGCCTCCAGATCATCTTCAAGTCACCTCCTTTGAGACCTAGGAAAACGTGGCTGTCCCCCTGTGCCAGGCCACTGAGCTCTGGACCATGGCACCTCCATGGTGCCCAAGGGGCAGGAACAGAAGCATACCTGGAGGGTCCCAGTCAGGCTCTGCGGTTTTTGCTGAGCCCAGAGATTTTGCAGTCACCAGTGGCAGCTTTCCTTCCTGCTCAGTCCCGGGATCTCATCCTGGAGGCTTTTTCATGTCTCACCCTCTATTTGTTCTTCTCTTCACATGATTTTGGGAGCTGCCATTGCCAAAAAATGGTTTGGGGATTCTGTGCTCCCGTCGTGCTGGCACCCGGGAAGGGCACAAGTTTCATTTCCAAGCTGGATTTTCTCAGTTTTCCCTGTAGGGGCAGCAGTTGCCTTTCAAGCCAGCCTAAAGGAAGAAAAAGATCTGTATTTTAAAAACGAACTCCTGTTCCCAGTGACTGCAGCTCTGATAACAGGACTAACATCAGCAGGAGCCTCTGCTAAGTGGGTTTAGCAGTTATCATGTTCAACTCAGTGCCTAAAGCTGCCTGGTGATTTGTGTCCTGTGTCCCCAAGCCAGCTCTATTCCTCACATTAGCATAAGATCTATAAATCAAGCTTCTTTTGATGATGATAATAATGATAATAATAAAGATATTATGGTTGTCCTGATCAAGTGCAGGCAATAGTCTTGCCCTGGAATGGAGATCTCCAGAGTTCCCTTCCCAACACTGCTGCTGTCATGCAGCAGGTGAGGGAAATTAAGGACATGTTATTAGGGAAAGGTTTTTCCACCAGAGAGTGGTGGGGCACTGAACAGGCTCCCCAGGGAATGGGCACGGCCCCAAGGCTGCCAGAGCTCCAGGAGCATTTGGACAACGCTCCCAGGGATGCACAGGGTGGGATTGTTGGGGTGTCTGTGCAGAGCTAGAAGCTGGACTTGATGATCCCTGTGGGTCCTTCCCAGAGAACTGGAAGAGCTGTGATTCCAGCTCTTCCAATTCTATGATTCTATCTTTAAGACAGAATAAATCTCCATCTGGATCTCATCATCCTTTCAGGGAAATACCAGATGAAACAGGTGAGTATCCTCTTACCAGCCTGATAAATATATAGAATCAAATAAACCTTTAGGGCATCAGGTTCTCCATTTGAGGATAAGCATCAAAGCACCTTGGTTGAGGCATTGCTGGGGCTCAGACCTCCCTCTCCCAAGCTGTGGATGCCTTTCAGAGGAGAATGGCAGAGGGTGTGTGGGCAGAAGGCGAGAGGTGGAGCAGCTCCCATCAAATGCAACGGGAGTTCTGTGTGGAGCACAATCCCATTAGCAGTGTTATTCACGGGTCACCGCCCGAGGGCTGAGGGTTGAATGTGTTTGTTCTGCAAATTGGGCTAATATTGTGAAGAGCATAAAAGAGGATGTGTGTTTGGCCTCTTGCTGGTATCGGAGATCACAGCAGAGAATGTTTCCTTGAAATTGTATTAGCTTGGATCCAATTTTAGGGTAACTTACAGCTAGGAAAGGTTTCAATTTCATTAATAACAGCCACCATCTTCTTAATGTTTAATACATCAGAAATCAGAGCAAAAATATTTCTGCTCTTGGAGTGAGACAGCTGGACCAAAATGGAATCTGAAGCCCTCCGAGTCAGCCAAGGCATGGACTTTCTCCTGGAGGGTGCTGTGACACCCAGGTGCCCTGGCAGGTAGAGTTTTTTGGATAAAAACACAGATTGTGGAGATGGCATCGCGAGAGGTCACCCAAAGCTCAGGTTAACACATCCTTAAACAGCCTCACCCTTAAACAAGCTGTCAGTGGCTGAAACACCTCTTGTTAGATGGGCTGTGCTGGGGTCCAGATTTGGAGCTGGGGATTGTCACAGGGCCACTGCCAGTGTGGTGGCTTCACTGTCAGACCTCCTGGCCATGGTTTCCTTTGTTGCCCTCACTTTTCTGGTGACATTGCTGTTGTTTGTTGCCTCTGTCCTGGCTGGAAACAATTCCTTCTACAGCAGCAACTTGATTTCTATCCTTAACCATCACTGGGTGTGACATCACCACTGTAGGAGCGCCCTTGGTGCAAGGAGGACATATTAGACATGACTGATAAGCACAGGTAGTTCATCCAGTGTCACCCACTGTCCCGTGTCCCTCTGAGCTCTGCCTTGTGCACCAAGAGTTGCAAATGCCCTTCAATGCCTGTTTCAATACACAGCAGTAATAACCCAGGGCTGATAATAATAGTCCTGAGCTGAGCTCTAAACCAGTGGAAAGCTGGTTCCAGCAGAGTGTGGCGCAGTGTCTTTGATGCAGGAAGGGAGAATAATTCCTGTTGGGTATGTACATGAATGCAGATGCGATTTGGATGGCATGCACAGGACGTTTAGAAATGGAAATCTCATTATGCTGACAGTAATTCGGGACTATTACAGGGAAGCTCAGGGTCTTTAATCAGTAACACTGTATTAGCATAACAGAGTTAATGGTGATAAAGTAAAAGATACTGATTAAAGAACATTTTTTCTCCACCTAAGATCTGCCACCTACTGTATCCAAACACATCAGTGGGCCAAGTCCTCCCTTTGATTTGCTGAACCCTTCTCCCCAAGACAAGGGGAGCGCAGGCGGGTTTGCCTCCTGCCCTGATCTGCTTGGCAGCAGCAAACAAAGTCATATATATATATATATATATGGGCTCCGTTCCCTTATAAAGTTTCTTCTTCTCTGGCTTCTTTCAAACCCCACTGATGCTGAGGTGACAACAACTTTATTACCTCCATGCCCTGGGGGCTGTTTTGCAAGTGTAGTTCCTATAGGAATGGGCACGAGGAATCAGATATGGAGGCCCATATGGAGCACAGAGCTGCTGCAGCAGGACATTCCCAGTGCTGCCAGGGCTCCTCACAGGTTCTCTGGGTGTTTAACAGCCCGTGGTTATCTCCAGCTAAAAATAACGTGCTCTGAGGCCTTGGAAGAATTAGCTGGCTTCCCTGAGCCAGGAGAAGTGCTGACTTTCTGTGTCAGTTCAAAGTTATTCCCAGGAATGAATTAGCCCTTGTTCTGACCACGCACGCTGGAATGGGCTCCCTGACTGCTGCTGCCTCAGGAGCCAAATGCCAGTGTGCTCTCAGGAGTCAGAAAACCTTCAGGAGGAGATCTCTAACCCTGGCTGGTGGGATCAAACTTTTGCAAAGTGTGTTTTCCTTGTGAAAAATGTGTGGAGGCTTAAAATCATAATGGTGCGATAGTTTCAAATGCAACCAGCATTTGTCCTGGTTTAAATAAACTCTGAGGAACACCCTTGTTCATTAACAGGAAGATTTATAATGGCTACAGAAACTGCAGAAGGATATTCAGGCTGCCATCAGCAGCTTTGGTAGGACCAGAAAAGGCAGGGCAGGATCCTTAAACACACAGACCGTTAAACACACAGACCACAAGTGTTTTGTTCTGTGTCTATTTAAACTGGAGTAAAAATACACCAACAGAGGGAACAGATTGGCTTTCAAAATATTCCATGAGATAAACAACAGCTTTGGGTAAGTCCGACTGAAAGAATTTTACCTTATGAGAAGTTTAAGTAGTCTTGGAGTTCAGGGGAAATGTTAAGGGTGCCACAAGCTGAGCTGCTTTGTAAACTTGCTCTGCAAAAATAAGCAATGTTGGTTCTATAGAATCCCAGGATGGTTTGGGTTGGAAGGGACATTAAAGCTCATCTCATCCCACCCCCTGCCATTGGCAGGGACACCTTCCACTATCGCAGGTTGCTCCAAGCCCTGTCCAACCTGGCCTTGGATGCTTCCAGGGATGGGGCATCCATAGCTGCTTTGGGCAACCTGTGCCAGGGCTTCCCCACCCTCACAGGGAAGGATTTCTTCCTAATACCTGATCTAAACTTTCTCCCCCTATCCTGTCACTACACCATTTGTAGTCAGAGGGTCTGTTTCAACCCTGAAATTTTTCACAGGCTGAAATTACAGAGAAGTTAAAACAGAGGCTTTATGAAAGGAACAAGCTGCAACCTCTTAGTGGAAAAGGGAATATTTTACAGTTAGTTAGAAGAGCCAAGTGTCACCTCTTTTTTATTTTAATCTTATTCCAACCCCGTGATTTCCCAAAAATAGACTCACTCACCAGGAACGTCACATTCATCTTGGTTCAGCTACTGATATTTATACTTTTATATTGGATGAGATTAATTTTCCTATCCTGTTAATGCAGCATGTGATCATTAAAAACCTTTACTGCACGCATAGACATGTATTTTCTATGTCAGAAAGGAAAGCAACTGGCATTTTAAATTACTGACTGATAATTGTAGGTGGCTGTTTTCCATAGTGCTTAAGGAATTCCTTTCATTATGATAAATGGGTATAAGACTCCCTTTTACACAAAATCAGTTCACAGGTGAATTTATTAGACAGTCATGGGTTGTGGGTCTACTGAAGAACATTTTCAACAAAGGTACCTGTGCAACAGCCCATTATGGAGGAAAGGCACTGAAACTTCCCAAATGATGGGTTTGGGTACTAACACCTTGTGCAACTAATGCTGCTGCTCACATCCTGCCAAATTTCAGTGAGCCTTATTTCACATCCACAGCTCAAGAAGTGCTGGGAGTGCCTGAGCAAAAACAGATCCAATGACAAGCACAGTAAATTATTATGCTGGCATTTTAAGTAAAAGATTTTACAAAATCGATACGCAGCCATGCGCCATTAACGTATCCATGGCAAAAGTGAATTCCAGCATGGGAGATCTGCTATAAAGAAGAGATTTTATCCTGACAGGAGTGGAACAAACACAGATATTCAATCAGTGTAGATGTCAGGAGAGCGAGGAGAAATAAGAACTCCGTTCTACACAGCGCTGTTTCCCCAGACATAAAACCAGTGACTAAAAAAGAGGCCCTGCTGCTTGTGAAACTCTAAAGCCTGAGTTCAAGGCTCCAGAATGGACCAGCCCAGTGCCTTTAACAAAACCACCCCCCACCACAGAAAGCAAGCAGAAAACTGCTAGCCTTTGACCATGTTATCAGGCAGCACCTCCCACATGGAGCTTGTTTCTGTGCACAGAGATCTGTTTCCTGAGCCACAACAACACAGAAAACTTGCCTGGATCACTATTTTTCCTGCCAAACACTCTGAGGAATTTGAGAAATACCTTCCCCTGTTTTCCTTCAAAGGAAGCTTTCCCTTCTCTTCCATTCAATGTTTCACTGGTCCCTCATTCATGGGCTGTTTCAAGGAGGTTCCTAAACCCTCCTAAGCCCAGTGTCTGTCCCGGGGCTGCTGGCTTAGTGAGCATGGTGGTGTTCCTTCCAAGACTGGAGACCTTGGAGGCCTTTTCCAACCATAAAGATTCTGTGATTCCATGATTCCATGGAAGGTGTGCTACCCCACATCCAACCTGAACTCCCCAGCTGCAATCTGGGCTCGGGGGCCATTGTCCCATCCCTGTCATTACCAGGAAAGGTTTGGCTTTGACCTCTGTGTAACAGAACTGACTCTGCAAACACCAAGGATCTTGAAGAGGGGTAAAACATCGCATTCATTGTTTAATTCTGAGTTTGAGTGGATTCTCCATACACACATGAAGAAAACAAGATGATTTTCATAGCTCTCTGCTTTCAGCACAGGACTCAAAGTCATTCCCAAAGCAGGACATGGCAGCACCATTTCTCCACCTTCCCTGTCTCCAGGTCCATGCCCCAAGCACTGTTGCACTGGGCAGAACTTTTCAACCTGCATGAAGAAGAATAAAAGACTTCACCTTAACGAACGGTAAACCCAGCCTACAACTCCCTTTTCCTTTATCCAAGCTCACGGCATTACTGACACACACTGATCCAGAGGGGCAAGCAAACAAAAGTTTTCAATTTGTTACCCCAGACCCTCAACGGGGAAGTGAAAGATTTTCCAGACAAAAGACTAAGACTCAGCTAGCCCCAGCTGAATGCCTTTCTGTTCATTTGCCTTTTGTGCTGTAACTGCTAACGGTGCTGAAAGAAAGAGCCCCATGACTGACGTGCTGCTTCATTCCCGTTATTGGAATCTGTGCTCTGAAACACGGGATCAGCTGAGCTCTGGGCAGAGCTGGGAGCAAAACATCTTTCCTCTGCAAAGCTGTGTTTGCCACCAGCCTCAGCCTGGCTTTGGGTGGGGTAAAACCTTTCCAGAAGTATAAGTGGATGATATGCTTTGTTGGCAACCCACACTGCCTGGGAAACATAAAAACTGTGCAATATGTAAGAGCTGAAACCAAATAGAGTGTGAGTGCAGGGAACAGATCTCAGTGTGAGAGTTATCAAGTGAACCCTCAGTGACTGCACAGACAGCATCAGGCTGGGTGGGAGTGTGGATTTGCTGGAAGGCAGGAAGCTCTGCAGAGGGATCAGGACAGGCTGGATCCATGGGCTGAGGTTCAACAAGGCCAAGTGCCAGATCCTGCCCAGGGGTCATCCCAAGCCCTGCAGCTCCAGGCTGGGGCAGAGGGGCTAGAAAGGGCCCATGCGGAAAGGCCCTGGGGGTGCTGTGCCAGCAGCTGGAAAAGAGCCCAGGGGGCCCAAGGCAGCACGAGGCCAATGGGCCCTGGGCTGTGCCAGCCATGGGGTGGCCACCAGCCCAGGGCAGGGCCCGTCCCCTGTGCTGGCCCTGCTGAGGGACCTCGAGGGCTGTGTCCACTTCTGGGGAGCCCTGGAGGGGCTGGAGCGTGTCCAGGGAAGGGAACGGAGCTGGGGAAGGGGCTGGAGCCCCAGGAGCGGCTGAGGGAGCTGGGAAAGGGGCTCAGGCTGGAGCAAAGGAGGCTCAGGGGGGACCTTGTGGCTCTGCACAGCTCCTGACAGGAGGGGGCAGCCGGGGGGG
>VZRN01000794.1:2922682-3005944 GCA_013397935.1 Dasyornis broadbenti | reverse complement strand
TGGGCATCGGGCACAGCTTGGACTCCATGGGCTGGGAGGGCTTTTCCAGCCTCAGGGATTCTGGTAATCTATGATGCTATGACAACTGGTATGGACTGCCCTTGCTTCCATAACCAAGATGTACTCTTGGTATGGCTGCAGACTTTGGGGAGGACCAAACAAGCACCTGTCTTCATTTTAAAATCAAAGGGACTGGGAGTTCACTCTTGATATTTGCTTCTCCTCTTTTGTGAGTGTATTAGCAACTACAGCAATTTCTTTGGCTTCCTAATGCCTCGCCATCTCTCAAACCTAGAGGAGATGAAAGCTAAGCTTCATAAAACAGGGAAGTGAAGAGCACACAGAGAAGCAAAGTGAGCAGCAGTGAGTTGTTACTTCCCGCAGAAAAAATAAAGTGACAAACTTAACTAGTCTAGATAAGAAAAAAATTTGAACAGTATTTAAATTGTCTCCAAACTTCTTGAAATAAATACCTGTAAACCAGCCTTTTACAAAAATTGATAGGTAGAAGTTAACATGGCCTTGGCTCTTCTAAGGGTAAATGAGGGTAATCAATATTTTTTCAAAGAAGATAAAAATTCTGAACAGGAGTAGAAAATGTAGAAGGAATTGAAAAGCTGTTACACAAGGATAATTTACTGCCTTAGAATTAGGAGAAATGTTACCAGACAACATTTTGTTTACTGAATCTATTAAAAAGCTGCCTTGGTCATGAAGAAAATCTGTCTTAGATGACTGTGGTAATTTTAGAAAGCTGCTGACCAGCCGTGACTGTACATCTGCTGAATAACTTGGCAAACTGCCCCCGTTTCCAGTCCTTGGTCCTGAATGATTTAACAAGATGTGGCTTTGAATGCAGTGTGATACAGTTGGATTCGTTTCATGCCAGCTCCTGACACTGAATTTTTCTGAAGCTCTTTCAGAGCTTTTCTGCCCCTGTTTTCCTGCGGGGATGGATGGCACTGGTCAGAGGAAGTCACGCTATTGTTCTTACTATAACATCTCTGTTGTCTTGGGCAAGAACTGGGTTGTAAAAAGTGCTGCAGGCTGGAACCACTGGTCGGAGGAGAATGGGGCACAGGACTGACACATCCCAGCTCACCAAGCCCATCAGAGGCAGGCAAAACACCTCCTTTTTTCATTTACTGGGTCATTTGCTGCTGGAAGGCTGCTCTCAAATCTTCCCGTTCCAGCTGAGAATCCTCCTGATGTCCGGTCCATGTTCACTCGTGTCCAGTTTGCAGCCATCTGAGTGCTCTCTCATAAGCTGTGCACCACCCAGCAGTGCTTCCCTGCACTCCTGCCCGTGGGTGGCTGTGGCAACCCACAGTGGGGAGAGTTAATCTCTCCCTGTCTCTTGATAACGTCCCTGCCTCAAACTCCTGTTTGCCGTTATGTGGCCGTGCCACGCTGAGGACTCACAGCTGCATGGAGATCTGCTGGCCTGTTCAAGCCTTTCTCTTCCTTTGTCTTTCCGAGCTGATGAGTTTGCAGCAGAAATCCGTACTTGCTGCAGGAATTTCTCCCTGTTAAACTTCATCCTGTCTCTGACTTGTTCTCTGTACTGGGGCACTGTCAAGCTTTGCCTGTCAGCAAACTTCCTGATGATGGTCTTCTTTTGGCCATACAAGCCCAACTCCTGTCTGACAGAACCATACTAAAAAGAATGGCACTGGATTAATTAATTAATTAATTAATTAATTGCTCTTGCCTGTTCATAGAATCCCAGGATCCCTGAGGCTGGAAAAGCCCTCCCAGCCCATGGAGTCCAAGCTGTGCCCGATGCCCACCTTGTGCCCAACCCAGAGCACTCAGTGCCACTTCCAGGCCCTTCCTTGGGCACCTCCAGGCAGGAGAACTCCAAATCTCCCTGGGCAGCCCCTGCCAAGGCCTGAGCACCCTTTCCATGCAGAAATTCCTGCTGATGTCCACCCTGAGCCTCCCCTGGCACAGCCTGAGGCCATTTCCTCTTGTCCTGTACAGTTCTTTCATGATTCACTATTCTGTATATTCCCTTGCCTTTAGAACGCTTGAATCTTCGAGCTTTCTTCGTGCCTGTATTTTGGTGAAAATACAACCCAGAAATGTACCTTTTCCATATATAGAGCACAGGTCCACATTGTGTAGTTTCTGTCCTCCTCTTACTTGTGTGGAAAAAGAAACTCGTATTTAAATTTGCTTTTACCCTTGGAAAACCCAGTTTGGCTGGATTTTGAGGTTTTCTGAATTTATCTCTGGGTTTTTGAAACTCCAAGCCATTCCACAGCCTGACTGTTTTGCTGCATTGGGGTCATGTGCTCAAGAACTGGAAAGGCCTGACCTGTTCCAGGAAGGCAACCACATAATTATGGGGTGGCCACGCAGGCAACGTTGCCCACACAGGGTGAAGCCACACTGCAAGACCAGAAACTCTGCTTGCAAAGAGGTCAAACCACTTAGGATCCCCAGAGGTTTCTGTGTGTTCTGGGAGAACACGCTGTGTCATACACGTTTAAGTGGTGGCTGTGCCACAGGGGAGAGCATATGGAGCACTGAGGGTTCTTGAGAGCACCATGTCCCCGCCACATGAGCAAACAGGACCCATATCCCAAGCGCTGACTGGGAAAGCAGAGTGGTGAAAGCCACAAGAACAGAGGTGCGAGCACAATTTTGGAGATGTAGTTGTGCTTAGGGTTAATTGAGAATGGGCTTTCCCATCAGCAATCAGGTTGTGGCTCTACCTTAATTACAAGCCATTTAAACAAACAAGCCAGATGGAAAAGCAGGCCTGGGAAAGACTTTGACCCCAACCTCAAGGGGGTCACATTGAGCAGCTCCAAAGCAGCCACCTTTCACTGTGGGAGGGATGGACCAGCAGGGTGATCTCCACACTAAGGAGCCACCATAGACCTCTCAGTGACAACTGTTAGCAAATTGGAATGACATGCAAGTCGGATAGGAACCAAAAATATTAGGAGATGGTCCCTCTCTCTCCATTAGGACAGCATGGATGAGATCTGAATTCAGCCCTTTCTGCAGAAAGCCATAATTATATGTGTCATTCCTTTTCCAGTTCTCCGATTGCTAACCAAAATGGGAAAGCCCATCGCTTCCCATGAGAATAAACTGATCCCTGCTCACATGCACAGAAGGCAAAGGACTTCTGTGAAGCTCTGCCCAGAAGAGCAGAAAGTGCCTCTGAAGAGCCCACACTTCAAAAGGAGCAGGAGGGACCTGGCAGTGCCCCCAGATTAAAGAGGTTAGGCACCCAGGGTACAGAAGCATGTACCCGAATCAAGCATCACTATGCTGGCATGGCTTTGCTCTGGCAAGCTGAGATGTGATGCCAACTGACAGAAGTTTCTGGATGCCACTGTCCCACCCAGCAGCAACAACAACACAGCTCTGCCTGCTCAGCACAAGCACAGGCTGCTCCATGTGCCAGGGAAGTTCAAGGGGAAGAGGGTCACCCTCCTTGTGGGAGCTAAAGAGCACACAAAACTCCCAAACATAAGGTGCTGGCACATCACCTCCCAATGTGAAGGCGGGACCCAAAAGCAGGCTGAGTTGCTCCAAGCCCGCGCCCTCCACCTCCTCTGAGTCCCCACCACACCCCTTCACTTTCCTGGCTCCATGCCAGATCAGATTCCCATCAGCTCACCTCTGCCTAGCCCCACTCCTCGTGCCCAGCCCCAGGGCCACGACAGTAAGACACTCACGGAGATCTGTGCACCTGGGCTGCTGCATGTGCCGTGGCTGAGCTGAGCCACTGCTGGCCTGTTCCGTGTCTGCGGGGTTCATCCGCTTGAGTACGACAAAGTTGCGGTTTCTGGAGGATGCAGTGCCTTGGGATCTTGTTGGATTTGCTTTCTGCCCTCATGTTGGAATTCACTTGTTTAGGGACAATAACTAAAACCAAATGAATTGAGGACATCGAAGTCTTGGCCGCTTGGGGCAATGCAGACCTTGGTCGGGAGGTGGCACCCAGCGTGAGGCCAGGGTGTCCCGACACCAAGCACTCGCGTGTGTCTGATTTCAGTGTTACGTCGGGTCTGTCAGGCTCAAAGGCTGACAACAACTACCAAGAACAAGTGCTGGTGCTGCACCTGGAACATCGCAACCTCTGGGATCAATCCAGGCTGGGGATGAGCAGCCGGATCAGCCCTAAGAGAAGGAGCTGGGGGTGCTGTGGGTGAGAGCTGGGACCCAGAACCCCCCGTGCCCTGGGCTGAGCCCCCAGCATGGGCAGCAGGGGAGGGGGGGATTCTGCCCCTTGCTCAGGTGAGACCCCACCGGCAGAGCTGCCCCGGCCCTGGGGCCCAGCGCAGGAGGGACCTGGAGCTGCTGGAGAGAGCCCAGAGAAGGAACACCAACTTGATCAGAGGGATGGGGCAGCTCTGCTGGGAGGAAAGGCTGAGAGAATTGGGACTGTTCAGCCTAGAGAGGAGAAGCTCTGGGATGACTTAATTGTGGCCTTGCAGTGCCTGAAGGGAGCCTGAAAGAAAGATGGAGAGAAGACCTTACAAGGACCTGGAGTGACAAGGGGGAATGGCTTCCCACTGCCAGAGGGCGGGGTTACATGGGCTATTGGGAAGGAATTCCTCGCTGTGAGAGTGGTGAGGCTCTGGCACAGTTTGCCCAGAGAAGCTGTGGCTACCCCTGGATCCCAGGAAATGTCCAAAGTCAGGCTGGACAGGGCTTAGAGCAACCTGGTCTAGCTGCTCATCCCCTCCCAGGTTTTCCCATCCTCTCCATCCTTGCTGCACAGCTCATTAGCTGCAGAGGGCACAAGAGAGTAAAAGTAAATAAACTGAAATCTTGGCAGAGGAGTAGCTGCATCCCGTACTTGAGCTGGGAGATGGTGAAGTTCTTCATGTGGTAGAGGGGACTGACAGACGAAGTTACCTGGCTAAAGAGAAGACAGCAGTTCACAACTGAAAGAAAGATCCTCTAGTCACTATCCCAGCTCTCCTGTGATTCCAGCTCCAGTCTCACAGAGCTTTATTTCACTGCCAGCTCTGCATCTCCCCACTCTGGCCAGCTGAAGCTGCTTGTGCACGAGAACAGGATCTTTATTTCAGGCCGAGGTCTGTGAAACTTCAGCCTCAGCTCTGAACTCCCCATTACCGCTGCTGCCCCTATTCCCGTGGGGCTGGGGTTGCCAGTGTGGGCTGAGCCAGCGACTCCAAAACTGGCCAATCCCGGCCGCCTTTCTCCGCACCGCCCAATCACAGCCGTCCATTCAATCCGACCGCGGTCCCGCCAAGCTCAGCCCTCCGCTCGGCCCCGGACCCCGTTCGCCTGAGGCGCCGCTCCCGCCGCCGCCGCGGCCCCGCTGCCGCAGCCCTGGCAGGTGCTGTTGGAGCCCGGGAAGAGCGGGCGGGAGCTCCCCGTTCACGTCCCGGCCGGGAGTTCTCCCAGAGAAACGGGGGGGGCTGGACGGCGGGGAGGGATGGGATCGAACCCCGGAGCGGCGGCGGCGGCTGCGGCGGGAGCCGGACCTGAGGGGACACCGAGGGACGCGGAGCCGAGCGTGGCGGGAACGGGCGGGCTGTGATTGGCTGGGATGGCCGGCCCGGGGGGGAATAAATATCGTGCACAGAGGGGCGGCGGTGTCAGTTCGGGGGCCGAGAGGGTGAGAGTGGCGGGTGAAGGTGCAAGTTCGCGGCCCGAGGAGCGCCGCTGCACCGAGAGGGAACACCCGGCACCTGCTGATGTGGGGAGCGCCGGTGAGCACGGACGCGCCTCCCGCGTCAGCCTGGGCTGGGCCCGCGGCCCGGGCGTGGGGCCAGCGCTGCCCTTGGGGCAGCGGTAGTGGCTGTGCCCAGGTCTACCTGCTGCGTCCTGCGGGGCTCGGGTAGGAACGGCGCCGGAAAAACGGGGTAAAAAGCCTCACGAGTGTTTTGGCTTTCAAGTAACGTTGAAAACATAAGTAATAAACTTTTTCTGATTTTTTTTCCCGTAATTTCTCTTTACTTTTATAGTCAAGTATTATTTGATCCGGGGGAAGGTATGTGTTGGGGTTCAGGCCTCGTGCCCCCAAAGCTGGGATCCCATGGGGGTGGGTGTGACAGCTCCTGGAGGCATAGAAGTGATGCCAATAACTGACTTGTGGCTTTATCAACAGCCCCGGGCTGCAGTGAGAAGCAGGAGCAGCTTTTAGCTGGAGCAGTAGGAAGCTGAGGAGCTGGAGCTGAGGCAGCAGAGCTGAAGGAGACACAAATATGGTAGGGCTGGGAGTGAAACCCCTCAGGGGCTGGGCTAGGGACTATGGAGCCGGAGTAAGGATTGTCAGGCTGGGGCTGCAATATAGGTTCAGGAGCTGAGCTGAAAGCACACGGAGCTGGAGCTAAACCAAAGATGGTGCCCTGAGAACCACGAGCAGCCTTATGTGGTACTGCTGGAAAGATGCAGAGCCAGAGCTGGAAGAGCAGAGCTGGCAGTGAAATAAAGCTTGTGGGACCAAAGCTGAAATGACTGGGGCTGGGATGGGGACTATAGTGCTGGGGCTGGAATCATTCTGCAACTGGGATAGTGTCTGTGGATCAGGGAAGTGACTATAGGATGGGACACAAACCGAGGGGCTGGAACTGGAATAAAGATTGCTGGGCTGGGGTTGGAGTATGGATTCTAGAGCTGGAGGTGAAGCCTCAGAGAGCTGGAGCCAAAATGAAGACCCTGCTGTTTGAACCTGGAGCAGCTTCACCTGGCACTGCTGGCAAATGCAGATCTGAAGCTGGAAGAGCAGAACTGGCAGTGAAATAAAGCTTGTGGGTCTGGAGCTGAAATCACTGAGGCTGGGCTAGAGACTGAAAATCGGATAGAAACTGCAGAGCTGACAAAGGCACTGTAGACTTGGAGCTGAAATCACTGTAGGGCTGTGATATTGATTTTGAGGCTGGGATTGCGACAGAAAATGGCATTGAAACTGTAGGGCTGAAAATGGGACAAAGATCGCATCTCAAACCGTGGTTATGCTGGGCTATTGACTGCGTCTGTGCTAGGCACTGTAGGGCTGAGTCTGAAATCCCTGTGGGGCTGTGCTATTGACTGTGGGGCTGGGGCTGCCACTGAAAATGGCATAGAAATTGTAGAGATGAGAAAGGGACTGTGGGATTGGAGCTGAAATCATGGTGGGGGTGTCATACTGACTGTGGGGCTGGAGCTGAAATCAAAGAAGGGCTGGGATAGTGACTGTGGGGCAGGGTTAGAGACTGTAAGGCTGCAGCTGAATTGTTGCCCAGCTGGAGCCAAGATGAAGATCCTGCCTTTTGAATCTGGAGCGGCTTGACCTGGTGGTGCTGGAGAAATACAGACCTGGAGCTGGAAGAGCAGAGCTGGCAGTGAAATAAAGCTTGTGGGACTGGAGCTGAAATCACTGGGGCTGGGATGGGGACTGTAGGGCAGGAGCTGAAATCACAGGCTGGACTGGAGACTGAAAATGGGATAGAAACTGTAGAGCTGACAAAGGCACTGTGGGCTTGGAACTGAAATCACTGATTGTGAATTCAGAGCTGAGGCTGAAACTTCACAGACCTGGGCCTGAAATAAAGATCCTGTTCTCGTGCACAAGCAGCTTCAGCTGGCCAGAGTGGGGAGATGCAGAGCTGGCAGTGAAATAAAGCTCTGTGAGACTGGAGCTGGAATCACAGGAGAGCTGGGATAGTGACTGGAGAGCTGGCATCTCACAGAGGTGTTTATAAAGATTGTGGGGACAGGATGCAGAGCTGGGGATCAAACTCGGCTTTGGGGAGCTGATAGAAAACCCCTTGGCTTGCCTGAAATACCGACCCTGGCCTGGAGGTGAAATAAAAATTGTGGCTCTGGAGATGAGACAAGGCAGAGGAGGCAAAATAACGATCCTGGACCTGAGGCTGGAATAGGGACTGTAGAGCCGGAGGCAAAGCAGCACAGAGCTGAATCTGAAATAAAGACTCTGGGGTGCTTTGTATGGAGAGCAGGAGCTGCAATCAGTGGTGGAGGATGGGAGCTGGGATAAAGCCTTTGGGAACACACACTCCAGAGCAGGGTCTCTGGCCCCTCCAGGCAGGATGATCCCCAAACCCTGCTGATGCTCCCCAAAACACCCAGTTTGTGAGGAGTGGGTTGTGGCACTGCTGTTCACCCACTGGGTTGCAGCAATTCGGGCTGAAAAATGTGGATTGGGTTTTGGGATCAGGCAGATTCTGTGCCTGATAGAGGCTCACAATGGGGACGGTGTGTCTGGGGTCCCCACCGGCTTAGCCCGGGGTTCATCCCTGAGCACCCCACATTCTCCTGCCCAGTTTCTGATGCTCAGACACTTCCACCAGCACCCTCTTCCCAGGCTGCCATCCAGGGGATTCAGCTTGGTTTGGAAACTGATGCACCTCTATGGAAAATCCATACATGAAGCAAAACCAAGGAAATTATCCAGGACAGGACTATTTGATTGCACTGCAAGAGAACAGAAAAATGCTGCTGAATGGAAATGTGAGTCATGAACTAATCACCCTCAGCATTGCCAGACCTGAAGATGGAAAGAAACAAAAACAATAAAGGAGAACGGAAGAGAGAACAATCTGACAACGTTGCAGTTGGAGCATTTGGTAAATGGTTTTGGCTTCTGATTCAGAAATAAAGAAGATGCAACAAGGACCAAAAAAGAACATCACAATACTTGTGGAGGGTGAAAATGGCAATGTGGTTGTTGTGTAAATGCTTTGGCCAGAGTTTTGGGACATGAACTGGAGGTGTCGCGGCTCCTCATAGAACGATATCTTACTGATAAGATTTTCCCTGTCATAATAGAAAATGTCCTGTGAAACCATTCAAAACACATAACTGAACAATTTCAAGGGGAGCAGGGGTTGTAGGGCACGGACTTCACAGGATGATGATAAGCGAAGACATTTTATTGTAAAAATCCAGGGTTCTTAAACTGTTACATTGTTATGAGTTTACATACTTGTGAGGCACAACAAACGTGTTTAACCAACCACCATAAACCACAACAGGAACATACTTCAGGTGTAACCAATCACCAACCCCACAGTGTGAGCACTTATTGGTTCTAACAATTGTTTTCCAGTTATATAACTTGTTTTTCACCTCTAGTTTAGCTGAGTCATTCCCAGAATGCTCTCTGGTTAGCCGAAGTAGCAGAAGTGAGCAAGGATTTTACAAGGGCAACAAGGCCCTCACTTTGCAGGGCCTTTCTGCTCCTCAACAAAGGGGTACAACAGGATGTGATGATTTAATGTGACATGATAGCAGCAAGGAAGGATCCTTGGGGTAATTGTGCCCTTGACAATTCAGAATGTAGAAATCCCTTTCTGGAATGGAAACTGGGATCACAAACCAGTTTTTATTTCATTACCTCTTAACTTCACATTTACAATCTCTAACAAAAACTATATTCTCTTTTTCTCCCTCACACACAGAAGCTCATGTGCACACTGTTGGTAATATGCAAAATCCTTTTCCTACTAAAGCCAGCTACAGATTCCTCACAGTGAATAATTATGCAGCAGATGGAATGGGTCTTTTTCTTGGTATTTATAAAATACCCTTAATAGGTTTACAGCCAGCACTGTAGGTAGTCTCAAGCTGGTTTTGTTATAAAAGATTAAGTGATGGACTAGAAGCGATTTGTTGTAGGTATGTCTAACATGAACTAAATAAGCCACAGGAAATGGGCCAAGTAGCCCTGCACAGAGTCACTGGGAGACAGCTAAGTCACACTGTCCTGCTCTAACAGAGTGCCCATAGCTTTGCATAGAAGGTTGCATCTTTTTTTTCCCCTTTGTCTCTCAGCATTAAAGTCTTTGCCTACCCTGTTTGAGCCTTAGCACACCATTGCATTAACACTTTCTTTTGGATATTGAGGAGGTGGGAGACAGGTGAGGTACACACTTTGCAACAGAATTTCACTAGTGGACTAAATAGATCATGAAAATTTATTTATTCACTGAAAGCCCCTCAGCTTCAGAAGCAATAGCCTGATCACAGGGAGGCAGGGAGTAAAGTCTGACTCTATAAAACACAGGTCTCCCCAGGATGTGCTATGGGCCAAAAGCTCAGCCTTTCAGCCGAGACTGGAGATGTTTTTGTTAACCATGAGCTTGCTGCTCCTACAGAATACTCTGTTTCCTTAGCTACAAGCTGGTACCTATTCAGTGGTGAGGCTTTACTTGAAAATGTGTACAATCAGCACTGGGGATGTTTTGCTTATGCTTTTGCCCAAACTGTTTTATAACCCGATGTGTCACCACTGTGCTGCTCGGGCTTTTCCACAGGATGCCTCTTTTTATTATTTGTTTTTCTAAGCCTCTCTAAGCTTTTCTGGATGGGTCATTACAATGCCATCATTCCATGCTGCCAGCGGTGACAGCATGATGTGACTGAGTGTCTGCAGGGAGGGCTCCGAGCAGGGCCCGGGCTGTGCTCCAGGGGCCCAGCAATGGCACCAGAGCAACGGGCAGGGACTGAGCCCAGGGAGCTCCCCCTGCACAGGAGGCACAACTTCCTCCCTGGGCAGTGCCCAGCCCTGAGCACATTGTGCACAGAGGCTCTGGAGGCTCCTCCTTGGGAAGATTCCAGAGCTGTGTGGGCACAATCCTGTGCCCTGTGCTCTGGGGCAGGGAAGTGGCACCAGATGCCCACTCTGCTCCCTTCTAACCTGACCCATCCTGGGATTCTGTGATTATAACCAATACTGGTGGCTCTCTGGACACGGCTCCCAGCTGGAAGCATCATGCTCCCGCTTGTGTTTCCACAGCTGTTTATTTCTACCTGCTCTTGCTGGGAACACAAAAACTGTGTTAAAAGGAGTTGGAGTCCTCTAAGGAGGCTCAGGGGTGGCTTAATCAGTCCCTACAACTCCTGACAGGAGGGGGCAGCCAGAGGGAGACTGGGCTCTGCTCCCAGGGAATAAGGGATAGGACAAGGGGAAACGGCCTCAGGCTGGGCCAGGGGAGGCTCAGGGTGGACATCAGCAGGAATTTCTCCATGGAAAGGGTGCGCAGGCCTTGGCAGGGGCTGCCCAGGGAGCTTTGGAGTCCCCATCCCTGGAGGTGTCCAAGGAAGGCCTGGAGGTGGCACTGAGTGCTCTGGGCTGGGCACAAGGTGGGCATTGGGCACAGCTTGGACTCCATAGGCTTGGGAGGGCTTTCCCACCTAAGTAATTCTGTGATTACATAATTTGATGACCTATGTGTGTCCCTTCCAACCCAGGATATTCTATGTTTCAATGGAAAAATCCACATGCCCCACGCTGCCAAGCCCTGCAGCAGCCATCTGCAATCCCTTCACAGCATCACTACCTTACTTTGAGTGCAATCCAAGTGGTTTTTAGAAAAAAAAAAAAGAGCCAAAAAAACCCCATGAAAGACACTTCTTGACTTTGGTCACCCATGTTGGAGGAAAAAGAGAGTTCTCAGGGGAGCTGTAGTCCCCAGCAGCATTCCTGGTTGGGGATGAATTTCTGCCATGAAGAAGCAACAAGAAAGAGAGTGTACTGCCTTTTTAAAAATCTGTCTAAACCAAAGCTTCTCCAATGATGTAGATATGCACGTCATGGCTGAAGGTTTCACAGAGCTCTGAGAAACTGATAGCTTTTCAGTTTACTTCCACATCCCCACTTGCTCAATTCCCAGCATGGTCAAGGTCCAGGGTTTTGACCGACTGGTCTTAATATTTAGCTAATTTAAATGCCAATTAGACTACTTTGGTGAATAAAGCATGGTAGGGATTTGTTACCAAGTTTCTGCTATTGCTTTATGTCAACAGATAGATTTTCAAAAACAGGATTCCAAGGGACAGCAGCACATTCTGTTAGCAGTTGAACAAGGTGGATTTTTGGTAATAGTAAACCTCAAAAGTTGATAATACATTGCACAACCGCAGAGAAGAGGAGCAATTTTAAACTTTTCAGAACTAGCACATCTCAGACACTGACCACCAAGAAGGTTATGTTGTCCTGAGCCCATTTACTTCACGGGGTTTGCTCTGAGTTTTAGATACAGAGGAAGAACGCATACTTTGTCTTGGCGTCTCTTTCCCTACTGCAGTGGATCCAGTTGTTCTGCCTGTACAGAGGAATTAAACCATTCCCCTCGTGTCTGACTGTGTATTGACTTTTATGTTTTAATTGAGCTCTGTGAAGTCAGTGAGGCTCCACAGAGGCAAAGCAGATGCAAAACCAGGTCAGACAGCTCATGGCTCCCCTAAGGGCTCCCACCACGACCTCACCAGGGCACGAGGGTCCCGGGCTGGGGCGGGCGAAGCCGTGAGGGGACGGGTGAAGCTGTGATGGAGCGGATGAAGTCGTGAGGGGACTGGAGAAGCCGGGAGGGATCGGGTGAAGCTGTGATGGAGCGGATGAAGCCGTAAGCAGACGCTGAGTCGAGGAAAGTTGTAAGTGGGCGGACAACATTGTGAGCGGGCATACGGACCCGAGAGGGGCCGGGCGGGGCCGGGCTGGGGCGGCCCCTTGGGCGGGTGAAGCTGTGAAGAACCGGCCGCGCTCCGCCTCTTCCTGCGGCAGTCGCGTAGTTGCAGCCATGGCGCCGCGCTGGGAAGCAGCTGTTCTCCTGCTGCTCCTCGTCCTGCCGCCGGCGAGCGCGGGGCTGAGCGCTTACTTCGGCACCAAGTCCCGCTACGAAGAGGTGAACCCGCACCTGGTGCGCGACCCGTTGTCGCTGGGTCCCGGGGCGGGCGGGTCTCTGCCCGCCTCCTGCGCTCCGCTGCAGCTCCGCGCCGTGCTCCGGCATGGCACCCGCTACCCCACGGCCGGGCAAGTCCGCCGGCTGGGCGAGCTGCACGCCCGGCTGCTCCGCCGGCCCGCGGAGGCCGCCTCCTGCCCCGTCGCGGCCGCTCTGGCCGCCTGGCCCATGTGGTACGAGGAGAGCTTGGACGGACGGCTGGCACCGCAGGGCCGGCGCGACATGGAGCAGCTGGCCCGGCGCATGGCCGCTCGCTTCCCGGCGCTGTTCGCCGCCCGCCGCCGCCTGGCGCTGGCCAGCAGCTCCAAGCACCGCTGCCTGCAGAGCGGGGCCGCCTTCCGCCGCGGGCTCGGGCCGACCCTCGACTTCGGCGGCGACGGTGAGTCCGGGACACCCACCCCCTTCCCTGGGGGAGCCCTCGGCTCTCCCTGAGGAGTTGGGAGACTCTCACACCCTCCCTGGGGAAGCCCCCTGTGTTTCCTGAGGGGCTGCAGAAGCCCTCTGATCTTCCCAAGGGGCTAGGGATGTTCCATACCCTTCCCGAGGGTGCCCCATGCCCTCCCTGATGGTCTAGTGGTGTCCCGTACCCTCTCTGAGGGAATCCTGGCTCTCCTGGAGGAGCCCCCACTGTTCTCTGAGTGAGGGGGACCCATGCCCTGACTGAGGGACTCCCTTGTTCTCTCTGAGAGACTGGGGCAGCCCCCAGCCTTCCATGAGGGATTCCGGGCTCTACCAAAGGGGATGGGGCTGCCTCACACCCTCCCTGAGGGATTCCTGTGCCCTCAAAGAGGGGCTGGCAGAGTCCTGTACCCACCTCGAGGAAGCTCCATCCCTCTCTTGAGGGACTTCTGTCCCCTCCCTCAGGGCTGGGGTAGCCTCTGTCCAACACTGAGGGAGCACTATGACCTCGCTGAGGAGCTGGGAGAGTGCTGTGCCCTTCCTGGGTAACTGGAAGAATCCCACACCCTCTCTGATGGGGAGACCCTGATGCTCCCAGAGGGACTGGGGGTATCCCCTGCCTTCCCTGTGGCTGAAGATAGCCACAAGTCCCAAAACCTCCATTCCCTGGTTGAAGGGGACCCTGTGTCCCCTCTGTGGGGACATGGCTGTAGTGGGCAGGCTGCCACTTAGAACGTGTCGTGGTGGCCACATCCTGCTACCTCTGGGGATGGTGGTGCCTTCCCTGATGCCCCTGTTTGCTTTCAGAGGTGGAGGTTGAAGTTAACGACTCCCTGATGCGGTTCTTTGATCACTGTGCCAAGTTTGTAGCCCTGGTGGAGGAGAATGATGGGGCCATGTGCCAGGTGAATGCCTTCAAACAGGGGCCCGAGATGAAGAAGGTACTGGAGAAGGTTGCCAGTGCCTTGTGTTTGCCAGTGGAGGACCTAAATGCAGGTAAGGAATTCCTCTTGCAGGTGGCTTTGGCTCCAAGTCTGGCGGAGAACGCCTTCCAAGATGTGTAGTTATGCAGATCAGGTAATTTAAAGTGCCTGTGAACTGGAGATGCAGTCTCTAATTAAGTGCATGAGGCTGTATGTGTTGGTGTTGCAGTAATGAATGATTGTTGGTTAGTGCTCAGAAGAAAAAGATGTTTGAAAACATCTTTCTTGTAGATGAAATTAGCTTTACCTAGTTCTGGAGGTATTTGAGTGTTTTTCTTTTAATTCTACCTTCTAGAGCAGGTGTAGCTTTTGTTAAACCTGTTACAACTTAAGCACATAAAGCACCTTGGGAAAAGCAGACCTGTGTGTGTTCTAACTCACTTGTCCAGAGTAGAAGTGCTGGGTTTCCCTGTGTGGTCAAGCGGTGGAGAAATCCCCTCCCAAAGTAAGTGTTACTTATGGGATTGCAGCTTTAGGGACCTTCTGGAAACAAAGTCCAGCCTGGTGCTGCTCATACTTGGCTGCTAAAGTGGAGGGGGAGTTGTCCAAGACCTCACACCTTCCCTGTGTTGACTCTTCTGTCCTTTGTGGTGCTGAGGCTGCACCAGCAGCTGACACCTATAACACATCAGGAGGTGTGCAGCTTTTGATATGAAACACTCTTGTTTCCCCTTGTAATGTGAAGAGCTTGCAGTCCAAAATTTAGATTTTTGCACAATAATTCTGTTAAACTGTGTATATTTGGTGCTTGGCCTTCTTCCTGCTAATTATTTATTGGGTTTCGTTGTTTGCATTGCCCAACAGTAATTACAATTAATTTTGGAGGTAAGTTGAGAGGAAGTTGCTACTTGTGGAGCAGTGGTTTATCTCTGGATTGTTTGTTGGATTTGTTGCAGATCTTGTTCAAGTGGCTTTTCTCACCTGCTCATACGAGCTGGCTATAAAAAATGTGACCTCCCCATGGTGTTCCCTCTTCAGTGAAGAAGATGCCAAGGTATGTGGGGCTTGGAGCAGCCTGATCTAGTGGGGAGTGTCCCTGCCTGTGGCATGGGGCTTGGAATGAGATGGTCTTAAATGACCTTCTATCCTAAACCATTCTAAGACTCCTTCTATTTGGTTTTGTGGACTGTCAGATTTCTAAACCAAATAAATGCCTGTTAAGAAAACCCAGTAGAACCCAGATAAATGAGGCAAATGTTTGTTCCTTTTCTTTCAAAATCGTTTGATGTAACTTTTGATGTTCAGCAAGGCTCCCCCAAGGCTCTTAAGGAAATTTCCCTGGGAAAGAGGGAAGACCTTTGCCACAGGTAGGTGCTTGGCTAAAGGGTGGGCAGTTAGGACTAAGTGGTCTCCTCTCTTAAGAGTATCAGGGTCACCAAGGGCTTCTGCTGAGACCTGCCCTGTTCAGTGTAGTTATAAATAACTCAGCAGGGAGCTGGGAAACAACTTTGATGCTGGGAATTGTCAGGAAAGGAACAGAGAACAAGGAGAGCACCGTGTGCTCTTGCATAATTCCAAGGCACAGTTCTGTCTGAGATGTGTGCATGTCTCTGGAATGTGAAAACAGACAAGCTGAGTTAAAGGAGTGGGATGGATTCTGTGGAAAGAATGATGAGCCAAAGGCAAAATCAGAAGTGCTAAAAAAGCAGTGGATAATGGTTGCCTTGTGATGTGCAGTACCTCACCTGAGTGTAGCCAGATACTGCGTTTGGTGGCTCTTTGGTCTCATCTGTTGTCTGGTTTTATACTGAAGTGGTTTCAGCTGGAGCCTTGGTGTTGTTTTTGTGTAATTGCTCCAGGCTGTGAGCTTTTTGTTTTCCCTTAGTGCAGTAATAAAAACCTGTGAGCTCTGGCTTTAGGTGCTGGAATACCTGAATGACCTGAAGCAATACTGGAAGAGAGGATATGGCTATGACATCAACAGTCGCTCCAGCTGCATTTTATTCCAAGATATCTTCCAGCACTTGGACAAAGCAGTGGAAGAGAGCAAAAGGTAAAATCAAAAGGCTTTCATGCGTTGGGAATGAGCTTTCTGTGGTCAATCCTGAACTGGATTTCATGTGAATACAAGTTCAGTACTTTATTTCCAAACATGGCAACATTAGGAGAGTTGGAGCTAGGAGAATTTTAACAGAGAGAATACAGTTTTTACTGGAGCAGTATTACTTTAAAGAGTATATTTTTTTCATTTTCATTGATGCTTTTGTGTCCAGATGGAAATACACTATCTATTAACTTGCTGATCCACTCAGGCCTTCAGTGGACAGCCAGCTGCTGTCTGATAGTGGTGCTCTGTTCCTGCACAGTTTGAGAGGAGACGTTGAGTTAAAACAATGAGCGTTTTTGTGTCAAATGTCCTTGTTAAAAATAATCTGTTGCTTAAATGCTAATTTACAACCTGTGTGCGTTTTCCTTTTGTAAACTGAACAATTACGAAATTCATAGTTTAATAATCAGTCATGTGAATTAACACCTTAGCAGATTAGTATGGAAATGTTTATAACAATGCAAGGTATCAAGGATAGGGCCATAAGATTGTACAATGCAAGGGGAGTGATCCGTTTTGTTCCTTTTTAGTGTAATTTCCTCTTTGAACTGTGACAGCCTTTCAGTCCTTGCATTATATACCCTAATTGTATCTCAAGTGTATATAGAACATCCCTGGATGTTTAACAATAACAATTTAAAAAGACCCTGAAAAAGGTGTAGTTGGAAAATAAAGAGATGGAGATTTCTAATTTATTTGGAGCTGAATCAGCAGCTGCTAAATTGGGAGGTGGGAAGAGCAGGTATCTGAGGAAGAGCTGAAAAGGCCTGTGATAACTTCGTCCTGTCTTTCAGCATTGGCTGTGGAAGTTTAGTTGCAATCCCTGGGGCTCTCGTGTTGTTTTGCCATCATAGAGGGAAGCAGGCAGTGAGTGCAAGGGATCAGGACCCTAAATCTTGCAAAATCCCAAGCTGGGTGAGCAGTTTTCAGGATGAGCATCATCCTTAACAGGAACCGGAAAGCCGGAGTAGCTGAGTGCCACAGGAGCGTTACTCCCTTCCACAACGGAAGGTGGCAGTCGTAAAGCACTGGAGACTGGGAATAAACTGGATTGGGTAACCCTGGATGTAGGAATCTACTACAGGCACTGTATTGGAACAGCTTGTCTCTCTTGGAATTTAGGGAGTGGAGGTGCAGCTAATCCTGTTTCATCTAGGGAGAGAGATTTAGCTCTTTTTTCATCTGTGGAGAGAGACATCCTGTGGCAGTGTGAGAGTACAAATGAAAACAAGGAAAAAAATATGCCAGTCTCTTTTTGTCTTTTTATGGTAATGGTCAACTTCAAGGCTGCAGGTTAAGTATTTTTGCAGCAGTTTCTTACTTAGACAGTGAATTTTTGTGATGATAAGTCTTTCAGTCGAATGTTGTTTCAGTTTAACAGCGTTTAACATTGATTAATAACTGCTTGCTCTGAGAATTTAAGAACAGGAAGTTTACTTCCAAGGCATTATCTTTGCTGTAAGATCTCTTATCTTTTTGGATAGCTTAGATGGGGCTATCCAGAAGTAGAAGGGGAAGCGTTTATCTCCTGGGAAGAAACTGAGGGATCTGGATTATCTGTTCTTCTCCAGGCGTGGCAGTGGAGAGCAGTGTTGACTGCAGGAGTGCTGTGGTTTTGTAGCATACTTTGTATTTATGTTCAATAGCTTTGTCCTGTTTTCACTCCCAGTTACAGTGGAATGAAAATGAGAAACCTTGCCTTTACTGTAACCCCTGTTTCTTCCATGAAGTGATTGTTGACCTTGCAATCAGCTCACCAAACTTAGTTGCCTTATCAAACTTTGCTTTTATTTCTTGGGTGGAAAACCCCTCCTGCTGGTTAGTCTATCCTTAAGAATATGGGGTAATAAATACCTGTTGCTAGTTAGTCCCACTGCAATTTGCAATGCAAAAGTTTCAGCTGTTTTTAGGATCTTTCAACATCTAATGTTTTAGACCTTACCACAGGCTCAGGGGGCTATTCAGGACCACATTCCTCCATTCCTCCTTACCAGTCTGATAGGAAGCATCATGGTCACATTTCTAGAGAGAGGTTGGACGCCAGAGCTCTCTCTTCCACACAAATTTTCTTAATTACAAGAAAACAATGAAATGTGTCACAAGAGATGTATATAAAATGAAAACGTTTTCGCTTAGGAAATAAATTTTGGTTGGAAGTTTCACTTGTTCCATACCAAATCCATGTGCTTTGTTGTACTGAAATGGCACAGTTGAGCAGGTGTCTTATGTCTTCACAATTATAAGGTGGTTTATGGTCTAAGAACTGTGTTTTTCCCAAGTCTGCCTGCTAGGGGTAGAAAATAGCCAGAGAAGCTGGTGGAGAATTACTTTTCTATGCTGATTTTCCCAGGAGTTTAGTGGAGAATATTCTGCTAACAGGAACTCTGTGTGTGTTGATGAGAAATCCAGGTATTTTAGTAGTTAATGCAATATGAAGCTGCTCATCTGATTTTAAAAACCTTTGCAGCTGCACACTTGGGCAGTGGTGGATTTGCAAATCAGCTGTGGCACACTTTAACCTCATCAGCTGTTCACTAAAGCTGTTTTAGACTTTTTTTTTCCTAGCTTCAAATATTTGACAAGTCTGCCTTTCCTGCTTGTGAAAGAGATTATGAAATACCTGCTATTGCTTGTACTGTCCCAATGGATTACTGTAAGGCTGTGGATATTGGGAATCATGCTTTGTGCAGCCACCTCAGTTTTTACAGTGCATGTTGATAATCCCAGCCCAGCTGCACATGTGCATTGCAAAATACTTGGTGGTGGTTTCCTCTAAAGACAGTAAGGATGTTCAAGGTTTTAAAAAAAGATTTGAATTTGAATATGGTTCAAGATCCAGCGAAGGTGATCTTTTGTGAGTTATGCTACAATGCTGTATGGTAAACAGACTAATATGGCAATTTACTGGTAGTTTTTATTGTTCTGTGTAATTTGCCTTCCCCTTTGCAGCTGACTTCCCAACACAATTGGTAACCTTTCAGGAGTCATTCACTGCTGTGCCCTAATAGCTCCTTCCAAAGCTATGACTCAGTACAAAGGAATATAATGGATGATTTAAAACTACGTCACAGTTCAAAACTCTTTTTATAGTATGTACAAAGGGAACTGAGCAAAAGGCTTCTGTGTATGCAGTAGCAGTAAAAATAATTAGATTGAAAATCCCCTTTTGCTCATATTCAAAGCATTCAGTCAATTCTTTTATTAAAACCCCTTCACTGCTGCTGGGATGATGTTCATTAATAAACAGTCAATGTCTCAATCAGCAGTTCTGTATCACAGTGTATGGTTGGCTTTGCTCCAAGGTGGGACTTCTGACATGACTAAAGGGTGCTTTTGGGGAAGCCAGAGGTGCGAAATTCTCCATCAATCCTAGTGTTCAGCAGCATCCCTGTGTCTGCATTTCTGAAGTGTGTGTGTTTGCTGACTTCTCTCAGAGGATTGGGCAGCCCAGGGCATCTCCCCTGGGGATGTGGCTGTTCATCTGTCTGCCCAGAACTAGAGATTTAAAGTGTTTCTTGTGCCTTTCAGACTCCCCAGGATCTCCTTAATCTCATATTAATTACTGAATACATACTTGCTCAGGATTGAGCTGGAAAAGTATGTCAGCAACTTTTATGGAGTTACAGCCTTATATGTAAGAATGAAAAACCTAAATGTAACAGACAAATGAACTGGTCTGACCAGTGTCCACCTTGGGCAGGAAGGATTTGAAAAGTGGCATCAGCCTCTTGGTTTGGTTTTGGCTCATTGCGATGGATCAACACTGAGCATCATCACCGTGGGTGCTGCTGCAGTAATGCATTTCACCTCTGAGGTTTGAAACAATGGGAGAGGTGGGATCAGCCAGGAAAGAGCCTTTGAAAGTGTAGCAGCTCTGCAGTAAAACACAACGAAGCCTAATTAGCTTGGAGTGATTTAAGTCTTGCAGGGCTAGATAAGAGCCTTTTAATCAGGGGTTTTAATGAGTTTTGTGTAGTCCAGTCAGCTTTTCAAGTTTGCTTTTGTCATGAGTGAGCTTGTTCCTTGTTGCAACAGAAGGAAAATTTTATCTTGTCAGTATTAGTGGTGGCATTTTTTTGTGTTGGTGCTGATTCTGGACATGATTGGCTGTCTTCTCTTCTACTATTTATGGTGGGAAATTTTGTCATATGAGGACTTAATGCTATTTGACCGGGGGCTTTTTTATTTTAATTTTCTTTTTCTCCCTCTGGTGATAACCCTCTGAGCACCACCACTATTAAATATTTCTACTGCCCTCTGAATCCCACAACTGTGTTCCCTGATCTCTGCTGCTTCCTGGTATGTTTAGGGTTTGTCCTGCTTTTTTTTTCCTCCCCGCTAAAATAAATCACAGGGAGAAATGGGAAATCTGAAAATAGCTTTTGAAGTCCTTTGTCCTGGCTTTTTTATTAGGGAGAAAAGGGACAATGTAGACAAAGGCTGCTTGTTAAACAGGTGCTAAAACTTAGCTTCTTTGCGGTAGTTGAAGGGATTTTTTTTTTTTACATGAGGTTTGAAGGTTGGCCAGTTAAGCTTTGCAACAGGAAATGTTTCTTCTTACCCCACAATTTCTTGTGGTTTGGGTTATCTCTAACTGAAAGTCCTACCAGTGCTTAGGAAATAAACTTTGGTTGAAAGAAGGTGCCCTTTTTCCGTATGGAAAGTAAATTATCAGTGGTCCTGGGAAGAATAGGAATGATCTGCTCTTGAGGATGGGTGATCTGACGCAGAAGATTGCGCGTTAAACCCAAATCTGCTGAGATCCAGGAGAACTAGAATTTGCCTGGATTACAAATCCCACATCTGTGCTTCTCCATGATGCTTTTTTTTTCCCCATGGTGAGACTTGGCTTTTGGGGTTGTAGTGCTGAATTGTTCAGTACTTTCATAATTTTCTACTGTGGTCAGATTTACTTAGAAGGTAAAAATCCATAAAAACCCAACGTGGGCATTTCAGGAGCTGACGCATCTCTCCGATTAACCCTGCTTGTGCTCTGCCTACTGAGAGCTCCTTCTGCTTACTTGGAAATGCCCCATGAAATGAATATGAAAAAATCACTTTCAAACAGGCTCCTGACATTTTATGGCAGAGTTTTATGCACAGTCCCTTCATCTCCCTCTAAAGGCGGGACTGAGATGGACTCAGTGGGCTTTCCCAAGCCATGTACTAGTAAATAAAAGGGAGGGGAAAAGTGGATTGAAAGGTCATTAGCAATTGCTAGAGTACAACGCTGAGAACATTGATGCTTCCAACATGACGCTGAGTCATTGATCGATTGTGAGGCAAATTGAGTGTGGAAACATCAGGCCCGCCTTTTAATATTTTATTAGCCTAGGCTACTGTTTATCAAGTGTTCTGTTGCTTGTTCTGTCTCTGCCTGTATCAGAAATGCAGGGGCAGTGGCAACCTTTGCCTGTGTGTATTCTTTGAAGAGCTAATCTGTCGTCATTTTCCCCATGATTAAAAATTGCTGTTTAACCTTGATGGCCATTTCTATTATTATTGCTGGATACCACGTCTGAGCTGGAGTCCTGACCCTGGAGACTGAACAGGGAGTGCTGGAGCAGTCTAGGAAGTCAGATGCTGAGGGAGCTGGTATGCCATATGTTGAAGAGGTGTTGTTGTATCAGGAAACAGTTTTAATCCTCATTAAACTAATCTAGTGGGGTAGCTCTGAGTGGGAGGGGTTTGTTTTGCCTCCCAAGGTGGTTTGGCCTGTTGGCATGAGGATTTCACGCGATTAAAGCAGGTGAAGGGAAAACTCAAGTTACGCTGAGAATGAGCACCTTGTTCAGTCCTTCTTTTGTCACTTCTGTCCTTGTTGTTATAAACTTGTTTGTGCTGTAATTTGTTTCCTGCTTGGCAAACATATGTCTTGCTGGGTTTTTTGTTTGTTGTTTTTTTTTCTGTATTTTTTTGGGATTTACTTCCATTTCAACATTCCTGTTTAGCATCAGCTGGAAAGTAAAGCCAAACTTTGCTTAATGCCAGAATTGATAGCCAGAATGTTAATTTTTTTTTTTGTCTTAGTGTTTCTGAAGCCTTTTTTGGGTGGGGGGATGTGAAATCCATTCCCTGTGGAATCAGTAATGCCTGTGTAAAGTTGTTTTGGAGATTTTCACGGCATATTTACATTCCCAGCTTCCTTCTCAGTTAACAGAACACAGACCACCATGCAGCTGGGATGACATGAAAATACAAATAATTAAATAAGGGAAAGATTTAAAAAGCAGCTCCAGGAGAGAATCAGAATTCCAGGCCAGTCTTGTAGAAATAATGCTGCAGACTGCTGAGTGCCTTGGTGAATATGATACACCTGACAAGTGTTGGGACGGCTCTTTAAAAGGAAAACATTGGTCTTGGTGCTCTTGGGAGGGATCAGCAAATATAAAATTGGGTGATCTGGTAGCCACAGTCATGATTGCCAAAGCTCTTTCTCAACAGGCTTTGTTATGTAAGGAAATCAAGCAGATGGGGTTAAGGGGGAAGGTCCTTATATGGGGGGAAGAAAAATCGATAAAATTACAAGAAATGGAGGCAGCTGATTGATTTTTTTTTCCTAGCAGAGATAGAGTTGGAAAGAGCTGACCTGTTCAGAATGTTGTAAATGACCCAGGGAAAAAAGAGGTGACAAGTTCAGTGGCACTGCAAATGTGGCAGTTTTGTTCAAGGTAAATAAGAGTAATCATTTCTGCTAGGAAGATTGTAAAAGGACTTGGTGAGACTGAGTGGGCTGGAAAACTGCAGAGCTGTCAAGTAATCCACATGGGGAAAAATGACCTTATCACCTGTTGGATAGAATCTGGGAGAACTTATTGCTCAGGGGCTGACTTATGAGGTTGTTGTAGCTGTCTGGAGATATCTCAAACTTCAAACAAATGGGGTATCGAGCAGCCTGGTCTTTGGAAGTTGTCTTCCCCCATGCCACGGGTTTGGAATGAGATGATCTTTAAGGTCCCTCCCAATCCAAACCATTCCATCATTCCATGTTGGATATCAGGAATCAGGCAGAGAGCTCATGGGTATAGCATGGATTTGTGATGTGGCTTATGGTTCTTGACTATTGTGCATTCTAATACTCTGATCTTAAGGGTTGCAGCTCATTTGGAAAATTGTGGAAGGACTAAGGATTTCTCAACTTGGAAAGAAAATTATTGCAAAGCTGGAAGTAGAAATGATTGAATGGGACATAGCATCTACAAATAGGAAAAAATAAAAGCAGTGTGTGAAGCTGTGCAACTCCTTGCCACTGGATGTTGTGTGCGTTAGAAATGCGTGTGGGTTTAAGGAGAGATTTGGCAAAGGAATGATTCATGACCCAGAAGCTACATCTGGCCCAGGATAGTCCTGAGCTGGAAACTGCAGGAGGTCAAAGGAGTCTCCTTCCCTAGGCATCTGTGTCTTGCTGCTATGACAGGAGGGACGTGAAGGTGTCCTAAAATCTACAAATACTTCCCTGCAGGTGTGTGTGGGAGGGGGAGGATATACATGAACTGGTCAAATGGGTAAGTGAGGGAAGGGAAGAAAAAGGGATCCAAGGATCTAAAAGCTTTACAGTTTTGAAATGAGCAAAGGGCTCATAAATAGCAAGGGGAGAACACAGGCAGAAGCACTGGTTTTGGAGGAGCTGGAAGAGTGGTGAATGTACAGCTCTTGGTGCAACAAAGGCATATGTGGAAAAATGTATAATGTCCTCCATAGAGAACCTTTCTGTGGTTTGAATGCTGCTTCTTTTGAACGGGAAACAGAGGCAGGGTTTGGATTTGTTTTTAAGGGATGTTTGCTAAGGGGGAGAGTCTGAGGAGTGGAGTCAGAAGATTTCAGGCTCACCGGGAGCACAACACAAGGTGTGTGTCGGGCTGCACGAACATTGTGGCTACAGTGAGCTGGTAGGGTCCATCCTGGGCCTACCACTGAATTCCTGCTGAGCTGATCAAAGTTCCAATCCGCAGGCAAGTCTCCCAGTTAACCATTTTTCCATTGCTTTGGGTTGGAGCGGCAGAAACGCCTCCTTTTTCAGGCCAATCAACACGTGTCTCCCGAAAGCTAAACCTGTATTTACATGTGCTAGATCAAGTGACCTAGGCCACTTGGAAATGGTCCCCAAAAGCCATCATCCTTCTCTGGAGCAAGAGTCAGATTTTCTTGGCTGGTGCTTCCTGGCACAGCAAGGCAGCCGTTATCTTCCCTTTGGCTGAGCAGAGTGCAACCTTTTGTTACATAAACTGTCCTCATTCATGATACGAGTCACTGCCTTGATTTGCTGACCTGTGTATTGAGGGAGCATCGTCTCCTTTTGGACTGCTTGGTGTCCTCAGGAATTAGGAATGGTGGTATTCCTGCTGCTCATTTGGACTGATCAACTGGGGAGGGACAAGTGTTTTCCTGCATCACTGGATCACTGTCTTCAAACTCAAGACTAAATTTGGTAAATGCTGCTGATGATTTGAAGGAGACTCTCACATCCAGTGAAGGGCTTGACTGTGGGTTGGAGCTCCAGCCCCTTCCCCAGCTCTGTTCCCTTCCCTGGACATGCTCCAGGGCTCTCTGGCTGGGAGGGCCCAGCTCTCAAAGTGACCCTTGGCAGGGCCTGCACAGGGGATGGGCACTGCCCTGGGCCTGTGGCCACCCCATGGCCGGCACAGTCCAAGGGCCCATTGGTCTCGTGCCCCCCGGACACCCTATGGCTCCTGTCCAGGCACTGGCACAACACCCCCAGACCCTTTCCCCACAGGCCTTTTCCAGCCCCTCTGCTCCAGCCTAGAGCTGCAGGGCTTGGGGTGACCCCTGGGCAGGATCTGGCACTTGGCCTTGTTGAGCCTCGCCGCATTGGCCTCAGATTGATACTTGGGCAAAATGTAGGAAGCTGCATTTAAAATGTCTGTAACACAAGGAAATTTCCAAACAGGTTTTTCTCAGGAGTAACACAAGTTCAAGCTACCCTTCAGCCGTGGTTGCTGGCAGCTGCACAATGTGTTGGTGTTTTGCTTTAAAGCACGGGCTCTTGTTCATTCCTTTTGCTTCTTTTCTTTTGTAGTTCCAAGCCCATTTCTTCACCTTTGATTGTCCAAGTTGGGCACGCAGAGACCCTGCAGCCCCTGCTTGCCCTTATGGGTTACTTCAAAGATGACGAGCCTCTCCTGGCCAACAACTACGCCAGGCACGCGCAGCGGAAATTCCGCAGCGGCCGCATCGTGCCTTACGCAGCCAACCTGGTGTTTGTGCTCTACCACTGCGACCACGTGAACGCCTCCCAGGAGGAGTACCAGGTGCAGCTGCTGCTCAATGAGAAACTCATGGCCTTCCACCACTCCAACGAGACCATCTCCACTTACGCAGACCTCAAGGATTACTACAAGGACATCCTGGAAAACTGCCACTTCAAAGAGGAGTGCGAGCTGCCCAAAGTCAACGTCACTGCTGTTGATGAGCTGTGAGGGAATGAAATGGAGCGAGTGTTCTTCAGATTGGTCTGGGTTCAGTTCCACAGGAGTGGGGAACAAGCACTTTGGATGATTTGCTGCTGCTGTGTTGACTTTCTAACCTTGCAGATTTGGGGGGTTTAGCTCAGCTCAGTGCACTGATTCTCTGTTGCATAGCAGAGCTACAAAAACAACTGTGGTGACAGGCAAGTTGTAACAAATGTGTGATGCAAGACACAAGTACCTGTGTGTTTGTATGTACAAGTAAGCTGATTTCATTGGTCAATGCTGTTACAAATGGGCCACAGATGGATTTAAGAGCTGGGGCAGCTTCCATTTTATTGGATCTGAAGGTGGTTGGACTGATTCAATATTGCTTTGTGCTGCCTGTGTTTCTAGCTGCTGTTTCCCTGTGCCACGCATGAAATACTTCAAACCTTTTTTTTGATCTTTTTCCCAAGCTTCTAGAAGGGAGAGGGTACATAGTTCTTCTCCACAGCTGCACATCTTCTGCCTGGACAGCACCATTTGTTTTTTGGGCATTTTAAAGCAGGAAGAATTTCTGCATGCATCACCTGCTTGAAAAGGGGCAAGGAATTAAAAGTCTTAAAGTCATCATCTCCCCATCCTGCATAGCAAGTTAGTCTCCAGGGTAAGTAAATTATCTTTTAAAAGAAGTAGGGAAAAAAAAAGGTGAGGGAGCAGAAAGTAGTCACTCTTCCTTTAAGGTGCTCTGGGATATGCAGCACTTGTTCTCTAAATAATCTGGAGTAATCTGAATAATCACTAACATTATCTATTTCTGGTATTATTTGGGGTGGGGCATTCAGGTTAGGCTGTGCCATGGCTCTGATCATCTTGGTCCTGACCAGGTGCTGACGGTTTTCCTACCAGCTCTGTCTGGAAAGCACTTCTGGATATCTCGAGCCTCCAGCTTGAAATGGAGTTGTTGCTAACTCTAAATCCAGGGTTTTGAACTGTATTAAGATTGGGCTGAGATTTGACTTCTGCTAACTTTAAGATACCAAACATGCTGCCACTTATGTAGGCCTTACACATTTGATGTGCCACCTTGTTTTTGAAACACAGCTGGTTTTAAAGGGATGAATTGCCTAAAAGGACTGGTGGTCTTTTGAAGCAACTGCACTTTAAGTAGGTTCCCTTATTCCTGAAAGCTGGGGAGTACTTACATTCTGCAGTGTGGCAGTAAAAAGAAAACTGAAGATAACTGATGAGAAATGTCTGAATTAAGTCAGATAAAGATTCCTTCATCACCTCTAAGGGAGTGGCTGTTTGACCAAGTTGCCCCAAAGTAGATGAGGGTATGGATTTATGGTGCTGCTAGTTCTTGAAGTGTGCACTCTAACCCTCTAATGAGTGTTCCAGAGCTCACCCTGTAAAGTGGGGTTTATTTTGCTGTGTTTCCTGGGCAGGAGGCGAAGGGTTGGAAGAAGTGATGACCACAGCATAGTCTGCAGCACTCAAGGGTATAAATATCTGTAGTGCACCTGATAAGTCCTTTTTGTAGGCTCACCCCCAGAACTGGGAACTTAACTGCTGCAAAAACAAAAGCGGAGTAAAGAAAGCCAAAATCCAAGCTGAGGAGTTACACTTAGTGTATGATTTTTTAAAAAAAAACTTTTCTTGAGGATTCAGCCTTTTTCCTTCTTAATATGCCTTGTATAAAAGCACTTCAGGTTTCCATACCTGTAAGTTAAGGAGCAATTGAACACATGGTTTTTGCTGTTCTCCGAGTTAAGGTCATTTCCCTACCCGTGGTTGCAGGGCCCTGTTTCATTAGTGCACCACTTGCCACAGAGACCAAGAGATCACTGAAGATACTGATTCAAATATTTCAGCACTTGCCTGTGTTAAATCTGCATCTCTTTCTGAAGATGGTGAAATGGTTAGGGAGGAGTTCAGTGCTGCAATAACCATAGGAGTATAGGTCAGGATAATTGACAGCCCCTGCATATGACTGTACTGCTTGATCGCTTTTGCATGTCCCCTTTTTCACGTGATCCTTCTTTGAGACTAAGTCAACTGATGGTAACAGTTGTGACAGATCCCAGGTAGGAACTTTATTGCAGCATTTGAGTCAGGCTGCAGAGAAATGAGCCTTTGTTTAAAGGCAGTTAAGTTTGGAAACAGCAGATACGAGAGTGAGAAAATCCACCTTTGAACAAATATTTTTTTTCTGTGAGTCAGTGATGATTCATGAACAGAAGGGATGAAAGCCTGGCTATGGCAGATGAATGGAGGATTCTGTTGTCAGTTCAGGAAGACTGATTTTAAGACATCATATTTGTTAAAAGATACATCCTTCTTCCTTATGGAGGGAAGAATGCATGGCACTTGACTGCTATTTTGAGAGTGTGCCAGCTGAGGTGCAGGAACCAAAAAAATGCTTTCTATTGTGGAGTACCTTTTGTTTGTGCATTAGCAGGTTGATTGTATGTTTAAATTCTGTGGATGGTTCCTCAGAAGCTGTTGCCTATTTCACCTTGGAGTACAGCTCCGTCATTCCCCCAGTGTATGATCTATAACAGATCTCTCCTCAGTGGCTGTCAGCAATTAACTGGAAAGGAACATGCGCTGGTGGGGCTCTGCTCTGTGTTTAGAGGATGCTCTGACTCATTCCTTTGGCAGAATTAGAGGCTCAGTGTGGAAACTTTGCACCATTGTAGCACTATAGAAGTGTTGGGACATGTAAATACTCCAGGCACTTATTCTGGTTCTTAGCACTGGGGAGGTGACTTCACTCTGATCCTTTTATCTAACAAACATAGGCATTTGTTTAGATACTTAAAAAAGAAGACTGCAATGGATCAAGACACTTCTACAAAGGTGGGCACTAGCTCAGTGTGCAGTGTTTGATCGGGCTGCCACATCTCCTGGCAGTGCACATTCCCACATCCTGCGAAAGTCCTGCAAGGCAAACAATGCTTTCTCCTCCTTCCTGGGGCTCTGGAGGCCTCACCTCAGTCACCTGTCAAGGACTCTCTTTGCAACCTTTCTGCAACTGGAAGCTTACACTGATGGAAAACACCAACAGTGCTCTTGGATGCTGGCCTTCAATACATGTGAAGTACGTTTTAATTTGTTAAGTGTTGAATCTTTCTGGCAAATTAATTTTTTCTGTCTAGGAAGAACTGCTGTTGTTCTGGTTAGTGTCGAGCTGTCAAATGCAGATTTGTAATGATCTGGTACTAACTGGATGAATTTGGAGAACTTGTGGATTTTTAGTGCTGTGAAATAAAACTGCACACTTTTTTCATCTCTGTTTTCTGAGCGGCAATAATGACACGATCTTTGGTATCATGCCTCTGTTTTGCTTCAAAATACATTTGGGAGGTTGCTGTTACTTGTGTTGGTGTCTCTGATTATTTTAAGTCATCAAATTGCTTGGTGGTTAATCAGAAATACTTTAATTAGGTTTTTACTCTCACATTTTGAGGGGACTTTGTTTCCAGGAACCCTGGTTTAAAAAACAGCAACCATTTCCTGATGAGGTTTTTGCAGATGCAAAAAGGGGTGTGGTGGCTGGAATGGCATCATCTTTGATTATGGGCTGTTTCTGCATTTTATATGAAGATTTATTAGTCTATAAGACAGCTGGAAGTAGAAAACAATCGAGGATGTTTTGTTTAAAACAGCAAAAAGTCCCCCCCCAAGCTATAGTCACAAGCAAAGGAGTGAAATGCCTCTCAAAGTAAGACATCATGCAGAACCTTCAGGGGAGGAACACGATCACCATCCATCCATCTCCCTCTCTCCCTGTTTTTGGGGTCTCTAAAATATTAAGGAAGTCTCTAAAATATTAAAATATTTTCAAAAGGAAGTCGGTATTATCAGTTGCTGCTGAGGCAGGAATAATGGCTTATCTTTAAATTGTTTAATTCTTGCTTTCATGGCCCTTAAATTGTAGATAATTTCTCCTGATCTGACTGGACTGGACTGAGGGTCTCATGTCCTCCCAAGGGTGGTCAGGCAGGACCCTGAGAAGCAAAGTCGCACCCAAATCCCAGTGCCTTGGTGTGCCCACCCTGTGAGCCAGGGAGAGTCAGAACATTCAGAGTTCTGGGGAGGCTCATTTCCCCAGCCTTCCTCCTGCTCTGAATGTGCTGTCTTGGGGCCAGCTGCACTTGCATCACCTGCACTGTCAGGAGCTGGGGAGGCTGCCCTTGGCCGTGTGTGCAGTGGGTGTCTTTGTTTTCAAGTCCTGCCTGTGCTTTGTGTTGCTTTGCCTGCTGGGGGTGGCGGTGCATTTTGGCTTTGACACGCTGCCACCTTCAAATTCATCTTCGTGAAGACTCAGCAACTCCTTTGTATCCAGTTCAGCTGCTGAGTGCTGGTTTTCTGCTCGAGTTCTCAGCATTTGTAGTCCAGTAAGTAGAAAACTATTTCTAAATTGCACTGTTTCTGATGTTGCTAATGTTTTTGAAGAAGATTTTTCTTGGCTGAGGAGTACATGCCAGGCCAGAGCTGGGTGCTGCTTCCAGATCTGATACAGGGAGATGTTTGTAAAGGCCATGTGACTTTATTCACTCCCTTGTTTGCTTCCAGAAGTGGAAAATAAAGATTATATATAGATAATTGCATTTACAGCTATTTTTTTTTCCCCTCCAGCTTCTTTCAATACATTAAATCCGGACAGAGGAGGCTGAGGCTAACAGCACGTGGGGCTTATGGTGGTGGATTCATTTATTTATTTAATTTAACAATTCCTTTGAGGAAGGGCTTAAAGGGAGCATTGTTTTCCTGACATTCTGCTGAAAGGTTAGAGCACACCTCTTACTGTGTTCAGTTAACAGAAACAAATCCCTGGTCTTTAGGGAAGGGATTATTGTGGAAGAAATAGTATGAAAGTAACAAGGCAAATGTTGTATTATTTATTTAGGAGTCAGAGAAGATCTGCAGGCTTGTCCATGCTTGTGACCTGTAGCTTTCAAATGCTTGCTGGGACGTGATAACAAGTCCTGAACCTCTTCCAGAAACAGAAGGTGCCCAGGTCATCCTGGAAAGCACTCCAGAAAGAAGGTCCTTCAGCCTCGTGATGCCTGGTGATCTCTGGCTTTTGGTGGGACATGGTGCCTTGAGCGAATGCATAGGGTCAGAGCAAACATTCCCCATTCACTCCTGATTCTGGCTACATGGGTTTTTGGGCTAAGGAAGGTGGATTTGTGTTCAGCTTTGTGTATTTCTCTTAAGGAATTTCTCTTTTTCACAGCTCTCCTGGTGCTTTCCTAACCCAAAGCCAGGATTGTGCCCCTGTGCTCAGGTGAGACCCCACCTGCAGAGCTGCCCCAGTCCTAGGGCCCAGCACAGGAGGGACCTGGAGCTGCTGGAGAGAGTCCAGAGGAGGCACCAGGATGAGCAGAGGGATGGAGCAGCTCTGCTGGGAGGAAAGGCTGGGAGAGCTGGGATTGTTCAGCCTGGAGAGGAGAAGCTTTGGGGTGACCTCATTGTGGCCTTGCAGGGCCTGAAGGAGCATCAAGAAAGATGGAGAGAGTTTCTTTACAAGGGCCTGGAGGAACAGGACACAGGGAATGGCTTCCCACTGCCGGAGCGCATGGATAGATGGGATATTGGGAAGGAATTATCCCCTGGGAGGGTGGGCAGGCCCTGGCACAGGGTGCCCAGAGAAGCTGTGGCTGCCCCTGGATCCCTGGCAGTGTCCAAGGCTAGGTTGGGTGCTGGGGCTTGGAGCAGCCTGGGACAGTGGAAGGTGTCCCTGCCCATGGCAGGGGTGGCACTGGGTGGCCTTGAAGGTCCCTTCCAACCCCAAACCATTCTGTGATTCCATGATTTTTACTTGGCAGTGGGATGTGGTGGATGCTGGAGCTCAGCTGGAGCTCTGGGAAAGTCCAGGTCCTCTCATTGGAGCTAGACTTGAATTTCAGTCACTGTCCCAGGAGCTGTGATTGGAAAACAGTGATAGCTTCCAGCATTCTCAGGTAGCAGAGTTAGTTACCATATGCAAATGGCGGAGCTTGGCGTGTGTTCTGGAGCAGTTCTTGTGATACAGATCTTGTTTCAGTGTTGTGTTTTCCTCCACACCAGCAATTCAGCCCATTCCTTGGAGCACTTTTACTGGGAAAGGAGTTAAATATTTGACCCCTTTGCATCCCACTTGTGCTACTTGTGACTTTTTCTTTTCCCCACATGAGAGGGGCTCATCTTGTTTATTTATCCCCTGTGCTGAAATCATTCTGTTCATTGCTATCATTGCTACTTTGATTTTTGGCATGGTTTTACCCTGTGCCTATAAATATGTTTCCTGGGCCAGACTTGCACACACTGAAATGATAATTCTTGTGAACTTTTCGAGGTTTTTATTTCACACTTCCCCCACACAAAATAGCTTCCCAAAGATGTCCTCTGTGTATTATGTATTGCTCCTTCTTGCTATTAATGCTATTTGCTGCTCTCTGAGGACTTTGGTTGCCTAAAAATACTTCTGAAAACTGGAACAACTTTTCATTCTAATATTTATGAATGTGCGGTATCCTGTATTTTTAAATTATGGCAGTTTGAAAGGAATAATTGGGTTGTTATAATAAATATGCAAGGGATGAGGTAGAGGGGATATTTTCAAACAATCAGGTAGTTCTGTCCAAAGCACAGGGATGTGGCTCTTGATCTTCTCTGATCCCATCTTTGTGCTGGATCAGCCAGGACAGAGTTGGCTTTCTGGGCTTCAATCGCACACAGCCAGGTCATGTCCAGCCTCTCACCCTCCTATCCATGTGAAAAACCCAACCCCCTAAGCTCCAGTTCCTGGTTTATGTGCCAGAAGAGAGATTTGAAGTCCTTTGGGGTTTGATTTCCAACCTGTAACGTTACACTCACCCTTTGCCTCCCTATTCTGTGTCCTGACAGTCACTGACCTGCCTGGTCCCTCTGGAGATGCCACCTGCATCTCATTTCAGCCTCTGCTTTGCCAGATCTGATAACTTGGTCCCTCTTCATCTCTCCTGCTCACCTGACTTACTTCTTGTGTGTGCTGGCTCTTGTTTCACTTCAGTTCATTTGAACTCAAATGACCACAATTGCACCTGGTTTTCCAGATGAGGTCTTAACAAACAGCTCGCTGCTGGCAGTGAGATCTCCCCACCTCTCTTCTTGGGGAGGTTAATCATTAGGCCAGTGAGGTTTTTGTATTTATTTGGTTGGTTAAGGGCTGTTTTCTGTGACCCTGTGGAGGTTTTGTGCTCTAATTCCCATCTTCTGCCGCAGAACCTTCTCACCGGGTGCCACATGTCATTCCTTGCACCTGGATTTACGTAGAACAAATTTGTTTTGTTGCAATATGAAGGATGTCACTAATTATAGCCTGCATTTCTCTGTTTGCCTGCACGTCTGCTGCTTTTATTATCCCGTACCTGCTTCCCCAGGCCCTCGTGCTCCCAGCCCTCTCAAGCATGAAGCATATGCAAAGTCCTGCTGGCACTTGGCTTTGCAGGAAAGCCTTTGGGATTCAGATTTCATCTCACAGAACCCAGAACTATCAGGCTGTTCTTCAGCCCTCGTGGGCCTTGGGATGGCAAGGAGGAGCACATCTTTCCTCTGTAGGGAATGCAGGCTCTGCCCTGACCCTGCCACCGAGGATGTTTGGGTTTACAGGGGTTGATTATGCCTGGGGATAATCAGGAGGTTCTCCTTTTACTTTTCTTCTCCTGGGTTTGAGGTCAGGTTTGGGTTTGAGATGGATTCTCCAGTGTTCCCATGGAGCAGATCTCTCGTGTCTCCATCTCCATCCTTGCCAGGCAGAACTGGGAGGAAATGCCACTCCCAGCTTGCCATGGCCTGACTGTCCTGTGCTCCATGTTCCTGCTCAAGCAGGAAACAGTTGGTGAATCAAATGGGTTCTGGATAAGTTCAGGTTCAGTCCTTCCGTCCATCCTTCCTTCTCTCTGTCTTTCCTCCAGGAGGTGCTGCATCTGTTGATCAGCCCAGCTTTGGGCACAGGGCTGGAGTTGGGTGTCAAAGCCAAATCTGGGACTGTGCTTGGAGCTTCCAGCTGGATGAGGCAAGACAAGGAATTGCAGAGGCTCATGTGACCTTCTTAAGCTCTCACAAGCAGCCTGCAGAGCAGAGAACTGAGCTGGAGGAGACAGCTCTCCTGGTAAATGAGGAGTTGTTTCCATCCTGCATGGCAGTGGAGAGCTTTCAGGAGTTTTTCACCCTATCATGGTTATTGGGCCACTTTGCCCACAGGAACTGTGGCTGCCCTGGATCCCTGGAAGTGTCCAAGGCCAGGTTGGACATTGGAGCTTGGAGCCACCTGGGATAGTGGAAGGTGCCCCTGCCCATGGCAGGGAGTAGAACTGGATGATCTTTAAGGTCTCTTCCAACCCAGGCCATTCTATGAAAATCAGTGTTTGAATAAAGCACTCAGCACATGTCACGATTAGTAACTGGCACCCTGATTTTTTTAGAGCTTATCGCCCATCCTTAGGGATGGCTCTTTTATGAGAGTGGTAAAAAGGCATCTCTGGATCATTCTAAAAATAGCAAAATTGAGACTTGAGTTCACCAAACCAGAAAAAGTTTCCCTTCACATGGTTTCTCTATGAACAGTCATTTATCTTAGTTGATCAGACAGCTTGTCTAGAAATCTGTGTGACAGATCCCACTAGGAAATGGTACAGGGGGAAGGAAAAATGCTGAAATCCAGCAGTGTATTGCAGATCCTAAATCTGTTCTGCACGGGAGTGAAAACAGGTGGGGACTGTGGGGTTTTCCCTGTGCTGGCTGGAAAAGTGCTTGGTGCTCCTGCTCACAAGTGCCAGGAGTCTGGAGATGGAGGGAGCGATGGGTAGGAGCTGCTTAGTGAAAGGATTAGGATGAAATAAGACTTCAAAATGTGACAGGAGCTGACTTCCCTGCCTGCCTGTGCTTGTCCAGCTCTGACACTGCCCGACCCTGGAGAGGCTGGATTTTTAAATTGGCTCTTCCTTAACTGATTCTCCTTCAGTCATGACTGCCCTGGTGGTGGTTTTAGCCAGCCTGGTATCTTTGTAGATATCTTTGACTGTTTTTTTTTCTGCCAGCCTGCTATTGGAAGAAGACATATGTAGCTTCTAATCTGACTTCCTGGGTTCCCAGATTATTGTAGGGAAAGTGAGTTGGAAAAATTTCCGGGAGCTGGGATCTTTATCCTAGTATTGTAAAAGGAACAAGGTAGGGATATGGGTCAAAGTCTGTGATAGGGATAAGAAATCACACAGGGCAAAGGCAACAGACCTGTAGTAGATAATTACACTCAATAAATAAATATCTTTATTGCAATATGACATGCCATAAAATGATAAGAATCCTTGTTTTGCTTCCAAAGATATTTGTGAAGTCAATATTCCTTTCCTTATGGAGTGTTGTCCAGGCCCTGGTAGGGATGTGTATTTTATATGTTATGTATTTTATATCTTGCAGCTGTGATGTGCAAACAGAAGGAGAGTGTGAGGTCTGTCTGCAAGTGGGAGCTGGGATTGCTCTGGGCTCTGCAGGGCTGGCAGGAAACGTCGAAGGTTTATAAAGATAGGCAAAGGAAAAAAGGGAAATATGAATATAGAAAAAGTGAAATAAGAATCAAGAGGTGAGTGAGAAAAATCAAGGACCCCTGTCAGAACTTAGTTCTGGTGTGCTGAAGCTGATTCCCAGGAAATTCCACCTGAACTTCTTCCCTGGGCAGTGCCCAGCCCTGAGCACATTGTGCACAGAGGCTCTGGAGTCTCCTCCCTGGAGATATTCCAGAGCTGTGTGAGCACAATCCTGTGCCCTGTGCTCTGGGATGGCCCTGCTGGAGCAGGGAGGTGGCACCAGATCCCCACTGGGCTCCCTTAACCTGACCCATCCTGGGATTCTGTGTTGAACAGTGCTTGGAGAGCAGGACACATGTTTGTACCCATTCTAAAAGTGACAGAAGCAGCTATGGGACTGTACATTTTGCATTTTTACCATTTCCCTGGTGATTATGGGGGTTTGGTATGTGTGGGATGCCATCCCCATGGCTGGACCAGTGGCACTGGGAACCTTCAGAGCTGTCAGTACAGCCCAGAGGGGGTGTGGGAAAGCAAGATCCTGATTGGAGCAGGAGCGGTTGTGTCACTGGGGCATTAAAACCCCAGCTCTGGCTTGTTCCAAGTGAGCTCGGCAGCTCTTATGAGAAGACCCATGTAGGTGCAGAGCTTGTTCCTGGCTTGGGCTCATCTCTTCCCTTGTGAAATCCTGGCAAACTGGTTTTGAACCTGGTTTCTGGCTGGCTGTGGCAGTCCCCGGTAGCAGTGGGTGTTGCCAATGCTGGAGGCTTCAGTGGCTGATTTCTTGATTCTGGAGCTCTTGTTTCTCTCAAGCAGCTTTCTGAAAGTTGGGGATGACCCCATGCATTTGAATTATAAAACAAGGAAAGGAAAATAATTTCCTGCTCTCATTGAAGTCCTAATTGCTGACTCCAGCAGATAATGTCCTACCACCCTGTATCTCTGGTGCTTCCAGCAATCTGTGCTTTCCTTTCACAGCTTATTTCTGGTTTGACATCTCCCAAGTGAGGCTTTAAGGCTGCAGATCCACACCTGACTTAGACACGGAATTCAAGCCCCTTTGTGCAAAGCCCTGGGCAAGAGGTGAGGTGGATAAGCTGGAAGTGCTTGTTGGGGCAGTTCAATATCTCTATCTCTGTGGGCTGGTGCCAGAGGTGTCACCTGTGTTCAGCTGGGGAATATTCAGGGTTTAAAGGTACCGATCCTAATGCACTGGGGACAGGGTGAGCAGAATTTGTCACACTCCCAGTGGCTGGAGGATGCTCCATTAACTGGGTGACAGCCTCCCCTGGCACTCTGGAAAAACAAAGCCAGAGAATCTGAGAAGGAATGGTGCTAAAGATGATGAGTGTGTCTCCATTGCTTGAAAATCCAAGCCAGGCACTGAACCTTCGTCTGCAGGTTCCCCAGTGCTAGGAAAGCAAATAAACAAGAGCAGAGGCAGCAGCGGTGGAATAGTTTTGAGCACAGGGAGTGGTGGAATGCTTTTCCACCCAGAAGTCATCGAATAAGGGAATTCCTGCAAGGATTTCAGAGTGTCCAAAGTCAGAGACGGTGACCTCCCCATTTTCTCTTCCATGTGGGAGAACACTGCAAGGCACAGCCCTCTCCTCCCATGGCACTTGCCCAGAGGCTGCAGCACTTCTGGGGCTGATCCCTCTGCAAAAAAAGATGTGGCCTCTTAATTTTCACCTCTGCCACCTTGTAGGTGGCAAGAGGTGTTGGTGAACTTATCACACTGGTCATGGCCAGCTTGGGAGCATTCATGTGAATGTTGGTGCTTTGGGGTAATTTCTTGGGTAATGCTGGGGTAGGAATTTTGGCTAAGAAGGTGATTTGGAATGGGGAAGATGAATAGAGCAAATGCCTCACAAGCAGCTGCTCGCTGGGCCTGTTTGGGGGGGTTATATTTATATACATTTTACTCTCTGTTAGTCTAACAGGTTGCACAATGGGCTCCTAAGAGAACTTTTTGTCCAGGGATTTATTTTCTCTTTGAGACTGGGGTGTCGGGGCAGTACAGGCTTTGCAGGAAAATGCTGATCCAAGTGCGCAAGGGCAGGTAATGGGGGCTTAACTCTCTTGTGTCCCTCGCAGTAAAGAGAGGAACAAAAGTCTCCAATCCTGGAAGCAGAGTGAAAATCCTCACAAATAAAAATATTCCCTGGAATCATGGAATGGTTTGGGTTGGAAGGGATCTTAAAGCTCATCCAGTGCCATCCCTACCACGGTCAGGGTCACCTTCCACTGTCCCAGGCTGCTCCAAGCCCCAGTGTCCAACCTGGCCCTGGACACTTCCAGGAATCCAGAGGCAGCCCCTGCCTGCTTTTCTGGGATGCTGCTGCTTTTCCTGGCTGTGTGAGGCTGAAGCTCTTGTTCAATAGCCCAAGAAGCTCTTTAATAGAAATTGAGTGTCACTAATTTGCATGTCCCTTGAGGTTAGCAAGTAGATTTTTTTTTTCTTTGCTTCATTTTTGATTCTGTTTCATCAGTTACTTCCTTGAAAAGCCCACACAAATTAAAACTTGTGGCAATAGCCAAATATATTTAGTTATTATAGCTTAATGTAACAGAAGTTCATGCTATTGTTTCCACTGTGAAATATGTGGGAAAAATAGCTGGAAAAACCCTTGGATCTTTTATACTCAAAAATATTATTTGCTCAAATTCTCAGGCAGTTATGAGCAGTCAATTTAATTCCTAGAAGGGAAATAACTTTGAAGTTAGAAGTGAAGAATGATGCAACGAATGGAGATAATGTTGACTCATTTTCTGTCTCACTGATAGGTATCTAGGGGAAACATGGAGGTGTTCCGTGCTCTGGATGCTAATTTTTCTGTTACATCGTAACACTAGTTTTCTGTCTTTCCCCTTTGCTTCCCACAGCTCACTTTTAAGGAAAAAAAGTTGTTTTCCTTCAAAAATGCCCTCTCTAGAAACACTTGTATGAGGCCAGGATGATTTGCAGTGGTCTGCTGTTAAAGAAGCCCCTCTTTCTGTCTTTTCTTCTTCACAAACCCCTTGTTCTTCAGTAAATGTATTTCCCTGCTTGCCTTGGTCTGTCGGGCACCTTTTCCACCCTTCTTTACTGAAGGTACAAGAAGGCAAAGTAACATGGAAAGGGTGTAAAGATGTGAATTTAAATGTACCAGGATGGACTTTTCCAATGGATATTGTGTTCAGGCTTCTTGCCCTGTTCTTCCAGCCTTGCTGTATTGTTTCTATGGCAGAAATTTAATCTGCCCCTAATTGAGAAAAACAATATGAGGAAAAGCACAGAATGAGTGATGCTAAAAAGTGACTCTGGTATTATTTAGCTGAGTTAATCCCAAATGTAATGCCATGGGTTTAACTGGAATTACACTGGGGATTAGCTCAGTTGATAGCTGATCACACTTTAATAGCTGCCTGGCTTCAGGAGTTGGTTGAGCAGGTACTGTTGCCTCCTTCCAGCCCTGTTCCTTCACCTCCGTGTTTTCCCACAGTGGGCCCTGTTCTTCCTTCAGCAAGACCTCATTTGAGGAACCCCATTTATCCTTTCCCTGCTGCCTTGGGGTTTCCCATTTTCTGTTTTAAGAGTTCATCAGGAGAATGAACCTTGGGGAGCCTTGCAAAATCCCACCACCTTTTTCCTTTTCCATCGAGGAGCTTCACCCAAGGCTCAGTCAGGGCTTTAATGATTTTAAACTCTGCTGGAAAGAAGGACAGCGATGAGATAGGAGTATTTTTATGGTTTGCTGGTGATCGTGTGCCAAACAGGTCCCAGGAGCTGCCCAGAGTAGGCTCAGCACGTTGAATTTGCAGAGAGTGCTTGCTCTTGTGGGCACCGTGAGAAGTGAGGTATCTCCTCCTAGAGGAGAGGCAGCAAAGTTCGATGAGCACAGCCATCCTTGTAGCCCTTGGATGGATCCATGGATAGATGGCTATGGATCAGGAGGCAGTAGTCCAGGAGGAGAAGAGCGATGCTGGATGGGACTGTGCACCCTCAGGTGTACAATTATACACCCGTGGGGATCATTTCTTCCTCTGTCCCTGGCTCACGTGCCATCCCAAGGTTGTACTGTGGTTTCCTTCCACCAGGAAATTGCCTGTCCTTTCCTCTGTTTCAGCAGAGTTCTGGGATCTGAGCTTTTCCAGCAGTGGAAGACCCAGGATTTGGGGCAAAGGTGTCAGGCACGAGGTTTCTGTTCCCCTCACCTGCTGCCCCTCGTTTGCTGGAGGCTCCCCTGTGTTCCTTCTCAACTTTTTTGAGAATTTTGGCCAAACCCTCAGGGACCAGCCTCCCGCGCTGCTTGGTTTTACACATCATCATTATTATCCTCATCCTCTGGAGGTGCTTTTTCGCCCAGTAGTGTTGTGTGGGCTGCCGTTTCTCCTCCTTCTCGCCGAGCCCGGGCGCGGCGGGACAGCCCCAAGCGCTTCTTTTTCCGGCACTTTTCTCCGGGCGGCTCCGTCGGGGCGCGCTGTGCCCGCGCTGCCGCGTCCTTCGCGGGGTGCGCGACGTGTCCCCTCGGCCCGGAGCGCCCTTCCCGCTTCCCCCGGGGGCCGGGCCGGAGGAGGCGGTGGCGGGGGCGGGCGCAGGGCGAGAGGGGCCGGCCCAGGGCCGCGCTACGTGTCCCGCAGCCCTTATAGCCCCGGCGCGCCCGGCGCCGTCGCCGCCGCCGCACCATGTCGAGCCGCGAGAGCACGGTAGGGACGCGCTGGGGGCGGGTGGGGGGCCAGGAATCCCTGCGGGTCCCTGTCCCGAATTCCCGGCACTCTGCCCCGCACTGGGATCCCCGGGCAGTGGCAGCCGGGGCGTTCCTGCTGGGGCGCCAGCCCATCACTTTGGGGTGATGGGGATGGACGCTCCGGCCGGGCGGTCCGCGCATCCCTCCCGCTGGCGTTCGGCCACATCCCGCACCTGTCCCGCTGCGCCGACTTCGGTCCCCACGGACCCCCTGCAGGCGGGGCCGAAGCTCGAGGCAGCGGCAAGGCTGAGCGCCTGTCTCCCTCGGCTTTTTGGGTGTCCCCTGCCTCGGTCCCACCCGGGGAAGGAGTTGATGCGCCAGCCACCACCCCCGACAGACTCTGAGCATCGCTGCGGAGCTAGCCCTGGGTAACACACACAGCAAAGAAAAGTGATCGTAGCCAGGGCGCAGTTCAGTTAGAAATTAAAATTGCAAATCACAGCCACAGCCAGACATCGTGTTCCGCTTGCCAGCTGCCCTCCCTTACTCCTTGGATTTGGGATGGGAGCTCTGGGTCCCTCTGGCTGCGCGTACGTTTTCCAGGTTTTAAATCAGAACCAGAAGAAATCTTGACGTAAGTCTTTCGGGCTCTTTTTGCTGGTCGATTTGATTTCTTTTTTAGGTTTGCCATAAACTTTTCCGATGGATTTGATACATTTTGAACACACTGGTGATCTGTCTGGGGAGGAATGCACCCAAAACCACGCGGAACAAAGCGCGCCTGTGTGGCAGGGTGTTCTTGGGAGCGCAAAAACCTGTGGTTTAGGGATTATTTCAGGCAGGGGAGGTGCGAGCCGTGAGCCGTGTATGGGAGTTCTGTTTATTGCCGTGACAGGGGAGAGGCATTACTGAACTTCCAGAGTAATCCCTCTCCTTTGCCTCCACCCTGAGTTGGAAAAATGACCTTTATAAGCAAGTCTGTGGCTGACCTTTGTGCTGTGGCTGTCAAAACAGATGCTATCAGCTTGACAGCTGTAGGCGGATTTTTGTGTGCTTATCTGCCAGGTATCTGATGGAGTGGGAAAAGCCACAATTTCACTAATTACAAGAGGTTTGGGGAATGATGATGAAACGGTGATGTCCCATCAGTGATCTTCCTGCCCCTTGCCGGAAGATGTGATTGCACAGAGCGTAAAGGAAGTTCCTTCTCCCAGCTGCAACCTCAGCAGCTTCTTGGTTTCATCCATCTCCAGCTGATATCAGAGGAGTGGGATAAGGAATTTCACTTTGCTCAGGGTCCTTTGACCTTTTTTTGTGCACACAGACGATTTTTCATTGCATCTTCTTTAGCTGCAACAGCCAAAGGTGTTCCATTTTAAAATGAAGACACAATAATTTATCCTATGGAGATCCCTACTGATACAGCAATAGCATCATCCTTCTGTTGCCCCCTTCTTAATCCCCGTTCTTCCTTCTCCCAGCAACATGAATCCTTATTACTCCTAAAAATCCTTGTTGCTAATAAAACCTCCGTTTTCCTACAGTTTCGTGATGTGGGTGGTGTGTTAATCTTTCTCCCACAGACCAGATTTTGTGGGGCAGGATTTTACGAGCTTTATTCACTGGCTGAGGGTATGTCAGAGCTGGCTTTTGCAGGTGTTGTTGATCAGCTGTCAGTTTTTGAAAGGCACAGCAGTGCTAGCTGATGTGAGATGGACCACTGTGTTATTTGACAGTGCTACTCATTTTGGAAATTGAATAATTGGAAGCCCAGTATTTAAATCCTGAATTCAGCCTGAATGCTCTCTGGAGTTTGAGGCTGGTTTGAGGATGTTTTAATTGCACACCCATTTATTAATTGAAGGTTATGGTAAGATGCAAAGAAGAAACTTTTTTTTTTTTTTGCTTCTGCACGTGTTTTCCGTACAAATGAGCACGGTGCCCTAATTCTGCCTTGTGTGAAGACCAGACTCTTGGTTTGCAGGAATCTCTCTTTGGCTGTTAATATGGAAATGCTTTGTGCTCTCTTCGTTTCTGCTCATGACACTGCAAGAGGCATGAAGTCCTCTACGTGCCAGGCACTGTCCTCCTGTTCCCCAGCCCTCACTGACAGAAAGCATTTATCCCTGGCCAGTTCCAGGACTGACTTTTTGGGGAGAAGAAGGGTCTGTAATGACGACCTTAAAGCCTCGAAGTTCCTCACACAGCCCTCCTGTGTGCCTTAGTGGCCAACCCCTGCTCTCAGAAACAAGCACACCGTGAAGGGATTGCAGCGAAGGGAGGTGGAGCTGTGGGCCTGCCCTTGTTTATTGTGTGGGCTCTTGCACAGCGTGGCTTTCAGGGCTGAGGGGTTCTTTGAGCTCTGGCAAAAAGAGCAGCTCGTTCCCACCACACCTGCGGCACCGCAGGTATTTCCGCCGCTCCTTCCCTCTGCCCGCCGAGCAGCGTTTCCACAGCAGGCAGGAGGACACAGATGGTGCAGTGTGCTCCAGGGAGGTTTGCCACGGAGCCCAGAGCCACGGGCACGGCCCTGCCCTGCCAGGGTGACTGCCTGCGTGGCTTGTGTCCCCAGGGCTGTGTGGAAAGTGCAGCTCAGCGTATCTCACGGGACGGAGGCGTTGGGAGTCCTGCCCCTGGCGAGTGAAGTTTCTCTTGGGGTGCCCTTGCAGGTGCTTAGGGCAGAATGAGACCCCAGTACTGAAACTGCCCTTTTCAGGGGAAGTGTTGCGCCTTTGTCACCTGCCTGGTCTCGCAGCAGCATCTCCAGGGATCCCACTGCTGTGGCATCCCTGGCTTGCACCGGGATGTGCTTCCGCAGCCCGGCGGGTCACACAGCTGTAACTTCTGCTGGCTCAGTTGTGTTTGTGTAGGGCTTGTGTGCAAATGATGTGGGCTTATTTAAATTTATTTAAAGAGGAGCAACAAACCCACAAGATCAGATGTCAACCCTGAGGAGAGAGGCTTAGTTTCTTTGCCTAAAATCTACTCTCATGTTGAAAAAAAGTGGAGCTGCAGGGCAGAGTTCAGATGGACTGAGCGATATCCCAGGCAGAGCAGGAGCATATGTACATCTTCATCAATTCAATTGCAAAGCAACATAAAAAAAAAAAGCTTATTGAAACACCCAAACCACTGATTCATCTCTTCTCACACTTACTGTGAACTGTTGCCTTGAACGTAGAGAGCAAAACACCTTTAAAGATGTTTAGTTTCGAAGCAGTTCTGAGTGCCTCATCCCAGTGACTGCGCCCAGGGGGCAGGGCAGCAGAGCCCTGATTTCAGGGAATTTGCGCGTGCTGAGTCACTCAAGAAAGTGAGTTTTATAAAACTCATGTTTTATCCAGTGAGTCACAAGCCTTGTTCTTACAGCATGATTTATTTTGTGGAACACAGTGCCCAACTCATTGCACCGTAACATTCACAGGTGATTGTTTTCCAGCTGCTCATCACATGCTGAGGATTTCTTGGCTAATTTTCTATTACTTTGTTTCCTTTATATCTCCTTTCTTCAAAGACTACGGAAAGGCGAGGTGATCAACTTTTGTTATTTTGTTAATTATAACTCTCTCCCCTTTTAATTTCTTCTTCTCTCTGCTATCAGAATAACAGAGGTGTAGGTTTCCCTCCATGCCCTCCTTGGGCAGCCCCTGCAAGGGCATTTAGTCAATCAGCAAATGATGCTGAAGACCCCACACTACCCAGACATGTGCACTGCAGCTGCAGCTCAGATTTAGACCACGGAGATTTTGTTTTTCTGGAGGGTTTTCAAGACAAACACTGGCATACTTGCTTTTTTTTTTTTTTTTTTCCTTTTGGGCTGATGTTGATCCTGGAGGGTGCCTTTAGAAATGAAAAGCCCTTGCCTATCTCAAACCAGGTGTTTTAGATAAACTTGCAGCCGTACGTGCCCCCAAAAGATTAGTGGTGTGCAGAGCCTGCGTTAATGCTTGCACTTGTACTTTGGTCACGCTGCTCATGCACTTTGTTTCTTAAAAATCCATTAAGAGCAAGGCTGTGTAATTCAGATTGCCATTTATGAATTTGCTGTTACTGTGAGCAGGGTGTCACAGCTGAAGGGAGTGAGAAATAGCTCCTTAATTGTTTCACAGCTTAATCATTTCCAAGTGAAAATTTACATGGAGTGTATCATTAACAAAAGGCGGAATGTGAAAAAGCCCTAGGCGTGTGTCATGCAGTGGGATGCTGGGAAGTTGGGATTTGCCTGTGGGGCTGGTTGTTCCTTGCTAGCACTGCCTCCCGTCCCTCCCAGAGTGGTCTTTGCTCCTTTGCTTACAGCTTGGCTCAGTTACAGCTGTCAAAAGCTTTGTCTGCTGAGTGCGTGCCAAAATGTGTTTGGAGAGCAGAGTTGAGGAAGGAGCTGGTTTACAAAGATTTGGTTTTATTTTTTTTTTGTTAGATGCAGCACTTTGTGGGCTGTTGAAAAGAGCTTTTCTGTGCATTGCTGGCAAAAAACCATCTGTACCTACATTTCCAAGACTTTCTGACCTGACTTTTGCGGCCTCTCTGGCAGAACAAAATGTTTTCTTCGATATCAAACTGGTTTTCAGCTTCCCATTGTGGTGCAAAAAAAGTGTGGTCTGGCGGGACGTCATTTTTCAGGCCTGCCCAGCCCTTCTGATGGGAAGATCATTAGGTTGTGTTGCCAGCGAGCGTGGGAAGAGAGGGGAAAAAGTCCTTTTAGAGGAAGGGTTGTTTAGAGGGCTGCTGTGGGGGTCTGAGCTGGGCACCTGTCTCTGCGCATGATGCTGGGTGAGTCCCCCCCAGCCATGGCTGGGGCAGCTCATTGCATCTCTGGAAAGCTGATCTGAGACCCTGGGGAGGGATGTGAGGAGTGTTGAGCTCTCAGAGGTGCAGCCTGAAGCTCAGGGGAGCTGCTCTTCAAACAGGCGTGGTTTTTATATGTTAAATGTTGTGGCAGCTCAAGTCTTCATCTGCTCTTGGCCTCATTCTCCACTTCTCTTCTGTGGCTGTAAAACTGGGGATGATGCCACCCTGTGAGAGATGCTGGGAGTTTGCATGAGCTGTTGAGGGAGCCAGGAATGCGTTTGTGGCTGGGACACCGCAGTGCATTGTCCTCCCTTTCCACTGATTTATGGCCTCAGATACCAGAGGCTATGCCTTTTTTCCTGATAGTCCCTGATAAACTTTCCTTCCATGAATTCATCGTAATGATTTTTTCCAGCCAAGTGAACTTTTGGCCCGCCAGGCAAAGTTCCCCTGTTTAACCGTGTCCTGTCTGGTGGTTCTGGCCGAGTCCCCTGTGTTCCTTCCTGCTGCTGCTTTTGCACTTTCCAAACCCTAAAAAAGATGCTGCAGTGGAGAGAGGTGTCCTGTGGCCTGCTGGTGACCACTGACCATTGCAAAGTCAGGCACATGGGGCTCCAGACTGGGCATCCAACCTGAGGGAGGGAGAGGCAACGTGTGGCCACAGCACTGAGACCCCACCAGCCTGGGCTTGAGTCCAGATCTTCCCTTTCATCAGGCTGCTGCCAGGTCCTGTGGAGGAGAAGCCTCAGAGGAGGATGAGTTCTTTTACAGAACCACAAAATCATTGAGGCAGGAAAAGCCCTCCAGGACCATCGAGTCCAAGCTGTGCCTGATGCCCACCTTGTCCCCAGCCCAGAGCACTCAGTGCCACCTCCAGGCCTTCCTTGGACACCTCCAGGGATGGGGACTCCAAAGCTCCCTGGGCAGCCCCTGCCAAGGCCTGAGCACCCTTTCCATGCAGAAATTCCTGCTGATGTCCACCCTGAGCCTCCCCTGGCACAGCCTGAGGCCTTTTCCCCTTGTCCTGTCCCTGTTCCCTGGGAGCAGAGCCTGACCCCCCCGGCTGCCCCCTCCTGTCAGGAGCTGTGCAGAGCCACAAGGTCCCCCCTGAGCCTCCATTGCTCCAGGCTCAGCCCCTTCCCTGGGCTCAGAAATAGATGTATTTTCAAACCTGATGAGGCTGCTTGAAACACAGATTCTCTGTTGCTCCCCCTGCTTATGAAACCACCGGAGCCTCTCTAAAGATGCAGGATTTCTTTCCTGAGCGGGATATGTTGGACATGTTAAAAGGGAGTATCTTATCCCCACATCAGTTAGATCTGAGATGGGCTGAGTTTGTTGAAGCAATGTGTGGAGCTGCCAGAGGGATGGTTTTGGTGGAGTGGGACAGCTCTGACACGTTGCCTGGAGGACCCTGTGGGTCATCTGGGCTCACGTGGTGTCTCTGCTCAGCACAGCTTGTGTTTGTGCTTGTGTCTGACAGTTCAGCTCTGCTGACGGTCTCCTGGCACTGCACTCCAAGGTTTCCTTTCCATGGTCCTTGGGGCAGGAATCCTGGCATGTTTTCAGGAATAGGGTGCCTGTCCCACCAGGGCAGGAGGCGGGGCATGTGCAGTGCCATATTTACCATAGAGAACCACAACCCACTAATTAAATTCCTGAATCTCATATTCACTGAGCGGGAAAAATTATTTACATATGAATACAAATCCTACCTGGAAACCTTTGTGATAGCGAAGTTAATGTGTAGTCAGAATCTGTACTTTTGCCCTCTTTTCCTCTTGTCCCTGGAGCCTGAGGGACTGATACTCAGTTTCCCATTTCCATAACTGGATCTTTTTCTCCAGGAGAAGGTAGAGAAGCAGGGCCGTGTGTTCTGGGTAGTTTTCCTGGCCGTTCTGCAATGTTAAACCCATTGTTTGCAAAAGGAGCAGGGGCCCAGCTGCTCGGGCGGGTTCATCTGGGGGGGATCATTTAGCAAAATTACTCTGAATATTAAAAATTGGGCAACCATGGAGGGGTTTCGTGTTTAAATTGTTATTTTTGTCAGTGCCTGACAAAGTGCTTTGTTTGTTAAGTATCTGTTGCCCCTGCAGCTGTCCCTTGTGATTTGGGGAATGAAGATGGGGAGATTGTTTTTATAACATCTGTCCTGGCCTTGCAAGTTTATCCCAAAAATGTAGGAGCACAGGATGACTCACAAGCTTCTCTGCATCGAGGAAATTGGAGTAGTGACATCATCTCATTCCGAGATAAGGAAACGCCTGAGCTGGGAGCCTTCAGAGAGGCAGATTTCAGTACTCAACTGCTGATTTGGGTTCAGTGTGGACATCAGCATCTGATTTGTGAAGTTACCGGAACATGAGCCTGATTCTGTTGAATTTTTTTTTTTTTTTTTCCTCTCTCTTTCTCGTGCCAGCGTTGTATAAAATTTGATTGTGACAATCCATGCTGTACAAATTTATGCCAAGAGAAAAATATTTGAGCTGCCATCAGCAAATGAGGTCTTGCTAAGAGCTCAGAAATTCTTGTGGCTTAAGAAAACACGGCTTCAGCTTAACAGCAGCTTGAAAACCTCGTGTGTTAGCGCGGTTTGGCACCTCCAGCTGTCTGTCTCCAGGCTGAAAGGCTGCTTGTTTCGGGGAACTGGGATGGCTCTGCTGCTCTCCTGAAGGTTTTCTGTGTTTCGTTCCTGGCAGGGCCCAGGGGCCGAGGGGAGATGCCAAAAGGAACAGGCATGGAGTGCCAAGGAGAGACTGAGTCTGCTGGGGTTTGTTCAAAGCACGGGGTGGAGAGAGGGATCCCAGCCCAGCATCCTGCCTGGGACAGGGAATGCTGACAGCCCCTCAGCCTGGGCAGGGGTTTGGTGACATGGCACTGCTGGGCTCAGTCTGCAGAGAGAACACAACGTTATTCCTGCTCACTTCCAGGTGCTGGGAAAGGAGACTCATCCCATGTGCAGGGAATGGGGGGGCCACCAGCATGTGGGCAGTACAAAAGGTGCCTGCGAGGCCCCACTTCCCCATCTGGGCCTGCATCCTGAGAGATTAAGGAGGCAAAATTTCCAGGGTAACTCCGTCTTGGTGGGGTTTTCCCTTGGGAAAAAATGGGGCTGGTTTTAAAGCATTTTCTGCCTTGGTGCATTAAATGAATATTTGCGGAAAGTCCATGGGTTTTGGGTTACAGGAGCTAAGCTGGGATGTACGAGATGCCAAGGTTTCTCCATTGTTCTTCAATATGATCATAATCAAATCTTTGCTTCTACAGGCAAACCCCCTCTTTTCCCTCTCTTCCTCCTTTTCCTTGGAGTATCAGTTTTGCTCTTCTTCAGCAAATTACTCTTTTACAGGAGGGTTTTCCCCCTGGTTGCTCATGGATACAGTATCACCCTTGTGCCACAGCAGCCCAGGTAGAAGAAAATACTTTTTAAGGAAAAATTTGATAAATTTAATTTTTATGCATCAAATGCAGCTGTAAGGAAACAAATATTTTTCTTTTTTCTTTTTTCTTTTTTTTTTCAGTATGCTGGCAGGAGTTGGGAGGGGATTTTTAATGATAGGTTAGCTCACTCTCCCGAGGCTTAGGCAAGTGTTTGACCTCAAACTCAGAATCGCAGAATTTCCTGAGCTGGAGGGGACCCACAAAGATCCTTGAGTCCAATTCCTGTTCCTGCACAGGACACCCCAATAATCCTTCCATGTGCTTGATCCCACTGCTTGCCTGAGTGAGTGAAAGCTTTCTTCAACATTCCATCATTTTAAAAGCCCATTTTACCATTTGCAAATAGGATCAGCCGAAAACATTTCGAAAGCTTCTATTTTTATTTTGATCTAATTTTCCCTTCCTGGAGACATGTCCAGGCTGCAGTACCAAAATAGGGTGTGTGTGAAACGCTTGACTGGAAAAAAATGAATCATATTCCTGGTGCTGGGAGCTTGCCCTATAAATAAAAAGGCAGCTGGGGGAGTCCTGACCCTGCCCTGGCTGTTGGGTCAGGGCTTCCCCGAGGCCCCGAGCGCTGCCAGCTGGATGCTGGTCCTGGTGCTGAGCGAGCCGGACGTGTGAGTAACGTGCCCTCCGCAGCGCTGTGCTCCAGAGCCTCGCTCTGCTGCCTTGATCCGCGCTTTCAGGAGCGAGTCCCTCTCCAAAGCGGGATGCTGCTGCAGCCTGCCGTGAGCTCTGCCTCCTGGACAGCTTCCAGGTCTATGCCTGTGCCAGCTGCAGCAGGTGGGGGTGAATTGAGGGCACGATGAGGACACGGGCTCGGAGTTGGTCGGCCACCACGATGGCCAGAGTGGCTTTCTGGTGACACATCTCCTTCTGCAGCATCAGAGAGCTCTGCCTCCTGGGGGTGGCTGAGCAAGGGTTGTGTGCGCTCAGGGGAGCTCTCAGATGTCCTGCTCAGCTCCCATCTGTCCTTCATTTGCACCCCTCATCTGTGGGAGGTGGCACTCGCTTCTCACCCTGGTCTCATTCATGATGCAGCTGGGGAGGTGCTGGTTAAGCAAGTGGGGATGTGGAGGCAGCAGGAGGTGCTGCCCTAAGGGCCAGAGTTTACACTGGAATTTCTGGTGGAAGATGGCAAAACATCCATGCAATTTGTTGGGACAACCCTAAACCTAGAAGGGCAACAGAGCTGGACAAGGGTTCTGATGAGAGGAGCAGCTCAGGGAGCTGGGAAAGGGGCTCAGCCTGGAGAAAAGGAGGCTCAGGGAGCACCTCCTGGCTTCCTTGGGAAAGGAGCCAGGAGACCCTTGACAGGTAGCTCAGTCAAGCCTGGTCCTAAAGACAGCCAAGCCTTTGGTGTCTCCCTGTTTGGCAACCTCGTGGAAGGGTTCAGGGCGAGAGGAGACCAAGAGCAGAGTTAAGGTTTGGTTTCTTGGTCCGCTGCAGCCTCAGTCCAAGATTCGGAGCAATGTGTTTATTTTTCTCTCATTTCCTGGATGAGGTAAGGCAGGGTGGGCTGAGCACTGAGCTCATCCCAACAGGGCCAAACAGCAGATCTTTGGGGATGCTGCCGGGATGTTTATTGCCTTCTTTGGAGCCTTGTTTGGGGCTGAATTATAAGTCACAAGTTCCTCTCCAAAACCTCATTTCCTTGACCCAGACTATTCCAAGACAGACTTCCCAATGTCCTAAACTGTCCCCACCATAAGGCCCAGGCATAAGTGTTGTGATGATAATTGGATTATCTATTTAAATATGTTTGATTTGCCATGACAGGGTTAAAACCCTGAGAATCAAATCAGTAGGACAGCCCTGCATCTGATTTTTAATCAGATGGGAAAAGGAGGCTCCCATCCATTTCCCATCTTCTCCATCCACTGCTTCTTTCAGCCTCCCAAGCATCTTGCAAGATATGCACTTCCTTTGGCAAAAATCTTCCCGAGATTTGCTCCCAGGACATTAATGATCAGTTTTCCTGGTGCCTTCCCTTTCTTCCACCACGCTTCAGCTCTGGCTTCCCAAGCCATGTCCCAGCTGTTGGCTGATGAGGTGGGAAGTTGGTCTTTCCCACTGAAGAGTCTATTCCCAACCAAGCAAGCTCCCAGCCCAGCTCAGGGTTAGGAAGAGTTTCCCAGGAAGTTTTTTAACAGAGCAGAAAAATCGGAGGGATTTGGTACCGTCTGGAGCTCCTGGCAGGTAGGAGAGGTGTGACAGCGCTGCTGATTTGCAAAAATACCCTCGGTGGTGCTTTCCCAAGATGCCAGCATGCAAAATAACAGCTCTGAGATGCTCACACAGTGCAGATTCATGGCACAGCAACCTGTACTTAGAACAATCTCCTTACATCAGCCACGTAGGAATGTGTCAGATCCTGCATCTTCCCGAGGCAGGGACGTTATCGTGGCTCATCTCCTGCAGGACACAGCCCAAACTCCTGGGTATGGGAGAAAATTAATCCATGGTGCTGCTGTCTCACCTTTGTAATCTCAAAATGTTCAAACTTTTGACAGCGCCATGCCAAAAAAAAAACCGCAAAAAGCAACAAAACAGAACAAACCACAAAACTCAGATTTTGAGCCGTTTATCTTGTATTCTCTGAGTCACGGGATGTAGTGTTCACTCACTTTTTCAGGGGCAGGTCTAGAGATATTTCGGGGTTTTTATAGAAGCACAGACTGGTTTGGGTTGGAAGGGACCTTAAAGCCCACCCAGTGCCCACCCCTGCCATGGGCAGGGACACCTTCCACTGTCCCAGGCTGCTCCAAGCCCCAGTGTCCAGCCTGGCCTTGGACACTTCCAGGGATCCAGGGGCAGCCACAGCTTCTCTGGGCACCCTGTGCAACCAATTCTTCCCACTCTCACAGGGAAGAATTTCTTCTGTATAACTAACCCAAATTTCCCCTCTTTCAGTTTGAGCCCATTCCCCTTGTCCTGTCACTCTGATGAACAATCCCTCTGTGACTTCCCTGTAGGCTCCTTCTGATGCTGAAAGGTTCTGCAAGGTCTCCATGCAACATTCTCTTCTCTCTCTCTCCATATCTATATATATATATATAGATATATATATAGATATATATATACCCCTTATNTAGATATATATATAGATATATATATATATGTATTTATATCCAGGATATATTTATATCCATGTTCCCTCCTTGTTCTTTCCTTTGGATGCCTTGATTGGGAGCATCATCCTTGCAACTACCAAGGTCCTGTAGATATTTCATGTGGAAGATCCCTCGTGGAGGTGCTGTTGCTGAAGGTGCAGGGCACAGCCAGGCTGTTTCACCTGCAGCCCTGTGGAGACTCTGGGGTCAGCAATGTTAGGAACCACCAGAATTAGGAAGCACCAAAATCCAGGCCTCTGGCTCAGCGTTGTGCTGGTGCCTTGTTTGCTTGGGAATGCACATGGACACATCAGGGGTGGTTTCCTCTGCCTCCCATCCCACCACGTGCCCAGCTTGGCACTGCTCCTACCCCAGCTGCGGTTCTCACCTTACACAGCCAGTAAATTAGCACCTGAAGTGGCTCTTGTTTTGCAAGCCTGATTAAAATAATGAGTGAGTCTGTCTGTGTTTGAAACTGTGGAGAAGGCCGGGACTCCATGTCCTGCCTGCCCATGGGGCATCAATCACCTGGCAGTGCTCCCACAGCACAGCCAGTCACCTTCTCCCTTCTCCCTGTTGGCACGAAGGTGTCACCACCAAAAACATCCTGGGCAGAGGCAGAGAGCCTCCAAAAAATCAGTCTGTGCTGCTGAGACAGAAATCCAACTCACACCAGAGCACCAGAGTGCACCGTGCTGGCTCATTACAGAATTTGCATTCGTCTCCCATATAGTTGTCCCAGCAGAGATTTCCCTTTGCCCTGAGAGCCGCAAAGGTAACAGAAGTGCGTTGTTCTGCTTTGTTTCCTCAGGGATCCACCAACGTGGTTTACCAAGCCCACCATGTCAGCAGGAGTAAGAGAGGACAAGTTGTCGGCACCAGGGGAGGATTCCGAGGCTGCACGGTTTGGCTCACAGGTATTTTTGTCTGGGTGTGAAAGCGTGGCCTCACCTGTGAAACTCCACGAGAATGGCTGGGAGGTGGGGATTTGGGATCCGCAGGAAACGTCAGCGTTCCCTGTGAACTGGGAATTGCAAAACATCCCCACGTGGTAAACGCAGACACGCGGTGCTGGCGCAGCAAGATGTTCTCCCTGGCAGCTGCTGCCCATAACTAATGTTTTTACGGATTTCCCAGCTGTTATCAGGCTCCTTTGAACATGTCAGAGGCCCTCGGGGTAGCACTTGTTGTTCCCAAGCATGCGGCTGAGGAAGCCTTGGCTCAAATCCAGCCGGTCTTTGGCAGTGGAACGTACCCAGGGCTGTCCAAAACGTGGATGTTTTCATTCAGGAGCGGTGGGAAGTTTATTGGGACACGTAGGTTTGCTGTGTTTGAGGCAGCACGAGGCAGTCACCTTGTCAGGAGAGTAAATACTCCCAGCCACAGAGTCACGCTGGAAGCAACCCCTTGCATTTGTTTTGTTGCCCTTCTCTTTTGCCTCGAAATATAAACTCGTTGTTTGGGGATTAGGGGCTGCCAGAAATGACACTTGCTTTTCCCATTTCTAATATTTAGACAATTCTGTCTTTTGCCAGTTGTCTAGCTGTTCCTTTGCTTGTTAAATATTGGTGTTTTCTTTGGCTGCTGGAGGATGTTGAAGGACGTGCTTGGAAGGATTTGTAAAGCCGTTCTTATTTGCCTTCCTGTCACCTTAGGTGGTAGATGTTGGATTAAAGCCCATTTCTGTTTTGTTCTGCTCCTCAATTTTGAAGTGCCCAATCTGCTTTTTTATAATTTCTGAAGCCAAAACCCCTACCCGAGGCAATTTCCTTCCTTTTTGGATTATTACTTTAAAATCTTGTGTCTGAAAGGCTTGAGCTTGCCTGGCTGATGATTATCCTTTGAAACACTCACCTGAGAAGGAGTTGGTGAGGGGTCATTGCCTGTCCCACCTCATGTGGTTGCAGCCAGAGCCTCTCCCTGGGTTCAGAATGTTGGCTCTTCACAGTGGGAGCAGGGGGAGGAAGAGCAAGATGAGAGACCTGGAAGTGACAGCATCCTTTCAAACTTCTCCTGGCACCTCTGTGTCCCAGCACTGCCCAGCCAGAGGCACTGCTGAGTTGGACCCCTCCAGATGTTGGGCTGTGGCTGCTTTTCTCGTGGCATTAATGCCGCCCCTTCAATAAGAAGGGTTGAAAAGGGCTCTGTGAAAGAGGAATCCAACTTCCTTTTTAGGAAGGAATGAGGTAGGGAACTTCAGACAGGAGTTTTGCCGCCAGTGTCCCGGTTGCGCTCTCTTTTTCACTCCTTTGGCCTCAAACCTGACCTCCCCCAGGCCTTTCTGGAGCTGGCAAGACAACCATTGGCTTTGCTCTGGAAGAGTACCTGGTGGCTCATGGCATCCCCTGCTACTCCCTGGACGGCGACAACGTGCGGCACGGCTTGAACAAGAACCTGGGCTTCTCAGCGCAGGACCGAGAGGAGAACATCCGGCGCATCGCCGAGGTGGCGCGGCTCTTCGCCGACGCGGGGCTCGTCTGCATCACCAGCTTCATCTCCCCCTTCACAAAGGTAAACTCCCCTCACCACAGCCTGCTCTCTCCTCAGTTCCATCTCAGATGAGGGGTTGATGGAGAGGATTTCCTAAAATCCACCGTTGCATGCTTTCTTTCGCTTCTTTTGTAGAACAACATCCACGCTTAACGCACGCAATCAATTTTTGACCTCATTGAATAAATTCAGTGTTTCAGACTGATGGAAAGCTAAGAGGAGTTTAAGATCCCCCTGCTATGAACTCCTCAGAGGCAGAAAAGAGTCACAGAAGCAGCAGCCTGTCCTAGAGCTGTAACTGCTCCTTTGGAAGAAGATTTGATTGCGATTTTCACTTCCGTAGCTGCTGTTATCAGGCTGATGCAAGCAGTTTCTTTTTTTCATAGAATCACAGAATCGTTAAAGTTGGAAAAGACCTCTAAGATCATCAAGTCCCACCATTTCGGCACAGGGCAGATAATTACTCACAATCTAAAGTTCTGCTGTCCTGCCTAATGAAAATGTCTTGAGGTTTTGCATGGGAAAAGCTAAAAACAGATCAAAGCTGTAGATTTTTGTAAGCTTTTAAAAAGTATCTTTAAAGAAAAGGAGGGAAGTGAGATGAAAAACCCTTATTAGAACTAGTGTAAATTTAATAAATCTATAAGACAGATAAGTTCATCTGTGTCAGATTCCAGGAGGTTTTGTTTTTTTTTTGCTGCAATTCGGATTTTTCCCATCTTTCTTCTAACAGGATCGTCAAAACGCACGGAAAATTCATGAGGCAGCTGGACTTCCTTTCTTTGAAATCTTTGTAGATGCTCCCCTAAATATCTGTGAAAGCAGAGACGTGAAGGGCCTGTACAAAAAGGCAAGAGCTGGAGAGATCAAAGGTATGGAGGAGTGAGATCTTATTTTGCCTTTTGCTTTCCAAAGTTTTGGATACCTTGCCCCAACAGGTGGGTTTCTAAAGGCCCTTTGTAGTGCACAAGAGAATCCTGTTCCCCTAATCTTATTGTCACCAGTGTCACTTGTACCCAGCATGGTTGAATGCCCCTGGTTGTTTGTACAGCGTAGTTGGCTCTAAGGCACTGAGTATTCTATCAAATAAATTTAATTAGGGGGTTAATTGTCCGTAGGATTCACGGGGATTGACTCAGAATACGAGAAGCCCGAAGCTCCTGAACTGGTGCTGAAAACAAACGTTGCGTCAGTATCCGAGTGTATCCAGCAGGTCGTGGAGCTCCTCCAAACACAGGTGGGTCACTTTTATGTCACTATCACTGCTAGCTTTGGAAACCCGCTCTGGGACATCGCCTTTTTGGTGTGCCTGTGAAAACCTGCGTGTTACAAGTGCTGCCTGTCTCTGCCTTTCAGAACATTGTGCCCCAGGGCTCTATCAAGGATGTTCTGGAGCTTTTTGTGCCTGAGAATAAACTCAGCAGTGTCCAGGCTGAGGCAGAGAAGCTGCCAGCCGTGGAGATCACCAAGGTATCGTCACACACGGGTTCTGGCATTATTTGGCTGTTCCAAGAGCAGAAACATTGAGGAGGATGTTGCCAGAGAGGTCTGTGCTCCTCTGATGGCCCTGACCTTTTGCGGCTGTGGTTTGTGGCGAGCTGAGGTGGGATCCTGATCCTCAACTATTTTCTGCCATGTCTCAAACCTGTGCTGTAGAGAAGCCAGGGCTGTCAGTCTCCTCTGCTGCCAGAGGAGGGTTTGAACTGCCAGAGGGCAGGGATAGATGGGATATTGGGAAGGAATTGTTCCCTGGGAGGCTGGGCAGGCCCTGGCCCAAGGTGCCCAGAGAAGCTGTGGCTGCCCCTGGATCCCTGGAAGTGTCCAAGGCCAGGTTGGACATTGGGGCTTGAAGCAGCCTAGGATAATGGGAGATGTCCCTGGCCATGGCAGGGGGTGGAACAAGATAGGCTTTGAGGTCCCTTTCAACCCAAACCATTCCATGATTCTAAATTCAAAGAAAGTTTGTGAGTCTGGCTTAAAAAGCCCTGAGCTACACCCCCTGTATCTTTCTCCCCTTCATGAATATCCTGTATTTGAAGCAAAACAAAATGAAAATGCTGCTTCAGCAGAAGGGAAGGAAAAGCAACCTCTGAGCATGATGTGGTGACAAGAGTGTGACCCCTCTGGTTTTGTTTTGCAGCTGGATCTGCAGTGGGTGCAGGTGCTGAGCGAAGGCTGGGCCACTCCTCTGACAGGATTCATGCGGGAGGCAGAGTACCTGCAAGTGCTGCACTTTGGCACCCTGCTCAACGGTACGGATCCCCCGTGTCCTCCTGTCCTCCCTGCTGTCACACACCAGGCCTCCTGAAGGTGCCCAAGGTCTCCGTGCTGTGGCCACAGCCCTGGCTCACAGCTCTGACCTCTCGCACGGTGCTGCTCAAACCCTGAGCTGTTGTGTGGCTCTTTTGGTGCTTGGCTGTACCAGGGTAAACAGAGATGCAAAGCCAAGGAAGCAGGGAGGCTGCCAGGCTGAGCTTGGGGTGGGAGGAGAAGGCAGCTGCTCCTTGCAAACACAAGCAGAGCCTGGTTTTGCTCCCCCACCCCATTTCCCTGCTCGTCCAACACGGTAACTGGAAGTAAATCAGACTTCTCTGTGCATTAGCAGCGGGCTAGAGGTGCTGCATCCCTGCAAAAGGCAAAAAGTGCTCAGGTAATGGCTGTCCACAGCTGAGATTGGGGCACAGCTGTTTCCACCCTGTTTCTCAGCTGTGGATGCTGTTGCTGTGATTTCACCTGCACATGGGGTGCTCACTTTGGAGTCCATAGATGTGGCAGTGATCTCTGCGCTCAGGGGTCTGGGTGAGCAAGTCCGTTTGAACCTTCTAGAAGACTCTGTGGTCACACAGGGCAGTGATTCACTGCTGTTACTCAGACTTGGGCACCGTGCAGCAGAGGCCAAGGTCGGGACTGCTCACTTTGCACTGCTGGAGTGTCTGTGTGGGGGCTCTGCTCCCGGACACGTCTCAGCCTTTCACCTTCTGCCCAGTGTGCAAACAGCGTTCAGAAGCACATGTCCCTGTTATCAGAGCCTCTTCTGTGGTCTTTGAGCTGCCTGTTGTGCCTGGCGAGGTCGCAGAGCGCTCTGGGATGGCCACGTTGCTCCAGAGCTCCGTACTTCGCGCCGGAGACTCCTCTCAGAGCGCTTTTGGTTTTGGGGTGCCTCCCCAAACCTGCTGCCCTCCCTGAGCACAGCTTCTCCGGGTTCTGTGGGTTCAGGGTTTGTAGAGATCCGTGGGGAGCTGGTACAAAGCCCAGGCCAGCAGCTTTGCAGGGGATGAGCTCTCCAGGGCGAGGTCTGTGTAGCAACATCAGTCCCTGGTGCACCCTGTCTCCACGGCGTTCTCCAAGCTTCACATCTGTGCAGTCAGGCCCTCAGGGTGACATCTGGGTGTGGAGGAGAACATGCCAGGTGCTCCTGGATGAGCTTTGGGAAATGGAGGAGGATTCCATCTCCTGGTGCTGAGGCTGGGGTGTGGCACTGCAGAAAAGGGGGCTGAGCCTGCACTTCCCAGAGTCATGGGCCCAGCCCTTGTGCCCTGGGGTAGGTGATGGCTTTGGCAGCTCCCGGGATTGTTTGGGTGCACTTGTTCAAGCCAGTGCTCTGCAGTAAATCCCACCTGGATGTCCCAGCAGGTGGGTGATGTGCCTTGTGCAGGGCCACCAGGAAGGGGAGTGGATCTGCAGGAATGCACCCAGGGAGCCGCGACTGTGTCAGGAGGGGTGACAGTGACAGTGCAGGTGTTGTACCGTACTCGATGCGACCTGTGCCGGCTGGGCGAGGCCGGGGTGGCACCCTGCAGGACCATGGCCACGCCAGCAGGAGCCCTGCCTGTGGTTCAGACAGTGCTTGGCCAAGCTTTTAAATGCTTTGAGTCTTGAATTGGTTTCTGTAACGTGCCCCTGAGTGTTAATTACCTTAATTGTGTTTGTGTCCTCCCAGGAAAGAGGCGCTCTGTCGCTGGTATGTATGGAACCGTTCTCAGGCTCTACATAAATTACTTCAATTGGGAATTTTTTTTTGTTATAATTTCTTGAGATTTACCAAAAAAAAAAAAAAAAAGGAAAATTATTACAGCACGGTCTGTTTATGATCCAGGCAGTTATGATGTGGCCTGACACACCCCGTGTCCTACGGACCAGTCTGTACAAAAATCCCAGTTGTGTAATTTTGTAATTACCTTCACTGGAGTGATCTTTTGTTACCTCTCCATCCTGCATTTGGAAATGGAGCCTGAAGATCCTCACTTTCAGCAGCATGTGTTGGTTTCGTAATCCAGCTTTTTTTCCCTCTGCTGACTTCATTGGCTGATCATTATTAATATGATTTAAATGTACGAAGTTGATATTGATTGGATCCCATGTGAATATAATTATGATTATTCATGAAAATTGCTGCCTGGCAGATGAATGATACCCAGTCGTGAATTTAAAGTCAATGCAAATATTTTATTAAAAATTAAAGTAAAAATCCGTATCATAGCCAAAATCCTCAAATTAAGACTCTCGAAGGTCCAAACTGGTTTCAGTCAGATCAGAACAAATTGAATCTGTGATTTCTTTGTGACTGGTAACCCACGGAAGAGACCAATTCTTCTATACTAACATCAGGCTATCCAAGGAGAAATGGGAAGACCGTAGCGGAATACAGGGAAATTGGGAGAGTGGGAATAACACCTGCATGATTTCAAGCTATTTAGGGACAACACTGAAATTAGAAACTGCATGTGCACTCCCAGATTCACACAGAAAACAGATTAAACATGGCCAGTGCAGAGATGTAGAGGAGGAGGAACAGCAGTATAGAGAAAGACCCCAAAGGAGAACAGAGTGTGGTGGAGTTCTCCCTGTTGGAAGAGGCAGGCCAGGAGGTGTGCAGGGAATGGGGTGCTCCAGGAAACACCAGACAGGAGCCATCTCCACAGAGGGGGTTCTCCTAGAGGAGGAGGCAGGAGTTACATGCAGAGTTGCATTTTCCAAGCGCATTTAAGTTTTTCCCCTTTCCAATAAGCTAACAGAGAAGAACCAGCGAGGGGGGGAGTGCAGGGAGTAGAGGTGCTCCAGACGTCTTGGAGACATCTCTGGCCCTTAGATAAGGAGCTCTAATATTCCACTAACATCACTATTGATTAGCAGCGCAGAGCAAACTGCTGCAATCACTTAATTTCCATTAAAACCTCTGCTTACCGCACTCCCAGCACCCGGGGCTGGTTAAAATTCTTGTCGGTGCAGGACAAGTAGCAGCTGGAGGGTGCTCAACCCCTTCCCTTCGATGCATGTGAACCTGAGCATCCCCGTGGTGCTGCCGGTGTCCCCACAGGACAAGCAGCGGCCGGAAGGTGTTAAACTCCTGCCTCTCTCCTGGCAGACGGTGTGGTGAACCTGAGCATCCCGATCGTGCTGCCGGTGAGCTCGGAGGACAAGCAGCGGCTGGAGGGCAGCGCGGCGCTGGCGCTCAGCTTCCAGGGCCGCCGGGTCGCGGTGCTGCGCAGCCCCGAGTTCTTCGCGCACAGGAAGGAGGAGCGCTGCGCCCGCGTCTGGGGCACCACCTGCCCCCGCCACCCGCACATCCAGGTGGGTTCGGCCCCTGCCTGCGATGGGAAGCCCGGCCTGGGTGGGGAAACGCCAACAGGGGCTGGAGAAGCAAATCTTTCCAAAGTTTTGAGGGTGATGGGTTTCCTGTCTGTGCTTCCAGCCCAGCTGCTTGCTGGGAGCCAACCCATCCCGAGCACACAGGACTGAATTTTTAGGCTCACGAGTTAGCGTTCCTCAATTTGGCTCTTCCATACAGGCAGCCATCAGGATTGTTATATTTTCTCAGCTCCTCTCTTCCCACTTAGTCTGTGGCAGTACAAGGAACATCATCCCTTGGAAAGGGAGAGCTCCGGGTTTCACGCAGTGACTTGAGTTTTCTGCTTGAAAAGGCTGTAGCTGTGTTAGTTCTTTCCCCCTCCCTTAAAATGCCTCGTTTAATCAATCAGCAACAAGTGTTCACCTAGCAACAGGCTTGTTCCTCCTGTGTATTCCTAGGAGGAAAGAGCAAAGAGTGAGGAGGAGGAAGGTTTTGTGCCTTCCTGTAGACTCCTGGCTATCAGAGGAGAGCTCAGCACCTGACTGGGTGGCTGATTCCCCACCTGATGAGGTTTTGCTGCTCATGACATTCAGTTCATGTGGTCACTGTGGTGATGTTTTCCACCTACAAGAAGGGAAGGTCATCCTACAATGGAGTTGAGCTTCACACTATTCAAAGGAGAATGGGAGAAGGGAGAAGGAGGAGCTGTCTGTCCCCCTTGCACTGAAGGTGTGTGTAATTCCCAGATGGTGATGGAGAGCGGAGACTGGCTGGTTGGGGGAGACCTCCAGGTCCTGGAGAAGATCAAATGGAATGACGGGCTGGACCAGTACCGCCTGACCCCGCGGGCTCTCAAGCAGAAGTTCAGGGAAATGAACGCTGGTGAGTGCCCTGGGTTACTCTGGTGACAGAGCTCTTTGTGCCCCACCTGGCACCAGGAGCTTGGTGTGATCCATTACTTGCTCTCAAGCTCACAGCACTTTCTAGGTCGCTTCTGGACTATTTGGGAGGGGTGAACAGTGAGGGGGACCCAGGGCACGGCACGAAGGTTGCTGAAGACATCAGGGAACTCTGTGAAGATGTGCAGTGCTGTGCACAAACATTGTAGGAGAGCTGAGAGGGCTGAAACCAGCCCCAAAGGAAGGGCATGCAATGAAAATAACCTTGGCAGGGTGATGTACGTGTGTGAAACACTCAGCTGAGGTGTTTGAGGCCTTGCCCGTGTGGAGACAGGACACACACAGGTCTCTCATGGTTGGAGACAGGACACGCACAGGTCTCTCGTGGCTCTGTGGAAGCTCAGAGGGTGACAATGAGGCCTGTGACCCTCTGATGTTTCCCTTCCAGATGCTGTCTTCGCCTTCCAGCTGCGCAACCCGGTGCACAACGGGCACGCGCTGCTGATGCAGGACACGCGGCGCCAGCTCCTGGAGAGGGGCTACAAGAACCCCGTGCTCCTGCTGCACCCCCTGGGGGGCTGGACCAAGGACGATGATGTCCCTCTGGAGTGGCGCATGAAGCAGCACGCGGCCGTGCTGGAGGAGCAAGTCCTGGACCCCAAGTCCACCATCGTGGCCATCTTCCCCTCTCCCATGCTCTACGCTGGCCCCACGGAGGTAACGTGGCCCTTGGCTGCTCGCCAGGTGGGAGGCCTGTCCATGGGGATCGTGCTCCCTGCCTGCCTGTGCAGCTCTGGAAAACCCCAGGAAGGGAGCTGGAGCTGCTGCCTCGCTCGGACATCCTTTGCTCCCTTGCTCCCTTGCTCAGCTCCACAGGCTCCATCCTCTCCTGGGCTGTGGAGAGCTGGGGAGAATGGGTAGAAACAGGCTTCACCTTCTTCTGTTGGTCAGGAATGTTTTCTCCCAGGGGTTTCCCTTCTGTCCCTAAACCAGTGGGATGAAAGGGGCAGGTGCTGAACCTCCCCTCGTGCGTGCTGTGGGGCACCCCTTTCGCACGTTCAAAATTCAAACTGGGAACCTCGTTTGCTGCCAGATTGGAACCAGCCCGATTCCCATACGGATCCCCAGGACCTCCCTTTCCCCCAGCCCTCAGTCCCTGTGTCCCTCCCTGCAGGTGCAGTGGCACTGCCGAGCCCGGATGGTGGCGGGGGCCAACTTCTACATCGTGGGGCGCGATCCGGCAGGAATGCCACACCCCGACACCAAGCAGGACCTGTATGAGCCCACGCACGGTGGGAAGGTGCTGAGCATGGCCCCCGGCCTCACCTCCGTGGAGATCATCCCCTTCCGAGTGGCTGCCTACAACAAGATCAAGAGAGCCATGGATTTCTATGACCCCAAAAGGTAACGCAGCAGCAGCGTTGTGGTTTCTGCACAACGTGGGGTCGGTGGTTGGCCTTGGGCTCACAGCATTCAGGGGAGAGGGAAAAGCCATGTTCATCCCAAGGAGAGGAATGGAGAGAGAACCTGGGAAAGTCGCTCACATTCCCCTCCAAGAGTTGTCCCCAGGGGTCACATGAAACTAAAGATGGCAGCAGGGAAAACAAGCAGCACAGGCTGGGGGCTGAGTGGCGGTAGAAACACAGCCTCCCACAGCTGAGGAAGTGCGTTACGGACACTCCAGCTCCTCTGGGATGAGGAACCCTCGGTGGGTGACTCGGGCCAGCTGTGCTGATGTCACCTGTCTCTGTTTTGCACAGGCACGACGACTTTGACTTCATCTCAGGAACGCGCATGAGGAAGCTTGCTCGGGAAGGGGAAAACCCCCCCGACGGCTTCATGGCCCCCAAAGCCTGGAAAGTCCTCACCACGTACTACCAGTCACTGGAAAAAAAGAATTAACTCCTCCTCCTCCTCCCTAGAAATACCTGTATTAAGAGTGAGCAATGATTGATTGATTCCCTATGACACAGATCACTTGGCATTTCCAGTGCTCTGACAGTGGGATTTTCCTACCTGGGTCAGAGTGGTTTTTACCGATCAGAAATACTTTGAGCCTGATCCTTCTCCCCCTAAAGCTGCTGGCAGTGTCCCCACGGAGCTGGAAGGGATGGGAAGCAGGCCCTCCATTCCTGGGATCGTTGTGGTGCTGCCAGGGCCATGCAGCAGCTCCCAGTGCAGAGGGGGGACCTCAGACCAGGATAAATCCTGCCTGTGCCCTGCGTGGAGCAGAAATGAAGAAGTGCCTTTCCACATTGTGCCTTAAACAATTTTTGCTAGTAAACAGCAGAAGATTTTTAATGCCCTTTTTAAAAAGGATTTTTTAAAATCAGCTGTGACTACCACCAGTTCCTTGTGGCTGAGCCAATTCCTCACTACTTCCTTGCTTCCTTCCTCCTGCTTGACCCCTCTGGTCAAACAAATCCCAGGCTGAGCATTCCTGATGCTCCAAGTTCAGCTCTTCAGCCTATCCTGGGAGGCACCATAAAGCCCTGAGATCCCTGAGAATGCTCTGGACAGCAAGGAATCATCAGGGATGCTGTCACTGTGCTTTCAGGTACCCTCCCACCTGGCAGGATCGGATCCCCCTCCCCTCTGCTCACATTCCTCACATCCCAGAGGCAAATCCGAGGCAAAACAGCAAAAACACAGTGCAAAGTGGCCCTGGTGAGCCAGCTGAGAGGAGGCTGAAGCTCCTGCCCACATCCACACCTGTGTGGGTACAGGTGCCCTGCCTTACTCCGTGTCTGCGGGATGGGGCGGCTGGGGATAGCCAGAGGATGGCAGGAAAGCCCCTGGGTCCCTCCCAGCCTTGTGGGGTGCTGGTGCTGAGCCAGAGCCATGGAGCTGCTCTGCTCCCAGCTCTGGCTGTGGAAAGTCACCCCAGACTTTTATCTCCTTCCCCACCCTCATCCTGCCGTGGACTTTGCCACTGTGCCGAGGCTTTTCCGCTGACTCGCAGCTCCTGCAGTGGCCTCTGAGAGGACTGAGCAGTGACACAACAGCGGAGGGAGCTTCCCTGGGCACTCCTGGGAGCCCGGGGCCACCCATCCGTGCCTTGGGTTCTGCCTGTGGCCAGCAGAGGCTTCCAGGGACAGGGCTGATCCCGCATTCCCTCCACAGCTCTGAGGTTTCAGCAGAAGAAAACAACCGAGCACTTGTTAATTACAGCAACAGCCTCTCTCCATGATTTTTGCACTTGGCCTGCTTTAGCAGCTGCCCCAGGACCTGTTGGGATGTGTTCCCAAAGAAAATGAATCAGCGTTCCTCTCTTCCTGTGCTCCAGTTTTTATTAGAGATGAATCCACGCTCAGCAAAACCAACCTGCTCCCGCTTGTTCTGGGTACTGTGAGCTAACACGTGCTGTGGCCAGGGCACAGCAGCCAAGCCTTCATCTATGACTGGAAAATATCCTTGCAGAAAGTCCTTTTGGGTGGCTTTTTAAAAAGTATTTGGAGCAAAGCTGTGTTTTACCCCGAGGAAAATGCTGCAGCCAGTGCACCAGCAGCAGCCTTATCCACTCAGGCCCTCTGGCAGGGACCTGGAAGCCAAAAGCAATATTCCCATTTAGGATTTTTAAGGAGTGAAACAGCACTGTTGCTGCTCATCATAACATAATCCAGCGTTGAAAACCGCCCCCAGTAAATCCAGGTGGTCACAGCAAACCACAGATGTTGTATTATCCTATTAAACCAGAGTAGTGTCCTGATTACCTCCAATTAAAACACGTGGACTGGGAGTTTTATAGTCTATTTATTAAAGACATGAGACTGGAATTTGTATCTCAACTGATTCATCTCATGATTTAATATATTCTGAACTCAATACTCTGTTATGAAACACTCACTTTTAGTACAAATAAATATTTATACGTGTCAGGAGCTCTTACTTTGTGATTTTTGGGCAGAACTTTACTGGAGACTGGCTCAGCCTTGGCCCTGCTGGGCTTCAGCAGCTGGCCCTGGAGCTGTGGGAGAGGAGAGGGATCAGGCTCATCCCCTCCTTCAGAGAGGCAGGATCAGATGCTGAGGGTTGGAGCAAGCCGCTGGAGCCATGGAATGAAAGCAGCCACATTCCAAACCACAGCGCTGCCCCAGCCTTTCGAGGAAGCTGCCAGAGGGTATGTGCTTTAACAAGGACTCCCAAAGCAGCAGCAAGAGTAGACAAGTATGGAAGAGCTCTTGGAGGAGTGGAAATTGCACTGCAGCTGCAGTAAGTGTCCCCAGGAGCAATCAGAAATAATTCCTTGTGCCTCTTCAATCAGCCCCTGACGCCTGCGGTGATCAGTTATGGGCAGCAGCGAAAGGCAGCTCCGGCCCGCAGTGCCAAGAGCTGGGATTTTGGAGACGCAAGTGACCAGAGGCTGCCCCCGGGGTTGTTCCTGCTCCCGTGCCCTCCCTCGGTGTGGCGTTAAAACTCCCCTGAGGACGCACTTCACACTCAATTAAAGCCAATTAAGACCTGCCTGGGCTGGGGCTTTACCAAGGAGGAAGCAGCCTGGAAAAAGGCTGGAGGTGCAGGAGGAGCTTCCCAGCCTGGCGTTTCGCAGGGAGAGCAGCAGGGTTGAGAGCAGGCACTGAACACACAGAGCATCCGGAGAACTTCCCTGGCCCAGGCGTCATTCCAGGGATTCCAGTAAGTAGCACTGTTGGCAGGTTTAAAGTTACTCATGGAAATCATGGAAAGGTTTGGATGGGAAGGGAGCTCAAAGCCCATCCAGTGCCATCCCTGGCCATGGGCAGGGACACCTTCCACTGTCCCAAGCTGCTCCAAGCCCCAGTGTCCAACCTGGCCTTGGACACTGCCAGGGATCCAGGGGCAGCCACAGCTTCTCTGGGCACCCTGTGCCAGGGCCTGCCCACCCTCCCAGGGAACAATTCCTTCCCAATATCCCATCTGTCCCTGTCCTCTGGCAGTGGGAAGCCATTCCCTGTGTCCTGTCCCTCCACCCCTCATAAAAAGTCTCTCTCCATCTTTCTTGTGGCTCCTTCAGGCCCTGCAAGGCCACAACGAGGTCACCCCAGAGCTTCTCCTCTCCAGGCTGAACAATCCCAGCTCTCCCAGCCTTTCCTCCCAGCAGAGCTGCTCCATCCCTCTGCTCATCCTGGTGCCTCCTCTGGACTCACTCCTTGATCCCAGGCTGATCCAGAGCCAGCACTGGGCACTCAGCTCTCAGCCCTGGCACTAATGTGACTTGCATTAGCATCCCAGATCCCAGACTTCTCCCACTTCCACAGCCCAGCAATTCAACTGTGCCTAAATTCCTGCCCTCTTGTGTTAGACCATTGTGCATCTCCCATTGCTTTTTCATACAGGGAACAAGTCTAAGCAAGTATTCAATTATTTTTAAACCCCCCCCCCATTTGGTTTTAAGATTGAACTGGGACAAACTCAGCCCTGCTGCATCCCACGCAGCATTCCAGGAGCAGGACAGCAGGGAGCAGGCTGAGCTGGAGGGACACTGTCACCAGCCCCGACACCGTGTGATGGCAGGGCTCCAGCCCTCCTTATTTCACTTTATTTTCCTTTGCAGTGCATTTGGTTTTACATCTTTCTCAGCCTCCCCTCACAGGCAGCAGAGCTGTGGCACAGCATCCCACCCCTGGGCTTTGAACAATTCCCTTTACAGATTTGGGGTCAATTAGTGCACAATTCATAGCATTACACAAGAAAAACTCAAGTTCTTGACTATCTCTGACAATAACTTCACCAAAAAAAAAAAAAAAACGAAACATTTTTGCCACTCACATTTGTAACCCTTGGCCTTTATCGTGACAGAACGTTACAAAAATTCACCAGAACTGGTACCAGCAAGGACAGCACATCGCTAAACCACATCAATAAGTCCCAAACCCATTCCCTTCTCTTTAAATTCACAGATCTGAGCATGTGACAGAGTCAAACATCACACCATGTCCCTCCTGTGCCTCAGGGCTGTGACATTTCAGGTGACGGTGCCACAGTGGTGCTTCCACAGGCTGAGAGAGCAGCAGACCTTGGGACAGTGCACAGGAGCTCAGAAAGCCACGGCTTTAGAGCTGAGAGGATGTGGGGCTTTAGGAAAGAGCAGGTGGGATTCTACTCTAACTGCTCACAGCAAGGAAAACCAAAAAATAAAACCAGCCTTCATTTAAAAAGCCTCCAAAAGCAGAATTCATAAAAAATTAAAAGTATTCAAACATTTTTACAGAGTAGTTTACTATCTTTACTAAATGGCACCAGATTTCAAGTGGTCATGTGGAAGAGAAATCAGTAGCATTTCAAACGTTGCTTTGTTCTAGATGCAGTTTCTATCCTGGTGTTTGCTGCTAAAAGGTAGAAGTGAACATGAACTGAGTATCGAGGAATCTCTCACCTACACAGCTTCTGATTTGGTTTGCTTCAGGAAGTAGAAAAGATTTTCCATACTCAAGTTATCTACAGGTTATGTCTATATATAAAAAAAAGTGTGGCTATGTACAGGTCCTACACTCACACACCCATCTGTACACACGCAGCCCGTGCCGGGTCCCGTCCCCTGGCCCCAGGACCGCCCCACTCCTGCTGTAAGGCTCCTGTGGGACAACGCCCAGGCACAGCTCTTGGTCTGGGCTGAATTGTTCCACTCATGATCTGTGCTCACACTTCCAGTCGGAATTGCAATAACTTAGAGGTTGTTGTATAAAAACGATTCCAGGAACAGAACTCCCTCTGCCACCCCCGCTCCCGCCCCCTGACATTGGTTTTGCTAACTGATTACAGAAGTCAAACTAAATCACATCAGGAACTGCAAACACACTCTTTTGTCTTAATCAAACACAATCTCCATGGCCAGGTTCTGCATGGAGACATCCTTGGATTTCCTCATCTTCTCGATGGCCCTGTGGAGATCCTGCTGCTGCACGGGCCGGATCTCATCTTCATCATGGCTGGGGAAGAGAGAGAAACAGACACATGAGGGTTCAGGGGCTGTGACAGCTGTGCCAACAGCCAGCAGCCATCCCTGGGAATAGGAGCTCTCACATGGATCCAGCATCAAACTGGAATCCCAGGATCCCTGAGGCTGGAAAAGCCCTCCCAGCCCATGGAATCCAAGCTGTGCCCAATGCCCACTTTGTCCCCAGCCCAGAGCACTCAGTGCCACCTCCAGGCCTTCCTTGGACACCTCCAGGGATGGGGACTCCAAAGCTCCCTGGGCAGCCCCTGCCAAGGCCTGAGCACCCTTTCCATGCAGAAATTCCTGCTGGTGTCCTCCCTGAGCCTCCCCTGGCACAGCCTGAGGCCGTTTCCCCTTGTCCTGTCCCTGTTCCCTGGGAGCAGAGCCCGACCCCCCCCGGCTGCCCCCTCCTGTCAGGAGCTGTGCAGAGCCACAAGGCCCCCCCTGAACCTCCTTTGCTCCAGCCTGAGCCCCTTTCCCAGCTCCCTCAGCCACTCTTGGGGTTCCAGCCCATTCCCAGCTCCATTCCCTTCCCTGGACACGCTCCAGCCCCTCAGTGCCCACAGGGATCGCTGCAGGTGTGGCAGATACCAGAGGGATGTCCCAGCACCGTGTCACCAGCACTGAAGCCTGGCACTAACCAGAGCAGCAGCAGGACTTGCTGGCTCAGGCCACCTCCAGCTTGGGCACCTTGGCACAGCCACTCATTTTCAGAGCCAAAAGGAGCAACAGTAACTGAGTTGGGGTGGAGGGTTTGTGTATAGTAGCAATTGGGCAGGAAAATGGGACTCTCCTGCTTCATGTGACCCTGTACCCATCCCCAGTAGCAGCCAGGGCACACAGAGCTGTGAGTGTGCAGCAGGGCCCCACGTACACATCCTCCTCGCAGGCGTTGTTGACGTACTCCCGCACGCAGAGCAGCGCCGCGTCCCGGCACATCTCCTTCAGGTCGCTGCCCGAGAAGCCGTCAGTCTCCTTGGCCACCTGCAGCAGATCCACGTGCCTGTCCACCTGGGGAAACCACAGGGTCAGGGCATGGACACTCCAAAGCCCCTGGCTTTGGTCACCATGACAAGCAACAGTTGCCTCCAAGTGTTTTTACCCGCTCCGTGACATTTTTGGGGAGCTGAATTATTCCCTTACTCTTGGAACCCTCCAAGGGGGTCATGTCATTAAAGGAAACTGGTGTTTCCACTCATCAAACTCTGCCATGGGTTAAAAAACCCCACACAAACCCCAACCATCCCGTTGGTATATCCCATACTAACCATGCTCCTGCAGGGATCTGCCTGGCAAAAACTGGATCCCAGGAATAGTGACCCCTTTGCCCAGGTGCCCACACAAGTTTCTCAAAACTTTGTTCTCTGGACACCTGTTCCTGCTTTACACAGCCCCACACTGGGGGATTTAGGGACAAAATAATGTGTCTAACTCAGTGCACTGGGTCAGGCTGAACTCTTGCCAGTCAAGACCCCACATTTATTCCATCTCTTTATGGAATTTCTGATTCCTTTCCCACCATGTGCATCAGTATTTCCTTTCTAAAAAGTTAAAGCCAAGCCAGTCTAATAAAAGGCTGAAATTCTGGGGTGACTTCTTTCCGGAGGGAAACTATTCCATGGTTTAAGGCAGGCAAGGAAAAGAGGGGGCAGGACTCTCCCTGCCATGTGAAGTTTGTCACCCTGGCTGAAAACAAGCTGGGCTTGAGAGATCCAATTCCTCCTGCTGTGGGATAACCCATACAGGCCGGGTTTTTTTGTCTCCCTGGAAAACTTATTTGTGTGGCTGTGGTTCCCTGCCAGATGCTGGTGAGCTGCCATTTTTAGACTTCTTCAAAAAATTTAAGTTGTTTTTACAAATAAATGATATTTTTTTAGGTTAGACATCAGCCAAGAAACACTTTGTGACATTAACTTGAAGGCAATTAGCGCTGCTGACTAAATTTGGGAGGAAGCTCTGATGACAGGGATCCCGTATCCTGCCACAGACACTTCCAGGTGTGCTCACACCTTCTCCTTCCCCTCTCCTCTACAGGGAATTTGAATTATGGATCAAAAGCAGCACTGTCAAAAAAAGTCATTCCTCCTTTCTTGACACAAGCCAAGAAAGAGTTAAAGAGCAGCATCTTCTCCCTGCTTCATGAGGGCTTCATATTTCCTTCCCTGATCCAAACATGATTCACCTTCCTCCTCTTTAGAGAGAGAAATCTCTTCTCGTTTTACAGAACAAGCAAATGGAGACAGAGAAATGGAGTAATTCTGCTTAGAGGTGGTGATTCACCACACAACCCAAGGCTGCTGCTCTGGCAAGGCTCCTGCTCACAAAGGAGCCAACTGCAGGGCTTTAACATAAGGCCACACCTAAAGCCACAAAAGATTCCCAAGTTCTCACCAGAAATGCCCTGGCAGATCATCTCAGCCTCACTGCAAGGCAGGCAATTATCAACCACGTGTTCTGCAAGGCCAGAGCTGCACTGGTGGCAGTAATACAGCAATGAGCCACTAACAGGGCTACTCACATTTTCGTTCTTCAAAATCAGCTTCAAGATCGCCTCTCTTTGCTTCAGAGCCTGAAACAGAAGAGATGGAAGTTACCAGAGGACAGAAATCAGCACATGTGGCATCCCAAGGCTTTCAGTGCCTTCTGTTCAGCCACACCAGCTGCTCCCTCACCCAGGACACATGACACACACTGAGGAAACCTCTCTGATGGCAAGTTCAGTTCCACAGGTGATGCTTGGGTAATTCTAAACCAGGTAAATCACACCCAGTGTGTGAGGAGGTTACTGAAGAATCAGCTGAGTCCTGAGCAGACCCTTCCTAGGAAGGGCAAGCACAGGCAACAAAGACTGGGTTTTGTGCCTGCCAAATTTCACTGCCATCATTAAAAAGGGAAAAATTCCCCCACAGATAATCTGGCATCTGAACAGTTGCTACTCTGTCCCAAAACCCACTTCTTCCGTTTCCTTCAGCTTTGCAGGTAATTTTTTATGAGTAATTTGGGGCCTTTTCATCTCAAACTCAGTTGTTAAATCTGCAATGCTTTCACTCCTGCCTGTGCCTGTTCCCAATCCACAGCACATCAATTATTCCACCTTCAATAAGAGTCAGGGCCAATCTGGGTTGATCACAAAACATAAAAACAAGAGAGAAGCAGTAAGGTCATGATGGGGCTGTAGGAGGGTAAGGAAAATCTGTTCCCTAAATGACACCTCCTGTGCCAACTCTGATCCTGGGAGAGGGAGCCAATCCCTGTGATATCCCAATTCATCCTTCCAACAGTGGGGCTTGATAGAAAGACACAACAAAGTACTCAAATCCACATCCTTGCCCCCTACTAAATCAAGGAACAGCTGGAGATGGAGTTTGTGGAACCGGTATGGAAGAACAGCAATTCCCAGCTTATAAATGGTGTTTCCAAAGGGATCTGCCCCCACGGAGTGAAAGACAGTTCCAACACAGGCCTGGGAACACAACTCCTCTCTTGCACAATCAGCAAGAGTTTTACTTCTCCAGTTTTGTCTCTAAGTTTCAGCAAAAAAATGGGTAACGATTTCTGTAGCCAGAAGGGAATTGTGACAGGCACGACTGAACTCCTGATAACACTGACACAAAAATGTCTGGTGACATCACCAAGAGTGCAAAGGCAACTTAAATACCTGGAAAAGGCTGGTAAGAGCAACATTGGGAGTAAGGACAACCTTGTGACAGCTGCCTAATTGATAACAATCTTAATTACTGTGGCATAAATCACAGAACCATGGAATGGTTTGGGTCCTTAAAGACCATCTCATTCCAAGCCCATCACGAGCACAACAAACCTGGTTTTCTCCATTGCCTGCTGTGGAAAAGGCTGAGCAGAACACAGTTAAAAACAAGCCCTTCCCACTGTGCAGCATCCAAACAGCTCCATTCCCAGAGGAGAACAGGAGGGGTGGGAAGCTCATGGGGTTTGGGTCCTATAAAAGACCCAAGGGATCAAAACTTCACCTTAACAAGCAAAGTTACAGACATGCTGCAAAAAACCCTAACAGCAGATCAGTAGAATGCAGTATTTCCTGGAAGAACAACCCCAGAAGTGTGGATTTCCTGGCTGATGGGGCAGGGTAGGCAGGACTTACAGGCTGGTTGATGTGGAAGCGGGTGGGCATCCTCCTCATGATGGCAGAGTCCAGGTCCTGGGGCCGGTTGGTGGCTCCCATCACAATCACCTGTGTGACACCAACAGACACCACTGAAGCCAGCACTGGGAAACATCCACAGACTAGGAATTTCAGCACCAGCCATGGGATCTCCCCCACTTTATCAATAGCATCGATGTTTAAAGAAGTTACACAAAAGTTTCCTGGTAGTGATCTCAGCAAGGGCAGCTGCAGAGAACCGTGGTACCACAAATACCACCTGGGCGGGAGATTTCTACATGAGTCCAACTTGAAAGTTCAAACCCTGAGAAGGAACTCAAAACTTCTGCTTGTGATGTCACTTTTAGTTCCTCGTGCAATTTGAAAGGAGATGTTCCAGTAAGGTATTTAAAAATGTGGTGGTTTTGTGCTGTGCTGAAAAAAGAATGATAGAAGGTTTGGGTTGGAAAGGACCTCAAAGGTCGTCTTGCTCCAAGCCCACCATGGACAGAGACACCTTCCAGGAGACCACCAAGGCAATGGGTGGCAGCTTTCACATGCACTCAAATGGTGTCTTTATTGTTTTAGGCATTAAAGAAAGCCTTCAGTGACCTACAGGTACATTGGGCAGCAGTGGGTTAAAGGCGTCCAAGCCAAGTCCAACATCAGGACAGTGTTTACCTCCCCGGAGCACTCCAGTTCTTAATTCCAGAACAAATTTGCTCCCCATTCACAGCAGCCTTGTTTCCCCATTTGTTACTCTAAGTTGTGTACATGGTAAACAGCCAGCCAGGAGAGTGAGAAACGGCAGGGTGATTAATCTCGGATCCAGTGGTTTCCTGATGTGCTCCTGGCCTTTTGTCCAGGCACAGCAGCTCCAGGAATGCTGGCCAGTGGGGCTGGTGGCCCGGCAGAGTCACCCTGCCACCTAGAGGCACTGGGATTGCTGGCTCAGGGATCATGCACGCTCCTCTGGGCTTTATTTTCAGCCAAAAGGCACATTTTTCACGTGCCCCGAGTTCCTGTCAGACTCCAGATCCATCCTCAGCAGGTTTAGCCCACAGCTGAGCATGGCTTCCAGGTGGAATCAACACATGGATAAATAACATCCACCTCAACACTTCCTTACAATTTCCTCCCAGCATTTGGGGTTCTTGTTTTTCTTACAAAAGCCAAATTTTGCTGAACTCGAGGGACCCCAAATTGTCTCACTGCAGGAAATTAATAATTTCATTTGCTTTAAGGAATTGTCAGCGTATTGGGAAAAAAGGTAATCCATTGTGCTTGGAAAATGGGAAGCTTTAAACCTCCTCAGTTTCTATAAATTCACTGTCTTCCACTCATCCCGGGAAAAATCAGCTGTAAAAAAAACATCTTTAGCACAAGCTTGGGAGAGGAGGAAAAGCAGAACTGTTGGATGTCACAGAAAAATACACATTAAAATGGCTGAAAATTTTCGGCTTGGAGAATAAACATCCTTTTTAAAGGCTTTAAGAAGATCATGCCAGGTGACAGTTCAGAACCATGCCATGCAGGGTTTTTCCTACACTGAAGTAATTTAGAATCCCAGAATGGTTTGGGTTGGAAAGGACATTAAAGCCCATCCCATCTCACCTGAAAATGCCACTTCTTGATTAAAACCAAAATAAGCACAAAGCCAATCTTCACAGGAAGAACAATGATCTGTGGATACAACTCCCCTCATTCCCATAATGTTCTGGGAATCACTGACAGGTAAAGAAGCTTTTGGCAATCCCTGCTCCATGCACTCTGTCATTGTTCCTAAGCAGCTCTGGGCACAATATCCCAGGAGAGGGAATCCCATCCCTGCTCCCAGCACACTGAGGACTCACCTGGCAGTTGTAGTCGGTGTCCAGCCCATCCCACAGACTCATGAACTGGGCTTTCATCATGGCTGTGGCCTCGTGGTCAGTGCTGGATCGGTTCCGCAGGAAGGAATCTGTGCCAAAGGAGGGAAGGAGGTCACTCCCAATCCAATCCAATTCCTCATGGGCACACCTGGGCTGTTCTCTTATCTTACAAATGCATTTGTAACAACCCTTGTCAGCAAAAAAAAGTGCTGCTAAGGGTGAAAGCAGCAAAGTGCAATCTCGCCGATTCCTAAGCCCATTTTAAATGACACTACACAAGTGTGCACCTATCAAAGGAAGTTGCCCCAAATCTTGTGCTCCAAATTTTCACCTGCCTGGATTCATGGAAAGCAGCCTCCCCTCCTCTTTCTTCAGCCTTATGAAACTACTATTCCAGAGCTCTCCTAAACCCACATTTTATTTTCCTGTATGTGCCCTGACAGCAGAAGCACTGAAGTGTATTTGGTGATGGGTTTCCTTGTGAACTAAAAATAAAGCAAGAACTTGTTCTACTTATAAATTCACCACTACTACCAGGAAAAAAAGACACTGTTTTTCCTAATGTGCCACCACTCCTTCATAATCCTATTTCTCTTGCTAGTCTCCTTTCTCCAATTCTATTTCTCTTCCTGAACCTTCACTCTTTTTAAGGAAAAGATGACAGCAGATCTATACATCATTGAACCTACAGGTTAATGCCACTCTGCTATGGCTACTGATAAAAAAAGAGATTTTTACCTATTTCATCAATAAAGATGATGGATGGCTGGAGCTTTATGGCCAGGGAGAAGACAGCAGCAGCCAGTTTTTGGGATTCTCCATACCATTTATCCGTCAGTGTGGAGGGCTGGAGGTTGATGAACCTACACCCGGCTTCCTTGGCTGTAGCTTTGGCAATCAGGGTTTTCCCACATCCAGGGGGGCCGTAGAGAAGGACTCCTGGAAAATTCACAGTGTTAATGCTTTGGTAGGACAGGCCTGGGGGTGTCCAAGCTCGTGTTTGGTCCAAGTCTTAAAAGGTAAGAAACCAAAACAAAGAAACACTATTCCATCAAATCAGAGGTTTTTAAGATAATCCCTATTAAGTTACAGCTCAGAATACCTAAAGACAGGCATGGTGAAACTGAGAGGAGACATTTGAAAGATGACTGGTTTAATGTCCCTGCCCATGGCAGGGGGTGGAACATGATCTTTAAGGTCCCTTCCAACACAAACCATTCCATTATTCCATTCCCAGAATTATAAAGGTTACATAAAATTAACCCCCTATTTATTTCCTGTCAGCATCTGACAGGCCTCATTTACAATTCCTTTCAGTCCTGCTAATAAAACTTAGCACAGAGCAGTGAGAAAAGGAAAAATCCATCACACAACAAACCCCACAGACATTTTAAACAAATTACCCACAATTAAACATGACATCTTGTGTTATTTTTAAAGCTGTCACACTGCAAGAATTCACAGGAGTGTTTTTCTAACAGAGTTGTAAAGAAAACAATTTAAAGAGCAACATTCAGTCAAAAAAAGCCCAAAACACAGAGAATTATTAAGGTTTTTTTCCTCTGTTTATGTGAGTGATGACCACAAACATCATTACTCTGAAGCAGTGACTTCCTATTAACACAAAGCACAAGCCACTCATAAAACTGGGGAGCTGCCCTAGATGGGAAGTCTGCTTTAAAAAGATAAATACAAAAATCATTTTTTCCTTCAGCTTATTATATCATGGCATTCATGTAATTTTCCAGACAGCTTCAGTTTGTGACTTACACAGAAAGTAGCCTGGAAAAATTAAACCAGCTACCAAAGTGCTGCATTTTCCATCCCTTGGGACACAGGACTGAGGTGACCACAGATCCAGGCAGTAATTAAGAGCTCCAGAAATCAATATTCCAGGGAACACAGCAATAAAGACAAACTTGGGGATTTTGTCCAACACTTTAGGTTTAAAATCTGATTTTTTTTTTTTTTCAGTAACATAAAACAAACATGGCTGTAAGGATTTCAGCACAGTCCAGCTTTTACTGCCGGAAAATTAATCTGCCACCTGCCAGTTTCCTCCCTGCCTCAACACTGTGTAACCCAACTCCAGAGAAAAGCAAGGGATCTCCAGGGGAAAAGTGGGATGTCTGTCTTGTTGAATGATGTGAGTTTTTAGGAGTGTCAAAGCTGTAGAGCAGAGTTAGAGCTCAACTCTGCCAAAGGACAATATGGAGCTTAAGAAGAAAAAAAAATGGTAATTTAGGCAGGATACATGGATTACAAGCGCCTGGAGTGACAGGACAAGGGAGAACGGTTTTCCCCTGACAGAGAGTAGGGTTAGATGGGAAACTGGGAGGGATTTGTTCCCTGGGAGTGTGCTGAGGGTGCCCACAGCTGTGGCTGCCCTTGGATCCCTGGAAATGTCCAAGGCCAGGCTGGATGGGGCTTGGGGCAGCCTGGGATAATGGGAGGTGTCTGTGTCCATGGCAGGGCATGGCACTGCATGGGCTTTGAGGTCCCTTCCAAGCCAAATCATTTCATGATTCTGTGATTAGTGCACCAAAATGGACCATCAGTAACCAAAATCCAGCTATTGCTTCATTATTAAGATGAAACTTCTTCACTAAAGCAGGTGAACAGGGAAAATCTGAGAGTTTTCCCTGGCATCAGCCCTAATGGTGCACTTTGGCCTAGCAACCCACTTCCTCTTCGCTTTCTGAGGAATTGCACCTTTTATTTTTTAAATACCAAGATATAAACCCATGACATTCCCTTCCTACCTTTTGGGGGCTGTAAGAGCCTGGAATTCTCAAACAAATATTTTTTCTTGATGGGCAAAATGACAGTGTCTTTCAAATCTGTGATGACATCATCTAAGCCTGCAATATCACTCCAGGTGACCTAGAAGGGAAAAACAGTGTTGGGAATGATTGGCATTGATCCTGCCAAGGCAAAACACCCACCAGCTTCTATGTAGTGCCTTGAAAATAAAAGAGAGAAGGGATTAAAAACCTCTCCTGTCAACGATGCAGTTTTAGTTTGAAATCACAGGAATATTTCCTGTGTATTTCCACAGATGTGTAAATCATGTAATCCAGAGGCAAAGGCAGATTTTCCAGGTCTGTGGAGCAGGAGGAGCAGGGCACTTGCTTACATGCATGCTGAGTGGGTCCACCAGGTGGGCAGCAATGCTCATCTCATACTCAGTCAGCTTGACATTCTTCACTCCTATTTGCTTCATCAGCTTCTCAGCCTGGGGGAAACCAAACACCAGGAAAATCAAGGGAAAGAAATGGAATGCTTCACTCAAAAATTAGAGTTTTTAAAGAACTGCTGTTTGTGGTTTGAAAAACTTCTCCCCAAGAGGTTAGATCTTGTTTCAAGGTTCTGAAGTTTCCTAATGACTTTGTTGTCACTTGAGGGAAACCAAGTCAGATGTCTCAGTTCCCAGTAAACAAGTGTTGGGGCCCTCATGTGCCCAAATCCACAACTCATCTCTTCTGACCTAAAAAACAATGAAACCAAACCTTAAAACATAAAATGTGCCCCCCAAGTCTCCACAGCACTTGGAGAGGTTCACGTATTTTGACATGAATCAAGGGGAGATGAATGTATTTTTAAATTCCCAGAAGCAAGTCAGTTTCTAGTATGTATTCAGTGAGTTTTCCCTAATTTACAAGGAAAAGGCATCCATTGTGTCAACACACTTGTACAATTCAGTTTCTCTGTCTACTCAAACTTGTAATAAATCTAACAAGGTTTTGGGGTAGCGCAGCCTTTTAGATAACAGCTGGCACTGACACCCATTGGAAAACCAGGGAAAGCTGGTTTTCAACTAAAAATTTCCTTATAGAAGGAAAACCACCCAACACAGATTTAGGCTGTTCAAAACCTATGAAATTCTTGTCATTCAAACTAAAAAAAGCTGCCACACTTCCACAGCAAACCTGTTAACTTTTGGTTCTGAACTGCCCCTAAAGCCTTTCCCAAAACAAGAATTGTTCCAGTTCAAGATAAGGAATGAGGCTTTCCATTCTTTCCTCCCCTTCCCAGGGCATTTTGACTGCTGGTGGAGGTCTCCGCCATTAAGCTGCCAGAAATGCAGAGCTTGTAAGTTATCTTTTAAGTCAACTTTTAAGTTAAGAATTAAGTTATCTCTGCTCAAGGTTTTCAAAAGCAACCAAGAGACTGATGAGAGCATGATTTAAGGCCACTGCTGCTCAGCAAAGTTGTCAGAAGCAGAAAAGGCACCAGGATCACAGACTGGCTGAAAATCAGAGCCAACGGCAGCCTCCAGACCATCAGTTTTGCCACCACTTCAGGCTACAAATTGTAACTAGTTACAAAATTGTCATTTGTTATAAATTGCAGTTTGTTATAAAACACAACCACTGAAGAGACCAACAGCCCGAACCCTGAGGCTGACTAAAAGACTTCAGCTTCCCACCAGCACATTCCTCATTATCTCATGGAAATATCGCAGAATGGAATCCTACCTGCTTCTGAGCTTCCACTTTCTGCTTCCTCGTGGGGTCAATGGCATCCACCATCCATTTGATGGTGAAATAGGTCACGGCCCCAAAGATGGTCAGACGGAAGATCAACCCCACCACCTCGTTCCGGCTGAGGGGCCGCGAGAACGCCTCGGCGTGGACCATCCTCCTTCCCAGAACTGAGGGGGAAAAGAGAAGCACAGGGAGGGAAAGAAAGGAAGAAAATTAGAGCTGAAAACACATCTGCCTCGTGTTTAAACATTGTTTGATAAAAGCTGTTTCCCAGGGATTTTGGACACGGGATGGAGTGCCAGGATGAGGGGGAATGGTGTTTTCCCACTGGCAGAGGGCAGGGATAGATGGGATATTGGGAAGGAATTGTTCCCTGGGAGGGTGGGCAGGCCCTGGCACAGGGTGCCCAGAGAAGCTGTGGCTGCCCCTGGATCCCTGGAAGTGTCCAAGGCCAGGCTGGACACTGGGGCTTGGAGCAGCCTGGGACAGTGGAAGGTGTCCCTGCCCATGGCAGGAGGCGGAATGAGATGATCTTTAAGATCTTTCTAACCCAAACCATTCTGGGATTCTGTGGGCACAAACTTTACATTCCCATTAAAAGCGACATTTTGGGACTGCTACTGACCCAAGAATCGTGAATCCTGGAGCCAGGGAACTCCATTATTGAACCAGAGAAATCTTTTTCCTAAAAGGAAGTTTACAGGGAAAGCACCCGACTGCCACATTAAAGAGCAATCAACGATTTGTATTTGATTAAAATGAGGTTAAGAGCTGGAGCCTGCACCTGGCAGGACGTATGGTGAGTTATTAATATCCCTGGAAACCTGAAAATGCTGGATGTGGCACACAGCTATCCAGGGAAAAGCCTGACTGCTGCATGAGCCAAGTCCAGAGAGCACAGCACCCTCAATCTTGGGAGCAAAAGGCACAGAGGAAAAAACTTTCCTAAAACACTGGAAAAATGACTTGTAAAATCAGAGTCCACTTCCTCCTCAGCTGGTGGGGGGATCTGCTTGAGAATCGTCAGATCAATCCTTGTTCACTGCCCCATTTTCCTGCTGCAAGGGCAAAACCAGCAGCAATTCTTTTGGCAGCTCCTGACACCTCCTGGCCACTCTCCAAACCAAGCTCGCAGCCAGGGCAATGCTGGAGCACCCACAGCCAAATTACCCCTACATTCCCCCTCCCCAGGGCCATGCTGGAGCACCCACAGTCAAATTATCCCTGCATTCCTCCTCCCCAGGGCAATGCTGGAGCACCCACAGTCAAATTATCCCTGCACTCCCCCTCCCCAGGGCCATGCTGGAGCACCCACAGCCAAATTATCCCTGCATTCCCCCTTCCTGTGTTATACCAAGCCCGTGCTGAACTCAAGACACCACCACACCACTGACTCTAGAATATGGAATTCCACTGAGGAATCAGGAGAAGCACCACTTCACGCTGACCAACAGCCATCAACACCTCCCTGCTGTATCCCAGTTCGGATCACTGAAACGACTGGGTCTGGAGGGTTTTTAACTCCTCATTCCCTGTTTAGGCAGTTAAAAATTCAGTCTGCCACTGTGTCCACTTGCCTCGAAACCAAATGGCATTTGCCTGCTTAGGGATCTAAGCAAGTACTCCAGAGCTGGAGGATTCTGTGTGTCCTCGTCACAATGATTTATTTTAAAAAAAAGGCTCTATATTCACCGAGCAAGGTAAAAACCTCCCCAAAACCCCATTGCGGACACCTCCTTCTTATGCAACCCATGTCCTGAGCGCCAGCCATAAGGGGAAGCTTGAACAGGAGAGAAATTGAAGCATTACCTCGCTGAGCAAAGCCCTGATAACACACGAACGCTAAATCCTGTAGGAATTCAGCGTTTATTTGTCCTGAGGAGAGGAAACTTCACTCCGGGCCCGCTGCGGCTCCGCTCTGCGCGTACCGGCGCTAAAAGGAAACCAAAAGTGGCAGCGGCGCCAGTTTCTGTTCCGCTCCGAGGGAAAACTGAGGCGCTGCCGGGAAACTCTGGCCTGCCCCGGGCCCGGAGATCCCCGCAGGGCCCACCCCAGCGCGGGGTTCCCCCCCGGTGCCGGGCAGCCCCGTCACGGCGGCCCCGGGCAGGGCAGGGCCGCGCCGCCCGTGACCTTCCCGCCGCCCGGCAGGTACAGCGCGGCGGAACCGCTCTGCCGCTGTCCTGCCAGGTCACTCACCGTATGGCGGCTCTCCGGGGCACGGGGCGGGACAAGCAGGACAAGAGGGAGGAGGAGAAGGAAGGAGAGGAGGAGAAACAGGAGAAGGAAGAAGACGAGCAAAAGCCGGCAGCGGCACCGAGGCCCCGGCAGCGACAGCGGCGCGTACGATACTTCCTCCGTCCGTGCGGCGCCCGCTGCCCCGCGCGAAAGTTCCGGCCGGCGGCGCCCCGCGCGAAGGTTCCGCCCCCCGGATAATCGGCGTCTCCGGCCTGGAAATGGTTCGGGATGAGCCAGGGATCGGCCGGAACGCGCGACAGCGGAACGGAACGGTTCAGCGAGGCTTCACCGGGGGCACAGCTTCCCAATTATAGCGTGTAATGACAACAGCAACTCCCCTCTCTTGCCACTAATATGTAAAATTCATAAAATATTATATATATATGTATGCATAAACATATACATAATATTAACAGAAATATAAATAATACATATAATATATAAAACACGCATACCTATACACATATATTTTATACACATGTATACATAATTTATATATACATATACATGCATAACCTATATAAAACATATCTAACACATGCACATAGTAAAAGAAGAATGTCCAGGAAAAAGGTTAAAATGACAGGATCTCTGTAATAGCTGCAATTAACCCAAAGTTTTGGCAATTTCTCTTCAGCCCTTCTGCTCCTGTGCCACGGTTTTCCATCAACAAGACATGACGAAATGGCCTCAAGCTGAGCCAGGGGAGGTTCAGGTGGGACATCAGCAGGAATGTCTTCATGAAGAATCGATTTAGTTTCGATCAGGCAAGTCCTCCCTTTCATGCTGCTCCTCCAGTCTTTGATGGTAAATAATATTATAATCTTCTGGATGGTTTTGTTTTTCAGTTCATGTGGGCCATTGTGTTCATTCATTCCCAGAGGAAAATATTTAGGACCCTTCTGGTTTTCTTCCCACTCCTGAAAAAATATGACATCTGTTTTGCTGCAATTAGGGAGAAATGCAAACACACACACACGAGAAGCAGCAGCTCGAAACCTACACTTTGTCACTGCTGTGATGGCAACCTTTGACAAAAATCCTGTTGAAAAATACTTTAAAAATATGTGGAGAGACGGAATTTTTCAGAAGCCAACCAGGGTCGTGGTGATGAAGAAGGTGTGGATTGGATTGGGTTCCAATTTATCGAAATATTGAGGGATTATGATCAGGATTACAACCGACTCCTCCTTTCCAGAGGTCACATGGGCTTTCAATCTATAGGTCCAGTGAAATGGACTGTCTGGAAAGGAAATGTCCTGGCAATCATGGGTTTATACAGGGGGAAAAGGTGTTTGTGTCAGCTCTGTCCCCAAGCACTTGGTGAGCCTTGGATCAAGGGGAACGCTTCCCACCAAAGGATAGATCCAAAAAGTGGGAACGCAAGTTAAAACTCGGACATAGAATGAGCTTGGATGGGTAAGAACCTCAATCCATCTCATTCCAACCTCCTGCCACGGGCAGGGACACGTTCCACTATCCCAGACTGCTCCAAGCCCCATCCAACCCAGCCTTGGACACTGCCAGGGATCCAGGGAGAGCCACAATTTCATCAGTTTGGAGTTTGCAGCTGGAGGAAAGGGAGAGTGAGGAAATGGAGGGGAGCTCAGCACAGTCCAGCGGTGGTCAAAAGGATCTTTGTGCCTGGGAGAGCACCAAGTGCTATTTGAGGCCAGTGTTGGCACAAGAATAAATGGATGCAGACCAGTCCCAAATACATTTAGCCTGAAAACCAGGAGAAGGTTCTGGGAACAGCTTCCCAGTGGGAGTAATGGTGGCAGAAGATCTTAAGATGCAACTTGATACGTTTCTGAAAGGAATTATATAATATAGCAATTGCAAAGACTGGAGGCTGCAGCAGCCCAGGAAATCCCTCCACCTGATGTTCCAGTTTATTTTGAGCCCTTAAAGGCAAAGCAGAGCTTTTTGCCCCCACTCCCTGCTCCTCTTCCTGTTCCACCCATCCACAGACTCCAGCACCTCTCAGAAGTGTTTAAGGATCGAGCAAGACACTGGAATATTATTTATTTATTGAATTATTTATTATTTACATTCATTATTCATACACAAAGTGTCTTCAGCAAGATGTCTTACAGCCCCAAAAACATTTGAGGTAGATTTACAGATAAACCCTAGGATTTGTTTTTTACGGGGATACATGCCTGGTTTATACTACCTGCTTTTCATGGAGAGAAGGGGAAAAAGGGCACATGGATTCCCCTCGAGCCCTCAGGCTGGTCTTTTCCATGGCGTCTCTCTTCTTGTTGTACAGCAGATGCTGATCTCCAACAGATACCATTCCTGGAGCTTTACAGAAGTCTGACATTCCAAGCTACCTTAAAATTCTAGTTTTTGTTACCTCACTAACCTATTATCTCACCTCTCTGCACAGAAAAGGAAAAAAAAATCACGCAAAAGGTCCCCAAGAAACTTACCAAACAACGAGGAAGATGGAAACTGATACCAGCGTTCATATCTAGGAGCTCAGGGTGCATCAGGCTACCTGATGGTCATTTTCCTGCAAAACATTAACACTGCTAGTTCCCAAAAAGTTACAGGAATTCTCAGCTTAGAGTGTGTAGAGCCTCGTACAATTGGGTTTATTCCCTAACGTTTTAAAGGGTTACAAAGGCTGATTTAGAGGTTTATAGACACCACTTTCTCCCTGCCAGGATCATAGTGATCAGTCTGGGAAGGGAGATGGAGTAGGACAAAAAACCCCATAGAAACATGACGGGCTGCTGAGCCAGCCGGCCTGACCTGAAGGAACTGTCATGTGCCTGTCCCCAAGCTTGGTTGCCCCGAGGACATCAGCAGGAATTGCTCCATGGAAAGGGTGCTCAGAGCTTGGCAGGGGATGCCCAGCGAAGTTTGGAGTCCCCATCCCTGGAGTGCCCAAGGAAGGCCTGGAGGTGGCACTGAGTGCTCTGGGCTGGGGACAAGGTGGGCACCGGGCAAAGCTTGGACTCGATGATCCTGGACGGCTTTTCCACCCTCAATAATTCTGTGATTCCGAGGGCAGCAGGTGGCCCAAACCCTCCTTCCCTCTGTGCCCGGTGGCTGCAGGGGGCGACAGGCGCTCGCTCACCGCGTCTTCTCCGCTTCACGCCAACCCTGGGGGGCGTGAGGGGAGGACGACGAACCCCCTCAAGACGCCGGGCTGACCGCCCCCCCCGTTCCCTTTCCCCGCGGGGCCGCACCGAACCCGTTCTTCCCCTTGCCTTCTTGCCGCCCAGCTCTGCTGAGGAAGCAGGAGAAGCGGGCGAGCGCGGAGCAGCCCCAGGGGCTCTGAGGGGCTCGGGGGGCCCCGAGACCACCCCGACCCCTCACGGCCACTTCCGCCCGCGGGGGAGGTGCCGCCGCGAGCGCCCACGTGACCTGAACGCAGCACCGCGGCCGTCTCACTTTACCGCCCGTATCCATCCGCCCACAGCCAACCCCACCTCGTCCCCTCCGGAAATCGAGGGGGCGCCGCCAGGAGAAGGTATAAGAGCGGCGCGCGCAGTGCGAGCCGGTCCCCGGTACTCTCGGTCCGCCGCTTCGCCGCTTTTCCCGTGGCGGGGTAGGAGGGACTACTTTGTGTG
>VZRN01000794.1:2865586-2921977 GCA_013397935.1 Dasyornis broadbenti | reverse complement strand
TATCTCTGGCTCTGTTGGTTTTTGGGCTCACGCAGCAAATGCGCCCGACCCGCCGTGATTTGCGTCCACAGCGCTTTATATATTTTTTTATTATTATTTTTATTTTTTAGATTTAGTAACTCGTCTTGAATTGCGAATATAATCATGGCAGGCCTGTGGCTTTCCTCGGGTTGCTTCAGTTGAAGCCTGTGTCCTCTGCCCTGATTTTCAGTCCTCTGCTAAGGCAGAGCTCTACCTTAGGATGCAGCAAGGCTCTCCACGACAAGAGGTGGCAATCGTTCCTTCCAAATTAAAACAAAAACCCACCATTTTTCCCGGTGAACTGTACGAGGATGTGTCACAAACGAGAGTGCGTCGGGCCTCATCGAGGAGGATTGTATAGAGTACTTATTCTGGAATAAGTAATTAGCGTGCAATTACGGCTAATGAGGCAAAACCCGGTGTGTAGTTTTGGTGGCCTTTGGAACAGATGTGCTGGAGCGGCGTCAGGCAGATGTTTAGCTTGGAATGCCCTGCAGGGTTCATGGTGGGTAGGGGCTCTGCTGTGGGCAGGGTCTTGCTCCGTGGTGGGGAAAGATTGGTGCGGTGGGAGAGATTTTGGGGCAAGAACTTTGCTTAGAAGTCGGAAAAATGCATATTGACAGTAGTGCTCAGAGCTGGACTTCTCCCCACAGAGAGATGTTTCTGTTCTGCAACAGGATTAGGGGGAAATTTATTGGGTTTTGGAGCAATTACATTCACGTCCGAGCAAGTGCTCCAAATAAATCCAGTTTTTGAGCAGGATCAAAGCTGATAAAAACTGTAGCTGGTACAGAGCTCTTGCTTTTGCATTGAGTCTTGGCCTAAAATTTTGATGGCTTTAAAACAATCTGAAAGATTCTGGACTTTAGCAAGTGTCTGCTTAGCTTTTAGTTAAAAACCCAGCAGTTCTGGTTCATTATTCCTACATTCTGTTTGTGATAAAAATACTTTTAGGCCCTGATTTTTAGGTGTTTGCACTCGGTTGTTTTGTTGGCTGTTGGGGTTATGAAAAGAGTTAAATGATGGCAAAGCTAGAAGGTTTTTGACTTCCCAGTTGAAGAGTTGGGTGTTTTAGGTATCTGTGTCCAGATGTGCCCTTGGCAGGGAGAGATATTTTGACCCAAACAGATCTTTTTAACTGGCCGTATGCTCCCAGCAAGAAAATTAGTGAATGCTGAACCTCGACTTTCTTGCTCAAGGTTGCTAATGGTGTGTCAAATGGAATTGATTGCTTATTTTTTATTTTTGTTCTTAGAATTTTGTGTGAAAAAAACCAGGCTGTTACACTGGGCTTGGGCTGGCCTTTCTAAAAGGAGCAGCCGGCTGCAGTTCTGCCATGAAATTTATGGAAAAAATGGTTTGGTTTCTTTATTGATAGTAGAAATATCTGAGGAAGGAGCTTTTTTTTTGTAGCTGCACATTTTGAACAGATAATTAATGAATGAAGACTTCTGCTTGTGCAGCGCCATGGTTTTGCTTGAAGGCTGATGTTGCTGCAGGAGCGAAAGGTGAGTTTTTTTAATGACTTTGTGCGGGCGTCTTTTTGCAGAGCTGCAGTGGAATTGTTGCTCACCATTCCTGGTAGCTGGGAAAGAACCTGTTTATTCCTCACGTACATAGCCAGGGATTTAGCTTTCTGACCATGTGATATTAGGGGTAAAGAGAGAAAACTTGAAGCCCAAGTGAGCTGTTCAGCAAGGCATGGCAGGAGCTCCAGGTGTTAGAGATGCCTGGTTAGTTCAGGGTAGCTGCCTCTGTCTGGCCAAAAGGGAAAGACAGCCAGGAGTTGGGCAGCCCAGTGATTTGGGCATTTGGCTGGGATATGGGAAATGCAGGTGTGGATTCCTCCTGCAGCTCCAGAACACTCAGCAGCTGGTGCTTACTTGGGCTTTGGGAACTGGAGAGTGAAAGGAATTGCAGTGACTCCAGGTGAGGTGACTGTGGTCTGTGCTCTGCCCTTTCTCCTACGCCTCTCTGGGGGAGGGTTCCTGTCTTGGTGTCCCATGTGGACAGAGATTTTTGGTCATGGATTTTATCCCAAGGCGCCTTGCAGGAGCTGCAGGGTGCTGAAGGCAGGCTGGGTGAGGTGCTGGGGTGCCAAAATCCTTGGTCGGGCTGTGTTAGATGCTTTTAAAAGTGATCTTGATGTACCTAAAGCACAGGACATTGTGCTTGGAACTCTCAGTTCCTGAGGAGTTGGTTAAGAATTCTTGTGTGTGTAATATGAGATTTCAGCAAAGGGAGATAGGATCTTCCCAAAATCTGTGCAGAATATGAAAACAGGCCTATGTGCCTTTAAAAACCACACTGATACTACTTTTCACTCAATCAGATGTTGTCTCTGAGTAGTTTTTATACACCTTGGAAAAAAATACTTTTACATTAGAAGAAGAGGAAAGTGTCTTATAGGTGGAGACATGAAATCAGCTGTTTAATACTTCAGATATTTATTTCTGATTTATTTCTAATTCTGATTCTAATTAATTTTTGCAATACTGGATATTTTTTGGTGCGTATGAGCGAGAAGGAAGGTTTGGATTAATGGCTTTCTTTTCCGATGGTTGCATTTCTTGATGTTGCAAGCACCAGAATGCTTTCTAAGGCACTCTGTGTTATTTCTGAAATTGTGAAGCTTGGTGATGCCCCCTTTACTGCAGGGAACAGCAGAGAGAAAACACTTCCATGCAACAGTGCACGGATTGCCTGTGTCTTAAGAACTCTGTGTGTAACTGAGTTTAGCAAGTGGCTTAACTATTTGGGACTGAAGTGGAAAAAAATCATGTAACTGCTTCTTGTGCCTGTCCTGGCTTTGGTTAAACTTTGTCTTATGTCCCTAGGCCTTCTGGTAGGGGCGAAAATGGGCAGCTAGGCTGAGCCCAGGGCTTGACTGAAGCATGTGGAGCTCGTGACCTACATAGTGGTACAAACTGCAGCAATATTCAGGCGAGATGAGATGTTGGGTGCAGTTTACACGTCTCACACGTCGTTTGTCTCGTGGAATGAAAGGCAGAGAATGCTGGAATTGCGGGAGGAAGCTGCTTAGAATCTCCTACTGCTTTATACTATTTGCAGTCCTAAAGCTCTTTGCATTTTTAATGAAATTTTAAATTATGGGACTTGACTCAAAATGGCTCAGCTTCCAGAAAAAAAAAAAATGAATTAGTGGCATGAGGTCCATACCATGTTTAAAAATAGAGCCCAAGTTGGAAATGCCATTTGTTTAAAAGACTTGGTTTCATTTTAAAATTGAAGTTTGGTGGAGGTTTTGTAATAAGTTTGTCTTGCACACAAGCACAGGGAGGGTTTAGAATAAACTGGAAGAGACTAACTGGCAATGCATTTTATTGGTGGGAAAGTATTTCTTTGTTCTGGAGTAAACCATGTTACTTAGCAGTGTTTAGAGCCTGACAGACTCATTTTGCTTCTGGAGCCTGGGATGTTGTTGGGGTTTGGACAAGATTGGTTCCAGTATTGCTCTGAATTCATCTCAGAAGTCTGTTTGCACGGACAGCACTCCAGCAGCCCTGCTGGCTGGGGACTTATGAGAGTTTCAGTTCCCTGCTTGTTACAGGAAAATTGCCCTTTCTGCACTTAGCAAGGATAAAGGGTTTTGAATTGTCCAGATGGAGAAAACAAGTTGGTGACTGCTTCAAGCGTGCTCGTACTTTTTCTCTTCTGTGATTAGACATGGGCTAGGTCACTTACTGTTCCTCACCAGCCAAAAACCCCAAACCCTGTGACATGTTGCCATAGCTGTGTGGATAGTGGTGTTTGACAGCTGAAGCCTTCTAACCCCACCACTCCGGCAGGCGCTGTGCGGTGCAATCCCATCCAGAGTCACCCAGCCCCGCTTTTTCACTGCTGTTGTTCAGAAAGGGACTTAGAAGCAGCCCTCACAAATTACGGCTTGTCTCTTTGCACTTATTTAAATGTAGTGTAGGATTCTTAGGGAGCTGCTTCATCTTGGATCATCAGAAATTTTCGGTGCATGTGGAGACTGTTTGCACAGGCTAAACTCCAAATTAAAAAATACCTGCCTGTGCACACTTTTAAGTGGACAGAAGCTGCTGAAGTGGTATCTGTGTTCTTCTCAGGGTGGGCAGAGAAATGAGTGGACCCTGCATTGTAGTTCTTACATGGTGACCTCTCAGAAAAAGCCCAGCCAAAGTGATTCATTATTGGAGTCTGGTTTTAAGCTCAGCTAAGTGTGTGAAATCTTCAGAACATCCAGAGCTTTGCTGTTAAACGTGAAGGGGTAATGCTGAATTAAGTGCCAGCTTTGCTAGGACCAGTACTGAGTTTGAGTGTTGCTTTTTTAAGGAAAAATCCAAGTTTCCTTGATTCCACTGGGAGTGATGAGGTGTTGGCACTTGAAGAGTTACTTTGTGGGGTTTGCTGATTGAGGACAGTTCTGTCCCTGTTGAGGACTTCTGAAAATCCCACCTGTTTACTCTGTGTGGTTGCTTGGCCAGGCATCAACACTGGGTCCAGCTGGAGCCTCGAAGGCTGGTGAATTTTGGAAATACATCTTTCTAGGAATTTGTGCTAGTCAGGAAGGCCTTTCTGTCCACAGGATAATTCCATCTGCCTTCCACTGACCTGGGAGAGGATGTAGCCTTGAGTATGGAGCTTACGCAACACTGGAACTGCTGTTAACTGCCGCAGTTTAATACGTTCACAGAGATTAGTTGGTTCTTGATGGCTTCTAGGCTGGGACCAGCAGATTTCTTTGGGACTAAACTCCTGTTGCTATCCAGTGCTACACTTGAGACACCTCCTAGAAGAACTTGCTGTTATTCCCAAAATGTTCTGGAACACAGCGGCTGCTGTAGAGACACTGAGTATTTGCTAACTGATGTCTTAAACCACTGTGTAGAGGAGTACAGAATTGTCTGGATTTCCTCCAAGAAGAAAGGTCTTTTTTATTTTCTTCCTTGCAGGTTGGTTTGGACACCTAAATCCTCTTTGTTGTGGAAGCAATTGCTATAATTTCTTCAGTAGTAACATGGCTGAAAGAATGTTATGTTAAACCCCCCCTATGCTAAAAAGCATAAAGCCTAAACTAAACTACAAGGAATAACAGCTACAGAGATGAAATTTTATATGTAAAGTTTCTGTCTACCAAGTTTTTGTTGGTTGTGAATCGCTGAATAGTTCCTTAAATGAAATTATGTTTTTAATGGATTAATGTTGTTGCCATATTAATGCTGCATAAGCTGACAAATTATAGCCCGGTACCTTAGCCAGAGTCTTCCCCTACAACAGGTTTAAACATGAAAATGATTGTTGTCTAATGATTTAAAGGACAATTGTTGTGTTCTGACAAACTGGAAGAGAAGGGAGGGAATAGGCAGCTGAGCTGTCAAATCCCTTAATTACATTAGAGACCAAAGATACTGTCATTACTCATAAAGAACTCCCTTTCAAAGCCCAGCTCCTTTCTAGTTTGGAGCACCTCAGAGCTGTGTGCGATTTTTATTCATTCACTGTGCCTGATACGGGTGGATATTAAAGGTTAATTTATTGCATGGCTCTTTCAGAGGGGAAAATAGGATATAGCCTGGAGTTGTGCGTAGTAATTCCTGGATATGCCCTGTGCCTCATCTTCAGTCCTAGGGGAGGTGTAGGCTCCTTTGATTTGGCACTTTGGTGAAGGTTTTTTGGGATTAAAGCTGTGCAAGTTTGTGCATTCCTGTGAGTTACTGGAATGGTGATTTCTGGGCTGTAAGAAGGGAATTTATTTGGAAGTATGTGGCCCTGTAGAGCAAGATGTCTTCTGAAACATGGATTATTTGTGGGTGGTTGACTCTGCTTTGGGTTCTGTTAGTTTTTGGATGTGTCTTAGGCCCAGGTTGATATTTCAGATGTAAACAAATCCTTGTTCCAGTTTCTAATTCAAGCCAGCATCCTCTTTTCTCCTGTCATCATCTGCCTCGTTTGCTGTCTCGCCTGTGAGGCCCAGGAAAAAAAAAAAAGGCAGTTTTGTAGAATGGAAGTAAATAATTGTGCAATTAGGCCCTGTATCATGCTGCATAAATCTAGGTTATCTTAATAACGATTTTTAGGCAATGTAGCTCAAGTAGTGGCTCTGTGATTCAAATGGTAATTGACTGTGCAGCTAAAAAAATTAAACTCAACTGCTCTGTGTTTGGGATGATGACTATTGCAAAAGCTGGCATTGTTCCCTTTAAAGATGAACTCCCAGCTCCACAGCCCCAGCGTGCAGCAGTGCAGAAAAACTGCTTAATATCCAGTTTTTTGTAGGGAAGTGCTTAAGAAACGTCTTTATAAACTTAATTCTGCCTTTGTGGAGCTGTAGTATAATAGCTTTTAATTGCATGATTTATTTTCTTGGAGGCCTTTACTTAATTCATTGCATTGCCTTGGTATATATATTGGGCTGCAACTGAAGGGTTGTGTATTTTGTGTTCTTTAATTTCTTGTGTGGGTGAGTTAGAGAAGTAATGTCCTTTTTTTATGTTAACATTTAGAGGAGGGAAACACTAGATCTCATTAGGATAAATGATCTACTTGGGGCTTACTGGGTGAGGAGTGGTTTATTAGAATGGCCTTGTGTCTTGTTTTGCCGCTCACCTTTGTCTTCTTTTTTGATTTACTCCTCACAAATTAAGGTTTGATAAATCCATACAAACTCTACTTTTTGTAGTTTCCGTTTTATGAAGGTTTTTAGTGTTCTGTATTTGTCCTCCAGCCCAATAGCTATTTTAAATTCCCTTGTCTCTGAAAGTTTTGGATGTTCTTTCAGGCTTGCAGAAAGTTGAGTCTGAGCCATTTTTTACTTCCTGTCAGTAAATATCAAAGTAGTGACTCTTCTGTGCTGGCTTCTCTTTACTGAATAAAATTCTTGTGTTTTCTGGGGGTGTTTGAGGTTAGGACATGCTTAAGTACACAGTGGTGCTTGGTTCAGGGAGATCCTGCAAAGTGGGGTGGTGTGCTGGGAACACACACGGTCACATCGCCTTCCTCTGCCTGAAGGAGCTCGTGTTGAGTTGTGTTGGGGGTTAAAGCAGGTCAATTTGTCACTTAAAAAACTCAATTTGCAATGTGACAAGTCACATCATCTCACAGGCATTGGTTCCTCTGGAGAGGATCTGCTCAGTCCATGTCTTGCCTCGTGTACATCTGGATGTGGCACCCACTGCTGTGGTTTAGGTGACAGGGTGGGGGTCAGTCACAGGTTGGATTTGATGATCCCAGAGGTGTTTTCCAACTTCAGTGATCCTGGCATTCTGTACCATTGTCCTTGGGCCACCATGTGCTGCTGCAGCTTGTTGGGATGCCAGGCTGGGTATGGAAAGATGGGATGTGGCCTCTTCCGAATTGTGAGCAGAAACAAAAGAGCCCTCTTAACTGGACCCCTGCATCTTTCCCTCTGGAAATTTGTTGGGATTGTAGGCAGTGCTGTAGGTCTGAACTTGAGGTTGAGTTAGGGAGTTGAGGCCTAATCTCTGACTTGGCAGCTGAAGAGTTCTGTCAAACTTGGTATCGATACTACAGAGTCTGATGCATCATTCGTTATGATCCTCTTTGCTCTTAGCTTTTCCTGAATGGGAAGGGCAGCTTTTCTATGTCCTTTAATATTGTTGGCTATTTTAGAGGGATTTTATGAGCTGGAACAGATTCACAAGGAACATCAAAGTTCAGCTCCTGGCCTGGCACAGGACACCCCAAAAATCCCACCCTGTGCCTGAAAGCATTGTCCAGATGCGTCTTGCAGCTCTACACAAGAGCTCATGTTTCCTTTACTCTCTGCATGCTTTTGTATCTTTATTTATGATCCCAAACCATTTTGAAATGGAGGTTTAAGGTGCCTTTTTCTCTGCCTTTGTCAGGACAAGCTGTTCTCTTGAGCAGCCGTCATCTTTCATGCTTTTGTTACAATTTTTTCTATTTGTGCTGTGAGGTCTATGGTTTTTTTCCCCCCAATCTTAAAGTGACCCCATTAGCTCTTCAGCAAAGCCTTCATATGGCTGAGAGCTCCAGGACACATTTCCTACATCTGCCAGATGAAGGGAGAGACTCTTGCTCTGGGATTACTTCCTAAATGTAATATAATAAGCAAGTCCAGAAGTGAGTTATGGATGGAGACAACCTGGCAGCATCATCTTGAAGCATCTTCTGATTTATTTATTTGTCCTGTGGGAATTTGAGTTCCCCTCCAGACCTGGTGTCAGCCCCATGACCTCTTGTGGACAGGTTTGCCTCCTGGACATGAAGGAGTTGTAGTTATTCCTTATCTAGGTTGCTACATTTTAATTGCAGGCTGAAAGCTTAAAAAACTAAAAAATGGTGGGGAAGAAAGAGTCCTTGCTGGAAAATAGAGCATCAAGGGGTTAAATGCATTTCTTCTAAATCATAAAATGTTTCAGCCACATCTGAGTTGGTCCCTTTTCTTGTTCTTTAAGGCACAGATGGTAGAGTTGACAAGTGCAGCTGGCTGGCTACAAGGAATCCTCCTTTGCTCTGAAGAACTTTCTTCCTGTTCATTTCCTCTATACTTCCTGATGATCCAGGCTCATAATAAAATACTAAACTTATTTTGCATTTCATGCTGGCTAATGGGAATGCTGCTTATTAAATAAAAAAGGCACTCATGGGTACTGCTTAAATGGCATGTGTGTTAGGAAAGTCTTCTAGATTTGTCTGGGTGTGTTTTCCTATGTCATTTTCTTTTTGTTGTTGGGATGCTGTCAAGAAAATGGCACTAATAAGAGCTTGGCCATTTGTCAGGGCTCTTAAATCTGTTTGAGGATGGAGTGTGGACACTTCTTATAACACTCCCCCTGTAGCTCTAGGCTGTCAAGCTGTTGAACAGTAAGAACAGTGCTGTTTTTTTCTCCCTTGCTGTTGCTCTGTGGACTTGTTTGAGCTGAAGTTAGAAGGCTGGAGGTCACCAGGGGAACGTGTCACCTGTGCCGCCAGAGCGCCTCACACGGGTCCTGCAGCCAGAGTTCCTGAAAACTGCAGGCAAATTCAGACAACAAAGCAACTTTGGGAGCCTTCAAAGCCACGCTGTGCCTCTGCTCCTGGGTGTCGCTGTCAAACAGGCCTTGGCAGTGACAGCTTGGCCACCCCAAGCTGGAGGCTGGGTCCCCTGGCAGGCAGGAGGGTGATGGGTGACACAGAGCAGAGCTGGCAGCAGATGAGGAGTGGGCTGTTGGGGAGCAGATTAAAGCAAGGACGAGCCTCCCCTGCCTGAACTGGAAGTGAAAATTAGCATTCCTGGCAGTTGTGAAGCTTTTTTCAGGCTGTAGATTCCCCAGTTTAAGTCTGTTCTTTGTTAAATAAAACTCCTATTTGGGAGCTGGAAGCTGAGGGTTGAAAAAAATGAGCTGTTGTTTTATTTGCAGATGTCAGGTTCAGGGTGTACAGTAAATTTTTAGCTCCAAAGCACACCTTGAACAGTCCCATCATTCACAGCTTCAAGAACACTCAGCTTGTTTGAAATTTTCTTTCTAAAGAAAGATGAAGTCTAATGCTTGGTAGGTCTTCCTGAAGCCATTGATTCACAGAATCCCAGAATGGTTTGGGCTGGAAGGAACCTGAAAGATCATCCTGTTTCACCCCCTGCCATGGGCAGGGACACCTTCCACTATCCAAAGCTGCTCCAAGCCCCAGTGTCCAACCTGGCCTTGGACACTTCCAGGGATCCAGGGGCAGCCACAGCTTCTCTGGGCATCCTGTGCCAGGGCCTGCCCACCCTCCCAGGGAACAATTCCTTCCCAATATCCAATATAAACCTATTCTCTGTCAGGGGGAAGCCATTCCCCCTTGTCCCATCTCTCCAGGCCCTTGTAAATAGCAAATACTTGTGAAATTGCAAAGGGCTATGAGTTTTAAAGTTCTTTTTCATTTGTGTTTTAATGTAAAACCTGTCTCAGTGTTGGGTTTAAAAGTAAAGCTGTGTAAGGTAAATTCTGAAGCACTGCATGCTGTGGCCTGCTTATAAGATAGAGGATGAAGTAATTTGCTCTTTGTTTTCCTGTTGTAGCCACCTTAATGAGTGGACTGAGGATCAGGGGTTAAATACTTGGAAATACAGGACTTCATAAAATCACTTAGGCATTCTAATGATGTTATAGTTACTAATTGACCATGTTGATCATTACAGGAAAAGCTGCAGCTGTCGGTTTTTGCAGCTTCCTTATGACTGTTTAAGAATTAAGAATGGGTAAATATTTTGCTATGTTGTTTTGGCCACCTTCCATTATTAGGAAAAAGTCTGAATTTGTGAGCAAAATCAGTTACAGGACCAACATGAGTAATTTACTTTTATATCTCCATGTATGTAAAAAATTGCAAGTGTATACTGCATATTCTTTAATTTAGTCTTGGCATAATGTGAATATATAGACAGCTATTTTTGAAAGTGATTATAACAGCTGATTTGCATAATGATCCAGGATTTTTCTCATAGCAACTGGAAAGACTGTCATCTTCAGCAATGTGGGAATGATTTCAGGCTTTGAGAGCAGTGTTTTGTTCAATCTGTGAGCAGCATTAGAGCAAAGGCATTTCTGAAGTGGCACATGGATTATTTGCATTGGTCTGGTTTCAATATTGATGAAGCATCCTTGTGGCATTGGGTGATTTGGCAGATAATTGGCTGTTGTGATTTTAAGGTTCCTTGGGTACAGCACAGTTGCCTTGGTTCCTTTGGAAGCTGGAGTTTTGTAGAGCTTGAGTAGAGGATGTTCTGGTGTTTTGCTGTTGTGTGTCATGGGGCACCAGGGTACAGAAAAGAGCTAAAGCTGCCAGAGAGTGACCAGAGGAGGGACACAGGGATGGGAAAGGGTCTGGAGGGGCCTCACGAAGAGCAGCTGGGGGCACTGGGTTTATTCAGCTGGAGGAGACTGAGGTCAGACCTCACCATGGGGTGCAGCTGCGATCTCTGCTCTCTGACAGGACCTAGGGATGTCCGGAGCTGGACCAGGGCAGGGTCAGGCTGGAGATCAGGGAAAGGTTCTGCTTCCCCCAGAGGGTACTGGGCACTGCCCAGGCTCCCGAGAGAATGGGCACGGCCCCAAGGCTGCCAGAGCTCCAGAAACGTTTGGACATCGCTCCCAGGGATGCACAGGGTGGGGGTGTTGGGGTGTCCTGGGTAGGGCCAGGAGTTGGACTGGCTGATCCTTGGGGATCTCTTCCAACTCAGGAGATTTGTGGTTCCACAATCATGACGCTGTCCATGGTAATTTTTTTTTTTTATTATTAGCACTAACTAAAATCCCAGCCTCCAAGTTTACAAGACTGAGAAAGGAATGAGTACTTTAAAGACTGCTAGAACCATTTTTGAGAATGAGTATCTTAAGAAAAAGCTACTTTGGCAAAATGCAGTGGAGTTTATGTTCTGCTGTTTAGAAAGTGCATTTCAAATCCTTGTGGGTTCCTTCCAACTCAGCATATCCTATGATTCTATGAAATTTTGGTAGTTACACCACTTTGGTTGACTTTGTTTTTGCATGTGATGAACAGCCTTAGTAAATGACTGAGACTTTTTCCATTTTTGTTTGCCTGTCTTACAAAAAAAAAAAAAACCTTGGAATTGATAATGAACTTGTTGCATGTTTTAAATTATCAGTTCTCCCAGATTTCTAAAATTAGCAGTATGATTACCAATTTCATGATGACTCAGAGTTCTTCCTTTGAATGGAAGCCCAGCTTTCCAAGCTCCTGTGTAAGAAATCTCATCTTGGTAGTGAATATCTTAATTTCAGCTTTTGAAACCAATGTTAAATGAAGTGAGGTGTGAAAAGGGGTGTCTGTGAAGTGTTGAGCGTGGCTGGTGAGAGCAGAACTTGCTGAAGGTGATCCTCAGTGGATGATTGTTCCTGAACTGGTCTTGCAGTGGTCATGGGCTGTCCCTGTCCCTCAAGAGCAGTTTCATTCCTCAGCATGGGCATAACAAGCTGGGAGGGATGCAGGAACAACCATCCTCTTCACTTGCTGCAGATCTTGGGGTATCTTTTCAAAGGATGGGTGGAAGAAGGTGGCTTTTATGGCAACTTTTCTAATTAAGTGATTAAAGTCGTATTTCTGCTCAGAGATTTAATTCATCTGTGCAAACAGCAGCACCAGTTTCTTTCTGTTCTTCCATCTTAGAGTTATCTCTAAAGCAAAGGCATTCTTTAGTTGTTTGAACCACCAAAAGAGCTTCAAAGCAACACATCAAGGCTGCCAGAGCTCCAGTAGTGTTTGGACAATGCTCTCAGGGACAGGCTGGGATTGTTGGGGTGTCGGTGCAGGGCCAGGAGTTGGACTGGATTATCCCTGTGAGTCCCTTTCAGCTCAGGATATTTGATGGTTCTGTGTCTCTTCACAATGCTGTTGGGAGCACGTATTGAAAAGATTCAAAATTCTTTTTCCCAGCAGTAAGAATGGGTTTGTCACAGCTGTTCCATGCTTTCCTTGGGAGCAGATGAAGCCTGGTGCCTGGAAGAGCATTGCTGGGGCCATATCCTTTGGCACCAGCCCTGTGCAGACATCAGGGTGAGTCAGCAGTGGCTGTGAGCTGCATTCCAGTCTAATGCTTTGAGATAATCACTGAGGTGCTTCAGGACGATTATATTTAGGTGGGAGAGACATTGGCTTGTCTATATAAAAAAATAATCATGTTTTTCTAAAAACAGCACTTCTTTCCCACTAGGCTCACTGTGGGATATTTGATTTTGAGCAACATTTGGGCTTTTGTGCTGTCAGGTTGGAAAGCCCCAGAGCCCCCAGAGCACTTCTAGTGAATCTGCATCACAGGCTCACAGAATAGCTGGGGTTGGAAGGGACCTCTGGAGATGATCTAGTCCAACCCCCCGTCCAGGCAGGGTCACCTGGAGCAGCTGACACAGGAGCACTTCCAGGTGGGCTTGGAATGTCTCCAGAGAGGGAGACTCCACACCCTCCCTGGGCAGCTGTTCCAGTGTTCTGCCACCCTCCATGGGAAGAAGTCCTTCTGTTGAGGTGGCCTCAGTAAATAGATTTATATTTCCCTCCCTCACCCCATTTAAAGTATTTATACATTGTCTTTCCTTACTGGAATATTGTGAAACACCTTTTGCAGTTCCTATTTTTGACTTAAAATAATTGTAATGGTCACAGGGTCATGGAATGGTTTAAGGGACCTTAAACATCATCCAGTGCCACCCCTGCTGTGGGCTGGAACACCTTCCACTATCCCAGGTTGCTCCAAGCCCTGTCCAGCCTGGTTTGGAACACTTCAGGGGTGATGCATGGAAAAGCTTAAGCATTCCTAGTGATTCCTGGTTGACAAAGTGGGGATCAGTCAGAGGTTGGACTTGCTGATTCTAGAGGTCTTTCCCAGCCAATGGATTCTGTGAGCCAGTCCAGCAGCTGTTGGGAAGCAGGAATGTCTGTGAGCTGTGCCTGCATCCTCGTGTGTTGCCCTTGAGCAAGGGAGGGGAGCAGGGAGAGCCAGGAGCTGAGCAGGAATCGCTCCTGGGACTGCCCCAGTTATTTTGGAACTTTTTATCTCCCTCTGCCTGTGTGTTTGGAGGCTCTGGTGTTTGGAGCAGTGTGTGAGCAGGCTGGGAACGCTGCTGTTGAGATGTTCTGTTCCTTTGGCTCGGGAGGGTGTGTCTGTCTCGCTCCCGTCTTGCACCAGCTGGGAATCCTGGAAAGTCTCTCCTGTCTGAGCCGCTCAGAGAGGAGCAGCATCTGAACATCAACCACGGGCTGCACTGCCTGAAAAAATGTAGAAATTATGAGCAAGGGTAATTTGGTGAAGTTTGGGCACCTGTCCCGTGGGGGATACTGTAGTTGAAACTCAGTTTTGTTTTGATGTGTCAAAATGAAATTATGTTCCCCCTGTTTGCCAGCATGAGGGCTTGTCTTCTAGACAGAAGTGTTGTGGGAAGCAGACTGATATATTGGATTATTTTGCTCTGGTAATTTCTAGTTTATGTAGCCCTGCTGCTCAGAGCAGGGTGCACAGGGAGGTGCTTTGAAGGACAAATGCTGGAACGTGGAGTAGGGAGAAATCAGGTTGAAATTGGGAAGGAGGAGGGAGTGATGGGGTGTATTAGCCAGGTAATTCACAGTTAATATGACATAGAACCAGTTTCTTCTGCTTATGGCAAGGAGTAACTGATAATATAGTGAAGACATTGCTAATTATATAGCACCTTTTGTTAATTAAAGAGGTGTGAACTGCTTGCTGAGTAAAACACAATCAGAGGGAAATTCAAAGTTTGTGATTTGAGGTTATCCCAAGCTGTGCAAGTTAAGTACTTTAATGTTTGGGGTCTTTTTTTCCCTGATATATGTTTTTTAGTGTTTGGACAAGTAGAGAATACACTGGGAACCAGACACAAACCTGTTTCAGTGTTTGTATTTAAGGCAGCTACAAATATTTATTTGGCTTACTCCAAAGCTTTCATATTTTTCTCATTGTGCAAATCATCTGTTGAATGGCCCAAGCAGACCAAGGTCTGTTAATACTTGGATTACAACACAGTAAATGCTAATTCTTTTTTTTTTTTTTTGTGAGCGTACAAAACATTATTTCCGTGTATTCAGTTCCTAATGTTTTTCCAAAGCCTTGCAGTTAATGGTGTCTGGATGGGTCAATAATGCAGCTCACCCTCTGCCTTTAAAAAAAAATAACCATTTATTTAACAAACGAACAACTGAAAACGGAAGTCTCAAGATGAGTCGCTTCACACGACAAGGCAGATTAGAATACAGCGCGCGCCATGCTGGGTGCTCCCCCTCATGAGTCCAACTGCACAGGTTCATTTTGATACCCCAATCCATTTCGCCATTGGTCCGTTTTGGATTCTCCACATCATTGGTCCATTTATTCAGCTGTGATTGGCCCATTTCTCTGGCTTTTTCCTGACCAGTCGTTCTCCAAGGGTCTCTTTCGACTGGTCTTCATCTGGCCCAATCCGTGTCTTCAATTACTCCATCTCTTCCGCCAGAACATTCTAGAAATATTCTTCTGTTCATGTAATGGACATACCTAAACTCCGCCCTCAACACGCCCCCTATTGCCCAATAACCCCAATGCAAGCAATACAAGAATAGCGACTAACCCAACTTTACAATTGACATCACTATCTTACCCAAAACCCCAACTCTTGAACACAATCAACTTTTATAAACCTCAAACTCGTTTATAACAGTCTCCCTTCTCATTCTTTGATCGGGCTCTTGCCCGCATCAAGAGGAAGAAATCTCGCTAACCAGTAACATTTTTAGTCCCTGTACAGGCTCCTCAGTTTCCAGTATTTTTCATATATCTCCTTTGCAGTTTCGTCTGTCCTTTCTTTCTAACTCTCTCTTATTACCGTCAGCTTTTATTCAGTCACTCTTTCTAGGGTACTCTGAAGGATACTAGTTGTTATCTGTATCATGCAGGGTATTATACATGGGAGGAAAGTAATACTGGTTAAAGCACACAAACCAATGAATGCTGCTCTTTTTATCCACCCACCATCAAAGAAATTCTCCCACCAATGAGCCTTAAAGAGGGTGCTCCACTTTTGAATGGGTACATGAGCTAATTTACAAATGTTATGAGTGATACTTTTAATGGTTTCCCCGTGGTCATCTATTCAATACAACACTCAGATGAGTTAAACTTCCCACACACACCACCTTCCTCTCCGAGAAGACAGTCCAGGGCTAGTCTATTCTGATGTATCGCCGTCCTCATCTGTTTCTGTTGCACGTTTATGAGGTCTGTTGCCAAGGTGGTCTGATTTGTTACGACGTCAAGGACCGCTTGTAATCTGATGATGTGGTTCAGCATATAGATAGGTGTCCTACATCCCCAAGAACCATCTTGTGCCCAGGTGGCTGGTCCATAGGTACGGATGATTCTTTCTGGGGGCCATTCCTCATCCCCCCACCTTTGAGTTCCCCCTGTTAGATCCCTGTTTCGTTGCTCCAATTCATCATAAAGTGGGACTCCTAACTCCCACCCTTGATTTTGGGGTAGCAAAAAGAAGGTCTAATCATTCCCAGTGTACAACTCCCTGACCAGTCTCGGGATAGTTTGACATAAGCTGTGTCCCTGCAGAGCCAGAACAAGCCTTTCAGAGCTCTCCAGAAACCATAGTCTGTCCTACTGATCTCTTCCCAGAATCTGGACATTTCTGGTGCATCTAGGAACAGGTTTCCATCTTTCCTGATACATTCATATAGCCCCTCCTGATTAATGTATACACATCCCATTCCTTTTCCCTCCCTGGACCAATATAGGTTTGGGGCCTTTGGTATCCATCTAGTACAGGTCCTGTCGGTAACTTTGTAACGTTTACAGGACAGTTGGCCAACCTCTGTACGAATATTTTGGTCCTTTTCTCCATATACACTCCTCACCAAGAGTTTTAGCTTGTAATTTCCATTGCCCCTCTCAATGTCTTGTAGCTAATATAGCCTTCTTCATTTTCATCCACTTTAACACATCTCTTGCTCTTAAACTTATACCTTCCCTTGGCCATATCTCAGTAACCTTAGTACCCCCACAGATCCAGCAGTTAGCTGTATTGAATTCTTATCCTTTCAACCATATCCAGAAATAGATTTTTCCCATAGGGTATTACACCTTTTTCTTCAACCTCCCACACTCCCTTCAGCTTTTTCTCTTTAACCCGATCCTCTGCATACCAGTTCCCTTCCACCAACACTTTTCCCAAATCATATTCAAAACAGATCCATTCCTCCTGTATAGGGCATTCCCCATCTAATTTTTGTGCAGAAGTCCCTATGTCTTTGGCCCGCCAGTATACCTTTTCCTCATCTTCACAGGTTTGTAACTCTGTCAATACATCTGGAGTTCGGATGTGTATGTATCCTTACTAGTGACTTTGTAATATCCCCTGCATGCAGAGGATAATAACACTTGTCACAAGGACCCGCCCAACTTCCCAGGAAGTGGATATGCAATATCCAACTCAACCACGGGGGTCTGGTACAGGTTACGCTCCCAGTCCTTCCACCTATGGGGGTGCCACCCATGGTGAGGATGGTTCCTTTGGCGAGGGCAGAGCCTGACCCAGTCTTGTCCCCTCTGCACTTACTCTTCACCTGGATGCGGTATTCCCTCTCAGGACTCATCCTCCCCTTTACCTGAAAACAGGTTCTTCACGATCTTTCTGGGTCTGATTTTGTTTAGACAGATGGAGAATGCTCTATACTTCCCATGCTTGGGGTCTTCTGTGAAAAATACTAAGACAGTAATGTTAACAAAATGAATTGGAAAATCGTAGAACAATTAGTTTAATTTGTAATCATTAACCTTTCTGATAATAAAACTTGCAATCAGCAAGATAAACTGGGAACCTTAGAACAGTGAACTTAACTCATAACAATTAATCCCTTATAATAGGATCTCACAAAATGGCTTCTAAACATGGAAACTTAAGGAAAGTCACTGCTGGTCACGGGGTAGTTAGCTTCTTAGGTCTTTTCTGCAGGGTCAGCTTCAGACTTCCTGTCTGCCCAGTGACTGACCACTCTCTAGGAGCTCGTCCCGGTCCTTTAACTCTGGTGATGTGACTCCAGCCCCTCTCTTGGGTTTGGACTGCGGTGTTTGTCATAAGAAGAACCTGGAAAGGACCTTCATATTTAGCTGTTAGTGGCGTATCCTTCCAAACCCTGATCAAAACCCAATTTCCCGGCACAATTTTATGGGTCATAAAATCTATGGATGTAATTTGCGGTAAATATCCGTGCTTTCTTAAATCTTGTAGGGTGGTGGCAATTATCTGAATGTATTTCTTGGTATTATTTTCTCCTTCCGCATACACTCCGGTGCTAAAAGAGGTGGTTAAGTATGGCAGTCCAAACATGGCCTCGTAGGGAGAAACTCCCAGATCAGTCCGAGGTCTGGTCCTAATCCGCAACAGGGCTAGCAGAAGACATTTTAGCCAATTCATTTGTGTTTCTTACATTAGTTTTGTTAGGGTGTTTTTAAGGGTGTGATTAATCCGCTCAACTTTTCCTGAGCTTTGAGGGCTCCATGGTGTATGTAAATGCCACCTCACCCCCGAAGCTTCCGTTGTCTGGTGTAGAACCTTTGAGGTGAAATGGGGGCCTCGGTCTGAGTCTATGGTATTTACCACTCCATACCTGGGTATAATTTGTTCAAGTAGTGTTTTACTCACTACCTGAGCAGTGGCCTTTGTAGTGGGGTAAACTTTGACCCAGTGTGTAAGGTAGTCAATAATTACCAGCAAGTATTTAAAGTGTTGTACTGGGGGTAACTCTGTAAAATCTACCTGGATGTATTGAAATGGTCTCTTAGCCAGCTCCCTGCCCTCAGGCATGGTTCTCCTCATAACCTGTCTATTAATTTTCTGACAGATCATGCAATCTCGTGTTACGAATTTAGCGATTTCATATATCCCAATGCATACAAAACTCTGTAGGAAGTGGTCACACAGACTTTGGGTTCCCCAATGAGTGGATGTATGTAAGTCTTCTAACACCCTTCTTGCTAGAGCTTTATTCAACACTTGTCTCCCATCTGGCATTCGCCATTTGCCATCCTCTCCCTTGATTCCACCATTTTTCTCTAATTCCTTCTCTTCCCTTTCATTAAATTTAGGAATTTCCTCCCTGCATACCTCTGGTGTGTCAGGCGTTGTTAAGACTTTAGTCAATCCCTTTGATTCTAGCACTATCTCCTTTGCAGCTCGTTCAGCCATCTGGTTACCCTTGATTTCAGTCGAACCCCCTTTTTGATGGCCTTGATGTGAACAACCGCTATTTCCTTCGGTCCTTTCAGTGATTCCAGTACTTCTTTAATCAACTTTTCATGAGTTAAACTTTTTCCGTTCAAATTAAGATACCCTCTCTCTTGCCAAATTTTCCCAAAGGTATGTACAATGCCAAATGTGTAACAGGAATCTGTGAAAATAGTGCCACTTTTATCTCTTTGACATTTCCAATCGTTGTTTCAGCGCATAAACTTTGCAGCACTGTGCTGACCATTCTGCTGGTAATTTCCGTTTCTCTCTCACTTCTATGGTTCCCCCATCCACCACTGCATAACCTAAAACCCATTTTCCTTGTACAACTCTGGAAGAGCCATCCACAAACAAAATTTCTCAATAGGGTAAAGGCAGATCTTCCAAATTTTCTCTCACTTTTGTCTGCATATCAGTCGACTCTATACAAGAATATTGTAGGTCCTCTAATGGTTCGCCATACAAAAATTGGGCCGGGTTTAAACTTCTTGTAGTTGTCATTTCTAGGTTTTCGGGGTTCATCAAAACCAACTCATACTTCAAGATCCAACTGTCTGTAAGCCACTGGCTGACGTTCTGACTCAAGATGGACTTTATGTCATGCGGCATATGGACTCTCAACTTCCCACCAAATGTCAGTTTACGGGCTTCCTCCACCAAAATTACTGGCGTTGCCACTGCCTGTATGCATACAGGCTGCCCTTTGGCCACTGGGTCCAGTAGTTTGGACAGGAAAGCCACTGGCTTCCTGCCCCCACTCTGTTCTTGGCTCAATACCCCATAGGCTATTCCATTTTCAACATTAACAAATAACTCAAATGGTTTCTTTAAATCTGGGAGGCTCAGAACAGGGACTGTCGATAATTTAGTTCTAAGTTTCTCTAATTGCTTATCATCCTTTGTAGTCCAATTTGGGGGTTCTGTATCCACTAATTTATCATACAAGAATTTCACAACATGAGTATAACTATCTATCCATAATTTACAGTAACCAATCAATCCTTGCAATTTTCTTACATCCTTTTCCGTTTTTGGTGGAGGTATAGACAAGATGCCAAGAATACATTCCATGCTCAGTTTCTTATAACCATTTCCAATTATATGCCCCAACTATTTCACTTCCTTTTCCACAAACTGAAGTTTTTGCTTAGAAACCTTTAACCCTTTATTTCCTAGGAAATTTAGTAAATCGATACTGGTCTGCCGGACTTTCTCCTGCTGTTCTCCTGAGACGAGTAAGTCATCTACATACTGTAAAATTTGAGTTCCTTCTGATGGTGTGAACTGTTTTAATAATTCTTCCAAAACCTGTCTGAAAAGATTTGGGGACTCAGTAAATCCCTGAGGAAGACGAGTCCACCGAAATTGTTGTTTCCTTCCTGAATTTGGGTCTTCCCATTCAAAGGAGAACCAGTTCCTGCTTTCTTCAGCAAGAGGACAAGCCCAGAAAGCATCCTTCAGATCAATTACAGTAAACTGTGTGTGTTCTGGGGGTAACCGACTCACAAGTGTACATGGGTTTGAGACCACTGGGTGTCTTGTCACAGTGTGTTTGTTCACTTCCCTCAGATCTTGTACCAGGTGGTGCGTGCCATCTGTTTTCTTCACCGGTAGTACTTGGAGTATTATGGGGAGACATGCATGGTTCCAAGATACCACTCTCCACCAGTCCATTTATCACTGGTGTTAATCCTCTTCTGCCTTCTGCCGATACTGGATACTGTCAGACCCGAACTGGCCGAGTTCCTGATTGCATTTCTACCATTATATGAGGTGTATCTAACAGGCCTTGTCCACTGTTCCTCTGCCCACACAACACTGTCTATATCCTTTATATCTTGCTCTCTGAGTATCATCATTTGAACCAGCATTTTCCCTTCCTTAGGGATCACCCCCACGCCTAACTGGACTTGGAGGTCTCTACCCAACAGATTACATCCTAACTTAGGCATGTAGAGGAAATTGGTATGACCCTCTCTCAAGTTTCCTTTTATCATAAGATTTTCTATAACCGGTACCTCAAAGGATTCCCCTTTTGCTCCCTTAAACTTACAAGTCCCTTTGCCCAACTCACTTCCTTTTGGCATTCTTGACAAACAAGATCTGTCAGCCCCTGTATCAACCAAAAATTCAAATTCATCACCCTGAGATCCCACTTCAAAATTTACCAAGGGCTCCAGATGACTTTCATACTGCTCCCCCAGGGTATCATAGAGCCCCTGACATCCCTAATCTTCAAGATTACTCCCATGAAGCTCCTCAAACATCTTCTTATCCCTCTTCCACTGTTTACAATCCCTCCTGATATGATCCTTTTCACCACAGTAACAACACCTTCTCTCTGAGATTTCTCTCCTCATCTTCCAAGAACCTAATCTCTCCCTATGCTCCTCGTTCTCCAAGTCCTTTTTCTTATCTTCCCTACTTTTCCTGGCTACTGCCACCATAATTTTAGCCTTACTTCTTAATTTCTCTTCCTCTTCTTAAATAGACTCTCTACACCACACGCAATAACTCACCTAGTCCTTTCTCCTGCCGGTCTTCAAGTCACTCTAACATCCCCCTAATATCAGGCCAGGACTTAGAGATAAAATGTATCTTTAGGAGCACCTGCCCTTCCGGGCTCTCAGGATCTACACTCAAATACATCTGAAAATTCCTCCTTAATCTGGCTAACCAAGCACTTGGAGTTTCATCATGCTCCTGGGTACCATCAAAGGCCAACTTGGTGTTATTAGTCTTTGGCACTGATTCCCTAATTCCTCTGATTATCAACGCTGTGTAGTCTTTCATACTCCTTCTTCCCTCCTCATCATTAGGGTCCCAATCAGGCTCAACCAAAGGCATTTTTTGTTCTCCTGGGAGGCCAGGCCTATTTTCACACTCCCAAATCCGCATTCCAGCTGTCCTAATCAGCTGCACCTCTTCTGGTGTAAACAAGACACCTATGATGGAATTTATCTCCCCCAGGCACAAATACTCAAGCCTAAAAATTGATCAGACTGATTAGCCACACCCACTGGATCCTTAAGCAAACTCTTGATGTCCTTCTTAAAAGCTCTTGCTTCCGAGGCTGTAAGAGGAGCATTCACAAAACCAATACCTCCTACCACTCCACCCACAGCGACTTCTCTAAGGGGAAACAGATTCTTCATTGTCTTTCCTTTCACGATCACAAGCCTCACACTTGGCTGACTTAGCTCTTGTATTGTAATAGGGGCCATCCTTATTATCAGTAGTCTCTCCCTGTTGCCCACTATCTTTCAAATGTGAAGATGTTGCTGAGATATGAGGAGATATGACAGAAGAGAGGACTCCAGGAGGAATCTCCCGGGTCACTGGTGAAGGTGGAAATGCAGGAGTGAGAACACACTAGAAGAAATTCTTTGTGTCACTGGCGGGGGAGGAGTTACTTGAACTACCTGAGGAGGTGGCAGTAGTTGAACTTGTGCCCCAAGTGGAGGAGGAAATTCTGGGGCCACCGGAGGAGGAGGTGGTGGTGGTAAATGGTCAAGCGGGTCCCACTTTTTCCCAGGTGTTACTCCCCTATCATCCTCTACTTTTTCTTTAGATAACTTGAACACCATAGTGTTCTCTCCTTCTGAACACCCTTTTAACCAGCAGGTCACATAAGCTATTTCCTCCTCCTTGAAATCCTTCCTATTACTCACATGTCTGTGTAATAGTATACACAACCACTTTTCTCTCGACCCATACCAGGGCCAATACACCGATTCCCCCTGCAATCTTTCTTAGGGCCACACCTTCACACAATATTTAATCATTTTTATCTTATCCAAATCTCTAGTACTTTTCCTCCCATCTGCTTAACATCTCCCCCAAAGGACTATTCAGAGGAATGTCTTCTATCTTGCTTTTTCCCCCCTTTCTCCAAGATTTGTTACCATGACACTGACTCATACTTTCTTATTGACTCCTCTAATTCCTTACACTTGCTGTGGGGAAATAAAGTTAACCCTTATTATCAAATAGAAAAGGAAAACAAACTGCTCAACTGTAGTAAAAATGAAACTCCAGTTTTGGGGAAATTAAGTAAACTATCTCCCAATGGTGGGAAAATAAATTGAACCGTCTCCCAATGATGGGAAAATAAATGTGGGAATATAAACAATGACTCACTCAAAATGGCAGCCGATCCCGGAAATAGTGCCGCCTATACTTCCTCTACTCCTGTGGTTGACACCCACCGGGTACCACTCCCCCTGTCAATCACTAAAATGAGACCTCCTGAATGACGTCGAATGGAGTCCCGAATCCCTTGGAAACCCAAAATGGCGCCCCCACCAGCAGTCAACTCGATCAGCATACAACAAAATGGCGTAAACTCAGACCTCAAATTTGTCACAAAATGGCATCTGCCTAACCAAACCAACACGAAAAGCTAGAATGTACCCCTACCCAAACAACAAAAGCTCTTAGACCCTATCACTGTATCCAGCCCGATTAGCGGTCTGGACACTCTTGGCCCCCTTGCCTCAGTCCGGGACCTCACTAATCGACTCCCCAGCACACGCAGCGGTCAAATCTTGTCCCTCTCTGAGTTTCTGACTGCCCCTAACACCCAGCTCAACTGTTCCTAAGCTAGTCCTTGGCAGGTCTACCTTCCCTCGCGCTCCTATGCGAACATGGGGACTTCTTCCAGCTGGTCACTTGCTCACCTGACGAGTCACCGTGCTGCAAGGCACACACTTCTCCCTTCGAAGTATTCAAAAGAACCTACCCCCGAGCTTCACTGCGCCCGCTTCTGCGGTGGGGCGAATGCCACCCTATCCTTAACCAAGGTACTCTCACAGACACTTCATAGACGTCCCTCCTCCCCTGCCGCCACCCGCAGATACTCACAACCTTCCTTCCCTGCAGGCTTCTCTCTGTGCACACCAGGATTTAAGGAATCCGCTTCCTCTCTGAGGGATCTCCTCCCAAGAAGTTCGATGGAAACTCCTCTCCTTTTCTCTCGTAGAAGAGAGAAAAAGTCTGCGTTGTCGGGTTCTTGGTTGTTTCCCTGGGTGTAAGCCAGCTGACCCTGCAGCCCCAAAGAATCCAATCTGGGCAGCTGAAATCAGCCGGACGCATCAGGTCCCTCCTTCATATTCTGCGAGGTCGATGGTGGGTGTGGCTTTTCCCGGGTTTCGGCACCAGAAAGTGTAATAAAAACGATGGGTCTATAATACAGCTCACCCACCATCTTTAAAAAAAATAACTATTTATTTAACAAAATAACAATCAAAAATAGAAGTCTCAACATGAGCCACTTCACACGACAAGGCAGATTAGAATACAGCGCGCGCCACACTGGGTGCTCCTCCTCACAAGTCCGAAAAGGGCGAAGAACCTTGTGCAACTGCACAGGTTGGTTTTTATACCCAGTCCATTTCCCCGTTGGTCCATTTTGGATTTTCCACGTCATTGGTCTATTTATTCAACTGTGATTGGCCCATTTCTCTGGCTTTTTCCTGACCAGTCGTTCTCCAAGGGTCTCTTTCGACTGGTCTTCATCTGGCCCAATCCGTGTCTTCAATAGCTTCATCTCTTCCGCCAGAACATTCTAGAAACATTCTTCTGTTCATGTACTGGACATACCTAAACTCCGCCCTCAACACGCCCCCTATTGCCCAATAACCCCAATGCAAGCAATACAAGAATAGCAACTAACCCAACTTTACAACTGACATCACTATCTTACCCAAAATCTCAACTCTTGAACATAATTTTTATAAACCCTAAACTCGTTTATAACAGTGTCAATGCAGAACTTGGTCTGTGCTGCTCTGCTCTGAGGACTTGTGGGAATTTTGCAAGGGTGGAGTAAAGTAGATTGCGTCCTACTTCAGACTTTGCTTCATGTACAAGTAACTGGAATTTTAATATCTTGAGAGCTGATGCAGTGTCTCCCGTTCTGATGTGATTATTCTTTGGTGCTTTGGTGTATTTTGACCATGAAAATAAAAATGGGTCTTAAAAGGGTGGGATAATTTAGGTTGAGAGAGCCCTCTGGAAATCACCTCTGCCAGCCCCCCTTTTTAAAGCAGGGCCAACTTCAAACATATCATGCTTTGTTCTTGCTCCTTCTAAAATTAGTTTGAGGAGGAGTATGTTAATGTGGCAGGGTAGGGGCTGTTTTGAGCTGCTGCTTTCATTTCTGGTTTGCTTTTCAGCAGAGCCTTTTCACTACATTATCATTTCTAATAATGCTTTAAACCTGGGAAGACTTTATTTTTTGGAATTGTGTTAAAAAAAAATATCCATATATCATTTCACCACAGGGAAAATAAATACCAGTAATTTTCTAGCAGTTGTGAATTCCTTACTACATCAACTCTAGATGTAAACTTAAAATTTTCTTATTTGCCCTTTTTTCTTAGCATTGATTTGTTTGGCTAAGAGGTACTTTTCCTAAATTCTTTTATCCTGGGTTGCTTTTGGCAAGTGAATTGCAGGTAGTTCAGAATAAGAAATGAGAATATTTGTTCAGAGTGGGTAATTGTTGGGGGTTTTTTGATAAGCAAGGTATAAAATCCTTTTCAGATCTGGACATTCCCATATATTGCATGGAGTCTATTGGAGTTGTTGATCAGATTTGGGTCCAGCTACACATTTGAGTAATGTCCATTTAATGCTGTTGTAGACATTTCACATGCTTTATAAATATTTCCATAACTTGTATATTCAGATATTTATCCAAACATAATTGCTATGGGCTTTCCTGCGGAGAGGCTTGAAGGAGTGTACCGGAACAACATTGATGATGTAGTAAGGTAAGACTTTCTTTTCCTTAACTTACAAAACTTGAATATTCTTTTCTGCACTCATTTATATCCTGCTGAGGAACGGATGTGTGTTCTGACTTGTAGAAATGGTGAGATTTTTTTGCATCTTGTAGATGTTCCCCTAATAGCTTTCCTGAAAAATGCTAGAAACAACAACAAATGGCCAGGCTGCTGTTCTGGGTTGATCTCAAATGCATATCATCTGCTTTCTTAGTGTGAAAAATGGACTTCAGTAAGTTGTATTGGAGTAAAAAGTTATTTGCTTATAGAAAGACATCAATCCATGTCCTTCTTCACTGTCAAGAATTTCCTTAGGTAGCTGATGGTATTTCAGGATAAGTTTGCCCTTATCCTTTCTTAAATTGATATATGAAGTGCTTGGTAAATAAATTTTGATTTAAAATAGTAAGTATAGGTGGCTTTATAGAAAAGCTTTTACATTTGGTAGTGTTCAGTAATTATGGACAAGGAGAAAGATCACCTAAAATCAGTTATTGCTGGTAAAAACCCCAGGAAAAGGTGGGGAGTGTTGTAGGAACACTGTTGTAATTCATTTAGGTAAAACCCTACCTGGCATGTGTAAGGAGTTGCATTAAAACTAAACACTTGGTAGAAGCTGCCAAAAGTTCGTGGGTTTAGGATTAAAAGTTTTGATTTTTGCGAAGCCGTGATGCTTTAGAGATAGTTTGAAGTCATGAGCTCTTTATCTCCAAGAAAGACTTGGCCTTTGGGGCTGGGGGATGATGCAGGAAGGTTTTCAGGGAAGGTGGGAGTGGATGTGTCTGGGCAGGGAGGGACCTGGACAGGGCTGAGTCCACACCAACCTCGTGGAGTCCAACAAAGCAAAGTGCAAGTCCTGCCCCTGGGCCGGGGCAATCCCCAGGATGGATCTAGGCTGGGGGTGAGCAGCTGTCACAGCCCTGTCACACCTGGGGGTGCTGAGGGTGAGAACTGGGACCCAGAATTCCCCGTGCCCTGGGCTGAGCTCCCAGCGTGGGCAGCAGGGGAGGTGGGGATTCTGACCCTGTGCCCCTGTGCTCAGATGAGACCCCAGCTGGAATTCTGTGCTCAGTTCTGGTGCCTCCAACTTAAGGACAAGGAACTGCTGGAGTAAGTCCAGAGGAGGCCATTGAGTTGCTGAGGGGACTGGAGCACCTTCCCTGTGGAGCCAGGCTGGAAGAGCTGGGGCTGCTCAGCCTGGAAAGGAGAAGTTTGTGTGGAGACCTCACAGCTCCTTCCAGGGTCTCAAAGGATACAGGGAAGCTGGGAGAGGGATCCTGCAACGGAAACTGGAGTGACAGGACAAGGGGAAAAGGGTTCAGACTGCCAGAGGGCAGGGATAGGTGGGATATTGGGAAGGAATTGTTTCCTGGGAGGGTGGGCAGGCCCTGGCACAGGGTGCCTGGAGAAGCTGTGGCTGCCCCTGGATCTCTGGCAGCGTCCAAGGCCAGGTTGGACACTGGGGCTTGGAGCAGCCTGGGACAGTGGGAAGTGTCCCTGCCCAGGGCAGGGAGTCACACTGGTGGAGCTTTAAGGTCCCTTCCTACCCAAACCCTTCTGGGCTGGGATTCCATGACTCTCTAGTTGTTGGCAGGCAGAGCTAGCGCTGCTGGAATTTCCCTGAGGATTGCATCCAGGTTGGTACAGAAGTGAGTTGAGCTCCTTGGTTCCCACACTGGGAGGACTCATCATCCTCACCTGACAATCAGTGGTGTGGAGGCCGTGGTTCCCTGCACAGCTGCAGTCAGCTGGGCTCAAGGGGGTTTTGGTTTTGCATGTTCAACTGTCGTGACGAAAGTCACCATCCACAAATAGCACTGAGAGTGTCAGAGCCAGGATCTGACCTGGCTGGGGGAAGTGACCACGTTCCCTGATGCCTTGATGAGAAGTCATCACTTCTCTAGAACTGGAGAGGTCAGTGAGGTTCTGTGCAGCAAGCAGGAAACACTCATGGAGAGTGCGTGTGTGTGTGAGTGACCTGGGACTGTTATTAGACATGAAGTTGTGTTCTCTAATCCTGTTGTTCCACACAAGAAAAAGCATTGCTTGGAGAGGTTGGGGCTGACCCTGGATCCCTGGAAGCGTCCAAGGCCAGGTTGGACAGGGCTTGGAGCAGCCTGGGGTAGTGGAAGGTGTCTCTGCCCATGGCAGGGGGGTGGTGCTGGATGGGCTTTAAAGGTCCCTCCCAAGGCACAAGCTCCACCTCTCTAGCCAGTTTTCTTTCCCAGCAGTTAGAGGCACCTTTTCATGAAGCTGATGAAATACCCAGCCCCTGATGAACTCCACCTTTGAAAATTGCAGGATAGGGGCAAAGGCGGGGCTTTGAATAAATCATAGAATGGTTTTGGTTGGAAGGTATTTAAAAATCATCTTATTCCGCCCCTGCCTTGGGCAGGGACTCTTTCCACTATCCCAGGCGGCCCCAAGCCCCAATGTCTAACCTGGCTTTGGACACTTCCAGGGATCCAGGGGCAGCCACAGCTTCTCTGGGCACCCTGTGCCAGGGCCTCCCCATCCTCACAGGAAGGAACAATTCCTTCCCAATATGCCATCTAATGTGGGAATAATCCAAATAAGTATCAATAGGCAGGAGGTTTTGAAGGCCCTCTTTCATTCACAGCATTGATTTCAGTAGCTTCTGAATGAAGGAAAATATGTTTAAGTGGCTGAGTAGGTAGATATGTGTAAATTAGATTTTGGTACTGGAATGCCTATATAATTAGTAAGCTGCCCATAAATACTGATCAAAAGGAGCAATGATCACCTAAAAGCATCATCAACCAAATTAAGATACGTAGAGATGTAAATTCAGTGGCTGCAGGGAACTGGATGCTCAAGTATTGTTACATTTGTTGCCTCCTCTTTTTGAACTAGAATAAAATTTGATCTTGCAGCATTCTGCATGTTGCAGTCCTCATCTGCTCCACTCATCTTTTTATTGTGGAATTTTTTTCCAAATGCTTTTTGTGCAGAAATTCAAGGTGCTTGAGCTCCTGAGCAATTGGTTTTGAGCCAGGATCCAGCAGCAGACTTTTTCTGACTAGCTGGTATCGTGACCAATTCCAAGCTAATGCTGTATGAGAAGCACAATCTGGACTGCTGGCTGTCCCCTGTGACTGACACTTGGAGAGGTTTTGGATGGAATCTCGTCCATAAAAAACCCCATTTTTAAAGTATGGAAGCCTGTACTCCCCTGTGCGGGTATTCCTGGAAAAGCAGAGCCAGCTTTCCTCGCTCTCTGGTGTGTGCTAACAAGCAGGAACATCTCCTGAAACAAATCCCCATGTCCACCATCTTCCTGAGGCTCTCCAAGGCTGCCCACAGGGACACCAGTGGGAGTCATGGAATAGATTTTCCTGATGCACTCAGCGCTGCACAAGGAGCGCTCGCATCTGTTCCCCATTTTAACGCAGGGCTTTAACCACAGAGCTGTTCTAGGTTCTTCTGGAATATTATGACTGATAACCAAAGCTTGTTTTTGCTTGAGCTTTCCAGGATTTTAGCAGCTAGTGTTTCTTTTCAATTTGAACAGCATGTTCTGTCATGGCTAATTAAATTCCTTCTGGCTGATGTGCAGATACACACTGTTGATGATGTTAAGTGTAAACATTTGCATGTTATTTCTTCTTGCACATTGCCAGGTGACACATCATATATAATCACAGCAATTCTGATGAATCATGTTTGCAGTTTGGCTCGCCGAGGCTTGGATGGGAAGTTTGTGTTCCAAAGTGAGCATGGAAATGAAATGAGTGTGAAAAAGTGTAGTGGTTCTCCTTCCAGAACTCAGAATATCACTGGGGACAGACTTCAGTGGCAAATAATAAAAAAACTTGAATTAAAATGAATGATTCTGGCTAAATGTGGAACACAAGAGTTATTTTAACTGCTTTTCTTCGTTGTGGCAAAATATTTTGCATAGATGATTAAATGGAAAGAGTTTAGATACCTGGTGTAATCAATCCTTTCTGTTTAAAAATTATCAACCCTTCCTCAGCTTCTTACAGTGATCTGCAGGTGTTTCAGGAATCAGGAAATCAGTCCATATACAGTAAATATTTCAGTTTCAGGTCAGACCTTTGTTCCTTTAGTTGTATCAGTCGTGTTATCCATGCTGCTGGATTATCTGGATGAGTGAGGTTTCCAACACGCGGCCTCCTTGATTTTTGGGGCACTGCAGGGCTGGAACTGGGAATGCAGAACTGCACATGCTGGGTGGTGCTTTAAGGATGCTGCAAATTAAGGTCAACATTAGTGCAATGTATATTAATACCTCCTTTCTTTTTTTCTTGAAGGTTTTTGGATTCAAAGCATAAAAACCATTACAAGATATACAATCTGTAAGTATGCTTTTAAAGATGCATTCTCCAAAATAATGACTTGTAAAAATAGCTTAGGAGTGCGAGTGGCTTGGTGCTGTCCTGAAGCAGAGCTGGAGATGTTTTGCACATTTCTTAAAACAATTAAGCCTGATTGAGAGCACTGGTACTTCATTTAGTGGAGCTGAGTGAGGTTAAATGAAATGTTGATGTGTATTCATGTTACTTGAACGCTTTTAAATGACTTGGCATCTGGCCCATCTGGAGCTTGGGCCATGTGATTAAAAAGTGAAAAATAATTCACAGCAGGCTTTCTGTTCCTGTATTAATGTCCGATTGCCAAATGAATTCCTGGTTTTTTCTCTGTTTTTTTAAATCGAACTGCATTGGTACCTGGGCTCTATTTGCTTCCTCCTTGTTGTCTGTCCCTATTTATTACTTTGAAAAAGCTGTTGGAGCAATTGATGGTGGTTTCTCACTTTCCTGAGTGTAATATTTTCCTCTGAAAATTTGGTTCTGCACAAAACTGTTATTGTTACAGGAGTTTTCTGATTTTGCTTTTTTGGTTTTTTTTTTTTTTTGTTTCTGTTCCCTCATCAAATTTATATGTTAGCTTAGTCTATTTTCATTTGTATAAATGATTTGATGTTGTCAGCTGATATGGAAGAGTCATGGTTTTCCTACTCCTCATTTTTTCCTAGAAATCTAAGTTGAAGATTGATTCTCTGAACTGTTACAGCTTTATTTTTTTTTTTAATTAATGTTTCTAAATATCTGCAATTAATAGAAAAATTACTGTACTGCTGAAATCCAGGCAATGCGTGACATTGTAATCTGTCAGTCATTAAGATAAATATTTTTTTAAAAGGATTTAAATCTGCTTCTAAGTTAGCTAAGTTATTATGCTTCAGTCAGCTCTGTTTCCTGATATTGGAGAGAAGTGGCACTAGAAGCTGAGGAATCTTACAGTGGTCATTGAAGTTGTTCCAGGGTAGGATGAGACAGAAAAAGATGCAAAAATAAGAGTCAATTGGCCACCTTTCATAGAGTTCAGGTGAATTGTGGCAGTGCTTGGTCAGGAGATGGGAAGGAATTGCATCCATCAGGTATTCCAGAGAACTTCATGTCTTCAGATTAAGCTGATCCTTTGTAAATAATGATCTATTGTCTGTGTTTCAAAGGAGGAGGTGGGAGTTCAGAGGAGTTACGTGATTATAGTCAGAATTATTTCAGAATCTGTCATGGGATTTGAGTTCCCTTAAGGTAGCTGTTCCATGAAGTTGATAATAATGTGAGTATTGAGCTGTTTTATCTAAAAGGATTTAGAGATTTTTCTGAAATGATGTCAGTTATGCCCCATCCTCACATCTTGGCTTTTTACTTCCCAGCAGTTTGAGCAGCTTCATTTACTTCTTGTTTGTATTGCTTCTCTCCTGTGTTCCTTTAACCCTTTACTATTTCTTCAGTATTTCTTCAGAAATTTAATCCTAGAGGAGGATTACTAGAACAGGCCAAGCCACTCCTCACCCCCAAACTGCAAAACAATATTCAGGTTTCATCTGAAGATCTGACTCTCTTCCAGCTAGAATAGTGTTTAAAAACCCCACAAAAGCATTTGAAGTGTTAAGCCTCACCAGCATCCCTAAAGTGTGTGTTGGTGAGATTTCTGCTGCAAACACACATAAATTCAGTGCAGCTGAGCCTGGAGCTCTGCATTGGTTGTGTTCAATTCCCAGAAGAGGGCAGAGAGGGGGACATGACCATGTTTTGTGCTCCGTTTCTATCCTTGGTATCAGCAAAACTATTTTTTTTATCCCTCATGGTATTCTACTTGATGATACTCTCTTAAAGTTCAAAATTTGATGTTTTTTCTGCCCATATGTGGATTTTTAAAATGTTTTGAAGACTTTGATCTCCCATTTGAGCTGGACGTTTCTTTAAAAGGAAGCAGGAAGCTTTCCTGTGTTCACTGCTCTGCTTCCTAGCAGCTTCCAAAGTTCCTGTGCTGATGGCTGCTCCATCCCCCTTGGATGTACATCCTTTCTTCTCAAAGGCTCAAGTGCAGATAATGTTTTTGTGAGTCCCCTCTGCCAGCTTAACCTGGTCACTTCTGACCCAGAGAAAGTGTCAGCAGTGTGGTTGGAGCTGTGAGAGCTGCCAGGCTTTTCCCTAGCAGAGGATAGAGCCGAGAAGGCTCTGGAATTCATGGAAAGAGAAGCACTGAGAGCATGTGCAGCCCCAGCAGACACGCCTGTGGCCCTGCCTGTGTCTGCGTCGTGGGCAGAGCTCAGGGCAGCACTGAGAGGCTCCAGTTACACACACACAGGGAGCAGCCCCAAGGTTGGCGTGGCTGAAAGTGTCAACTAAGCTCCATGGGGTTCCAAAGGCTGCAGTCATAACATACCTGGTAAGGAGAGATGGGTTCATACCAGTCCTGAAACTGGTGTGGGAATTGGAATCCTATGAAGAGAGCAGGCTGTAATCAGAACTGAAGATCTAGGTGTGATTTGTCTACTGAAATGACTCCAGTAGCTGTGTTTCAACCTGGTGTCCTCTGTCACAGAATCCCAGAATGGTTTGGGTTGGAAGGACCTTAAAAATCATCTCGTTCCAACCCCCTGCTGTGGGCAGGGATGCCATTCACTAGATCAGGTTGCTCAGGTTCCCATCCAAGCTGATCTTGGCAGGATTCAAGGCAGGATTGTTCTCAATTTTCCTTTCAGAACTGCACTTCCACTCACATCATCTTCCTTGCAGGGAGCAGCTCCAAGGAAAATTCTAGAGGGTATCCACTCTTGCCTTCTTTCCCCTTACCCCAAGATGTGATCTGGTTGTTCCTTAGTGTGCTGTTTTGGCTGGTTCAAAGCCCAGCTGAGGGATTGTTTCTATCTGGCACTGGTGTTTATGCCTGGGCAAGGCAAATCCAGTGTGGTTTGCTGTGCTCCTGTCTAGCTGGAGAGGGTCTCTGAGCAGTGAGAGACTGATGCAACACCAGAGCCTTCAGAAATGTGCCATTTTCCAGGTCTGGGAGGGGAAAGGTGGCTGACTGGCCTTCAGGGTTCACTGAAATTCAGGAATCAGTGCCAAATGGCAGAGCAGTGTCACACTCTCTGCTTGATAGAAGTCTGTGCTAGTACTCAGTGGGGCTTGTGGCCGTCCTGCAATATCCCTGTGATCCCCATCACTCCAAGTACCCACGTTGCTGCTGAGGCAATCTGTGTTCTGAGTTCAGAATGCCTTGGATGAAGGTCACAGCTGTCTCCTCTCCTTCTGTTTGGGAGCAGAAAGCTGCTCCAGTGGCTGGAGCTGTTCATGCACAGGGTTAGAAAGTAATGATACATTGCATTACTTGCATGAATTGAGTCACACTGACTAAAACATAGCAATGGACTACAATTACCAGAGGGTAAGTATCTGCCTTTCAGTAAAATAACTCATATTTTAGTGAGCAAAACAGTTTTTCTGTGTGTAACCTCTAGTTTTAAATCATAAAGGTGCTGGGCATGCATGATTTTCCTGGGTGTTACAGATGCTGGGAGCACCTCAGAGACTTGTCTTGAACTCTTGTCTATTTTTCTTTTTCAGATGTGCTGAAAGACATTATGACACCGCCAAATTTAACTGCAGAGGTACATTTTTACTGCCTAATGTGTGTTCTCTTTAAACCTCACTGAATGGAGGCCTAAAGGAGGAGCTGATGAATAGTCATGTAGGAGATTTGGGCACAAGGAATGATGTCAGATTGCTTTGAGTCACTGGAAAAACTTGCTATATTCTTGGTGCTTTCAAAAAATGTGTTCCTGACAGTTAAAGATCAAGATCTAATAAAAGGTCTGCAGTGGCAAAAATTTCTGCAGAATGGGTTACAGAGAAGGTTCAGTTCAGTTCAGTGAGGTACAAATTTCTTGTACCATTTACATGTGAGGCTCGGAGGAGTCTGGTCTTTATGAAGGATGAAAATGGAGAACACTTAAGCCACTTTCACTATGTGTATAAAGCAACTTTTGGAAGATCTGACAGAACCTTCAGATGCTCAAAAAAATAGAATTCCCATGTGATGCATGTTAGAGATGAGCTGGGTCTTAGAGACCTTGCAGAGCTACCAAAATCAGTGGGAAAGCTTTCAGGGGTGCCTTTTGACCAGGTCCTTGGTGAGTGGATACTGATGTACCTATTGTGTCAGTATTACCTCCCCAGGTAATAAATAAATAAATGCAGATTTACCTTTATTCTTTGAGCAGAGGAGCATCTCTTGCTGAGTAGTAGATCTTTAGGTCCTGTGCTTTAGATGGGGGCAGATGAGGAGTCCTTGTGCCTATGGGATTGTAGGAGATGAACAAATTTTTGCCTTGCTGAGTTATTCGACATCATAGCAATGGCTCAATTTCTATTTTTCATTATTATTATTTTAAACCATCCTTCTAGTTATGAAGAGGGGTTTAGAACGTGACCAAAATGTAATTGGCTGCTTTAATGTCTGAATATAGAAGGACTGAAATTGTCTTGCTGAAGGTGTCACCACTTCTGATTTGCTCTTATGATGCTGAATGACAGTGCCCTGAAACCTCACTCCATACACACCAGCCAGAAAAAAAGTATTTTAGGATCTGCTTGAGCTGTGCTTTGGGTAAGGAGAGAAGAGGACATGTTCTAATATGGCCAGAACATATGTTTGCTTTAATTTCTGCTTTTTGATACGGGGGTGCTCAGCTCCCTGCGCTGTCAATCCCAGCCCCAAATGCTGTTTGTGACAGCACCTTTCACAGCTCCTCTGCACAAGACATGTTGCATTTTTTAATTTTCATCCCCGAATTAGTTAACCTCAGATAACCAAATCGGTGACTCAGGACTTCCCTTAGCAGAAGAACAAAAGTTCTACTTGAAAATGTTCTGAAGTGAACTGATTGCAAAGGGAACTTTTGATTTGTACCCTGAGCATGAAACATCAGAGTAGTTCATTGTTCACCCAGGACAATCCTGCGTCCCATTAAACCCCAGACATTGAAACTCTTCATCTTCTTTGGGCACTAGCTTTGTGTCCAGGACTTTTCCAGTTTCTGAAATCCTTCCATGCTGGAATTGCCTTCTGCTTTGCCACAGACTTTCCTTTTTGTTTTAACTCTTCTGTGTGCTGTGGGATTTTTCTTGCAACATATGTGGGCTAGGAGAGAGTAATCAGGATCGTTCTCCATGCTGTGTGCTCCAGTGTAAGGAATCAAAATCCATGGAGGAAATGCACCTTCTCAAGGACCTGCTCAAAACTGTGCATCTTAATGTTCTGTTCCTCTTAATCCTTCACACCATCCCAGGGCACTCATTTAATCTTCTCATTCCAGCTTTGAAAACATTACCACAAGGTTTGCCTTTGATTCCAAGCTTAGAGAGCATCTTCAGCATCCTGTGACTACTTGGGGTTTTTCAGGCTGTTCTTTCAGAACTTCTTGATTCCCCTTTTGACAGGAACCTTGCTGGCTGTAGTTGTGATAGACTCAAAGCTGTACAGACAGATGTGCAGCATTTTTGCAGCTTCTTTTCTTAGGGATTTCTAAATAAGTTCCATCTTTAAGTTCACGTAAAACTTCAGGGATCATTTGGGGAGCCTTTGTGTCTTTCATGTGGAAGAGACTGTGTGTTCATGTTTGTGAACCGTTGTTGCCTCTTTAAGCAAAGATTATTCACTTTATCAGCTTCCCTGTTTGTTTTGGGAGATGAAGTGGCCGCCTGTGCTGTGAGTGAATAAACTGTCCTTGTGGATCCCTCCAAAAAGGCTTTGGACTTGTGCTGCAGCCCTTTAGCAACTCCATAGCTTCATGCCTCACTTCTGCTCTTGGAGTCCTTGGGGATTCATCAAAAGGAGCCTTGCGTGTGTGACTACAGAGTAGTGCTTACGAAACCAATACAGACCCTTGCCAAAAAATGAAATGTATTCATTTTTAGCCCAGAAAAGGAAATGGTGTTTCTAGCTGAGAATTTTGAAGTGAACCAGAGTTGTGTTTATCAGATCCCAAGGCTGTCGGTGGGGAATTGGGGTGCACTCCATCAAGTGCTGTTCTGCTGAAAGCAGAACATTGTGTGTAGTTCTGCTGGTCAGGGTGACATTGTCCCTCATCTGATCTGAGGTGGGAGAGCTTTGGGTGCTTTTCTCTGCGTATTTTTTGCTCTCTTGAGTTTCCTTCCACTTCCTGTATCGCTTGAAATGCTTTCTATCTCTAGATGGAAAAAAGTGTGTGCGAATACACGCATATAAGAAAGGGCAACATTGTGCAGTGCCCCATAAGTATTGCCAGGGCCTTACCTGAGATTTCTCTCCTGGCTACCATTTTTGAAACATGAAAATGGCAGGTTTTTGTTTCACAGTGCCTTTGAGCAAATTCTGAGAGTTTGTTCCCAATGCAGACCCAACCGTGTTCAGTAATTTCTCAGCAAAATTCCTATTGTCTGCTCAGTGACTGAGGTCTAGCCTTGTTCTCTCTCAGCAGGTAGTTAAATTATTGCAGGAGTAATGGCTTTTCACAAGGTTATTCAGTGTGCCAGCACGCTCTTAAATTCTAGAAAATTCATGTCATAGAGCCTCTGCCACTCAGTTCAATAGAGGTGTGAAATAGTTGCTTGATGGAGCAGGATGCTTCCCTATGGATTACTGGACAAATGTCTGCGATGCTTAGGACATGCTGAATAATACTGGAGTTAAAAATGTATATCTGTATGTAAGATGGGGGGATGTATTGATTAACTTAGTTTTTGCTTGCTTGTCACATGACCTGTCTGAGCTTTCTTTACCTTTTGAGGTTCTGATGAACTCTTCCTTCTCCCTGCAGTTGCACAGTACCCTTTTGAAGACCATAACCCACCACAGCTGGAGCTCATCAAACCTTTTTGTGAAGATCTTGACCAGTGGCTAAGTGAAGATGACAATCATGTGGCAGCAATCCACTGTAAAGCTGGAAAGGGACGAACTGGTGTAATGATTTGTGCATATTTGTTGCATCGAGGCAAGTTTTTAAGGGCTCAAGAAGCCCTAGATTTCTATGGGGAAGTAAGGACCAGAGACAAGAAGGTGAGCTGTTCCCTGTTCTTCTGTCCCCCTACCTGTAACTTTTCCTCCTTGAGGTCCATTTGATGCTCAAACCCCTTAAGAAATCCATCCCATCAGTTGTAATGTCTGATTCACCTTCAGTAGGGTTGGATCAGTGCAGCTGTAAATGGAAAAGCTTTCCTAAGCAGCAGTAGCCATTAATCACAACTCTAAACCAGCCATGTTTTAACATGTCCTGTTCAAGAAGAACTGGGCAGTTGATTTTAAATGGCTTTTTCAGCACTGTTCTGCTGTGTGGTGCATCAGAGGCGCACTGAACTTTCTCGTTCAGCATTTTCAGCCCAAATGAGAGGATTGTTCCAGCTTATTTTGCCTGAATGGATGAGTTGTTCATCTCCTCAGGTTCCCTTATTTGCCGTGGGAGTTTTGGAGTTGCATAGGGGAACCTCCCAATGGGGGGACCTTTATTGTTTGGTGCCCCATGTCAATAAAGGGTAGTTAAGGACCTTTCTGACAGGGCTGGGCCTCATTATTGAGAATTTAACTTCCTTATTTGAAATCTTCTCCAAAGATGATAAGGTGTGACTTTTAAGGTCATTTTAACAAGTTTCCCTGCTCCTCTTCCATCATTTCCCTAGTGTGTTGATTGAGCATCCCAACGGGATCATCTTGGCAAGCCAGTTTCAGCCTCCTCAAGCACAGAGCTCTCTCTGTTCCTGGAATATTTGCACAAAGTATTAATTTCACAGTGTGTTGGTCTCTAATAAGAAGAGCTTCGTGTCTGAAGGCTCTTGAGAGCAGAAGTGTCACATAAGGAATTTTAGAATTTGGCTGATAATTGTTTGGAAGGAGCAAGTAACTCCTTGGTTTGCTCTCCTGACAAGGTGGAGCTGTTATTGCATGTACTGCTGAGTTGGTTGTGCTGTAATACTGGAGTGGAGACAAAATCAAGGTTTCCCATCAAAACTTTGTGGCTTTTGGTAAGAGAGACTAGGAATGAGCAGTGTGCTGAATAAACAGAATAGATGACCCCTGCTGATAAAGGTTATCTCCAGAGCTGGCTAAAGCACCATGAAAGCTACAAAACTGAAGTGTTGTGCCTCAGTTTCCCTTTTGTGAATAGAAGATCGTATTTCTGCAAGTTGAGGGTAAGGTCAGTTTGGTGTTTATCAGTGCCCCAGGGGTACCTTGGGCATCTTGGAGGGGAAGGAGAACTCAGTAAGCAGGAGTAGTGAGAGCCTTGTTTACTTCATTGTAAATATTGTCTGTAACCAGCACCTTGTTTTGGTTTCAGTGTCTCTACTGCAAGAGTTGACTTTTTTTCCTTCCCAGCACCACTTGAGCCTGGTTATCTTGATGTGGCCAGTGGTCAGCATGTGATTCCCATAATCCTTCAGTAGTGTTTATAAACACGTATTCCAGTGCAAGTTTCTGGAGCCTTTTCTTCCCTTGTGGCCCATATTTCAGTGTTATATGTCAAGTGGTGCTCTCTGATTTGATATTTCACCACACCTTTGTATAACTGACTTCCTCAATTCAAAGTCAATGAGGCATCAAAGGAGCTGTTTGCACAAAGGGACAAGCAAATGCCTCTTTTCTTTCTTTTTGGGCCAGCATAGGTATGATAAAGGAAGACTGGCTTTAATAGGTACCAGATGTTCTTGGTTTAAAGCAAGGACAAGGTGCCCACTTTGCACGTAGCTGCTGAGAACAGCCCAGTTACAATCACTGCTGCCATTAGTGCTCATGGCAAAGTGCTGTTCTGAAGGCTCAGCCGGTGCTGGCAGGAAGTGTGAGTCTAATTGCAAGAGGAAGTATGACTAATTGGTCAAGAGCACAGCCCTCAGTACTTCTGGAGCCGGCTTTTCCCAAGTGCCTGCTGGGAGATGCAACTCCAGGGAGGCCTTTGCACCATCAAGTGTGAGTTGTTGTAGGTGAGGCTGAATTGCTGCACAAGCTGTTCATGGGCTGGGCAACAAGTCACTGCAGAGCCCAGGCTGTCTCCGACCAAACCCTCTCGTGGGGCATTTTATTTCCCTACAAGCTGCCTTTTTTGACTTCTGAAACTCATTGTAGTGGGGGGAGCTTTGTAAGAAGAAGGGAGCAATGAAGATTAGAAAGTATTGGCTGCATGGCTTGTGGCTGTCGGTCTCCACTGGTGTAGAACAGGAGTGATTTTTATTTTACCTTTGAACCAAAGGAAACAAACTTTTCTGAAATGGGCTAAAGAACTGTAATTGTCCAGAAGTAACCCTCAAAAAAGTCCTCTAAAGAATCTGCAGCTTCCACTGTTTCAAGTGATCAGTTCATCAGATTTTTTTCCTTAAGATGGTTACTAACACACTATTGTGGTGACAAAGACTGGCAGCTTACCTTCCTACAGCTGGAGAAGGTCTTTATTCCTGCTTCTGCCTTGGAGTGTTTTATGGTGAAGATTAAACTTGGAAGGAAGCTCAGTTGATAGGGATCAGCTGTCAAGTGCTGGAGCTGGAGATGATCCACTCAGGAGCATTCTTTGAGCACCATACTGTTGTATTTTCAAGGATGACTTCTACGAGTTCTCCTGTGGGGAAAGGCTGAGAGAATTGGGATTGTTCAGCCTGGAGGAGGGCAGCTGTGGGGCGGGACAGGACAAGGGGAATGGCTTCATGCTGTCAGAGAGTAGGATTAGATGGGATATTGGGAAGGAATTGTTCCCTGGGAGGGTGGGCAGGCCCTGGCACAGGGTGCCCAGAGAAGCTGTGGCTGCCCCTGGATCCCTGGCAGTGTCCAAGGCCAGGTTGGACATTGAGGCTTGGAGCAGCCTGGGACAGTGGAAGGTGTCCCTGCCCCTGGCAGGGGATGGGACTGGATGGGCTTTGAGGTCCCTTTCAACCGAAACCATTCTGTGTTTCTGTGGTGTTGGTATAACTGAACAGGAAGTGAAAACCGATTCTTTTGTGTGAGGAAGTCCCAGACTGGTCCTCTGAGCAGGACAGAGATGCCGTGTCTGATGGCAGAGCTCAGCAGTTGTGGTGTCTCTTTGTTGGACATGCTCAGGTGCCAACTTCTGCTAAACCTGGTGCCCTCAGCCTGTTCTGAGGCTGCATCTTCACACTCACAGTAGGGCAGTTCTTAATGGGAGTGGGCGAATATTGTTTCCAAAATACTTGTTCTTCATAATACTCCCTGTGCTGCACTGATAGGAGAACCAGGAGCAACACCTTACAATTTTTGTGATGCCCCAGCAAGCTCTGGCATGGGGACCAGAGGAGCTTATCTCACATCCATTTAAAAATGGAGCTGGTGATAGATGGGAAATACAAGCTTGAACTACTTCCCTGTCCTTTTTCTTCTGGAGTAAAAATGAGTGGTGATTGATTGCACCCCTTGGAATATTATTAGTTTGTTAATGAACACCTTCTGCTTGGAATCCAGACCTTTGGAAAGGGAGAACTCTGAGTTCTGCTTCAGCGGGACTGGTTTTAGGGTCTCAGGATATAAGGGCTGTGTCTCCAGGGAGTAAATCCCTGGCTGGAGGTGGGAAGGGCAAATCTCTTGCCCTGATGGGAAGAACTGGCTTTGCTGTGGGCTTGACTATCAGTGTGAAAATATTCCCTTGGTTCTGGTCCCAGCCTTGGTTGTCCTGGCCAGGTATCCTGGGGTTTTTCCATAGGACGCATCCATTATGGCCTGAGGAAGCTCTGGGCAGGAAAGGATGTGTTCTCTCACCTCTGTGGTTTCCACCTGCCTGGCAGCACAGGCCAGCACTGCTGGCTTGCTCTGAGGCTGGGATTTGCTCAGTCCTGAAGCTCAGATCCCGGGAAAGAGAACTTGAAAGCTCTCTGACGGAGTGGGTGTGATAAGCACTGGGGACATCTGAGCCAAAACCACGGCCAGTGTACAAGGCTGCTTGGGAAGGTCATTGTGCAAGTGCTGCAGGGAAAGGTCTTTTGTGTAATTTAGAAGCAGCTCCAGTGATAAGGAGACATAATTATCAACATTTTTTTTAATAATGGCAGGAAGTGCCTATTTTCATGTGTGCAGAATAGAGATTTACTAAATTAAAAGCACTCTGGCTACGCAGCTCGTGGCTGTTGTGAGGTGAAACGGGTGAAACTAAAAGTTTCTAGAAATATGAGGTGTAGGTTTTGTGAACAAGTGCTCACAGACTTGTATATGAAAACTTCTTGTTTATCTCCAGTTTATTCCAGTTCCACATTCAGTTTTAATCAGAAGTCTGCAGTAACAGGTTGTTCTAAACCATGCAATAAGTTTTCTGGGAAATGAAACAATTTTTTATCTTTATCAATTTTATTTGAAAATATTGGCTCAAAGAGCTTTGAAACTGTTCCCTTATTTGAAGCTTTAAGCTGATTTAAAATCAGTAATAAAAGCATTCTTAGGTTTTATGCTCTCAAAGCAAGTGTTTACTTCAGAGTTGTAAACTCAGCTGACGTCTTTCATTGAACACTTTGGGCTGTTGGGCCTATTTTAATGAAACTTTGAACTTTTGGGGGGGAAATATTCCAGGATGTTTTGTAATAGAAAGCAGCATCAGTCTCAAGTACAGTGATACTAGCAAACATTGGAGTCTTCTGACATAAAGTGCTGTCGGAATTTAATTCCTGTAGTGGCAGATTTTAGAATTCCTAAATGTAGTGGTGCTTAAAAATTAGAGTATGTTCAAAGCACCTCCTATATACCATTTGACACTCTCCATCCCAAAAAAAGCAGCAGCATGAGACTATTTTTGACATGACCCTCAGGGTATCTGTGGTGTTTGTTTTTAAGAAATGGGAAAAATCTGCATTCGTTGCTTCATTGCTGGACATGGATATTTGGAGAGCACACAATCATGGAATGGTTTGGATTGGAAAGGACCCTAAAAACCAAATAGTTCCACCCCTGCCATGGGCACCTTCCACTGTCCCAGGCTGTACCCAGCCCCCATGTCCAACCTGACCTTGGACACTTCCAGGGATCCAGGGGCAGCCACAGCTTCTCTGGGCACCCTGTGCCAGGCCTGCCCACCCCCCCAGGGAACAATTCCTTCCCAATATCCCATCTATCCCTACCCTCTGGCACTGGGAAGCCATTCCCTGTGTCCTGTCACTCCAGGCCCCCTCTCTGTGTTTCTTGTTGGCCCCTTCAGGTACTAGAAGGCCACAGTGAGGTCACCCCAAAGCTTCTCTTCTCCAGACTGAACAATCCCAGTTCCCTCAGCCTTTCCTGGTGGGAGAGATGCTCCATCCCTCTGGGATGCACTGAAGAATTTGGCAAACCAGCGCCCTGCTTGCTGTGTGCTGGGGACTGCTCAGCTGTGAATGACCTGTTCCTTTGGGGTTGACTTGCCTTCAGCTGGAGGTGATGGGCAGGAGCTCTGTCAGTGATGCTGATCAAAGGTTTTTGCCCCTTGTTTTCCCTCTGTTTAGGGAGTGACAATTCCCAGTCAGAGACGCTACGTGTACTACTATAGCTACCTGTTAAAGAATCACCTGGATTACAGACCAGTGGCACTGCTGTTCCACAAGATGATGTTTGAAACAATTCCCATGTTCAGCAGCGGAACTTGCAGTAAGTACCAGCACCCCTTCACCTCTGCTAGGAAATGTCTTGGCATTTTGGGTATGGTGGTGGCACCAAGAGCTGCACATCTGGGAAAAAGTCCCATTTGAACACCTCACAATCCAAAATCTGCTGCCTTAGTGGGCTCTGTCCACTGGGATCCTCCCAGGTGTAGTCTGTGAAGGACTTAAAGTTGTTTTACTACAGTTTTAAATTGGGAAGTGTTTTAAAGGTTTGAACATAAGTGACTCCAAATGTAGAATCATTGAGGCTGGAAAAGACCTCCAAGACTGAGTTCAACCTCACCAATCCCCACTTTATCACCCAGACCAGAGCACTGGGTGCCACATCCGCTCATTTCTTGGACACCTCCAGGGCTGGGGCCTCCACCACTCTCTCTGTGTATATTTGCGTCTTTGCTCCTTATTTTTATGAAAAGTCTCCTTTTTTTTTTAACACAGCAACTCTTGGGAAACATGAATTACTGAAAAACATTTGCCTAATGGCATGTTGGCTTCAAATGCAGCAACATCATTCTTCCCATGATGTTCAAAAAAAATAAATGAATCAGTTCAACTGGGTAAATATCTAATTAACTGTGCAATAAACTTTCCTTTATGTGGAGATTTCTAAAGCATTAATACACCTGTAAATGATTAATCTGATCTGCTGATACACTGTGTTAGTGAGGAACAGCAGATTTCTTGAATCTTTGAAATACAAAAACAAACTCTGCTCTGTCCTGTGGGCCGTGTTACAGGGCAGTGACGGCTTTGTGTTGCGTGTTCCTTTTTTGTTGGTGGAAAAAATCTAATGGTTTTGCTATGGGGATTACAGCAATATGTAATTAATTCCAGTGCCTCCTGTGGCTTTGATTAAAATTGCCCTGTTAATATTGTTGTGAGACAGTACCTGAACAAGTAACACACACAAGAAACAATCAAGCAGCTTGTCAGGCTGCCTGTCTGTACAGGAGGAGGGAGGGAGGGAGGGAGGGAAGAGCCTCTGCCAAAACCCCTCTGCCTTAGGGAAGAGGTGTGGAGGTTCCAGATTTCTGCAATTACCACTTATTTAATGTTTTGGATAAACTATGCTGTACTTGTGAGTCTGAAGCGCTCAAGTGAGCGCTGCCTTGTGTGACCATGGCAGGCCAGTGGTGTGGTGTTTTCAGAGGAAGATGTTGGGATGAAGAACAGATTGGCCAAGCACCTGAGAAGATAAATTAACCATCAAGCTCAGCAATTGTATACTGCAATATTTTAAGTTTCTGTGGAGTTCTCAGTGATTTTTTTCAGAATGTGAAATTGATGGTCGGTGTTGTTTCTTTAGTCGTGTTGTCAGCTGTGGTGGGAGTAATTTTACCAACACAACAGCTTTAAATCTGCCTGTCTTGTTGCCATTCTGCTGCTTTAAAGTCACTGAGCAGAGTCCTGCCTCTAGGGCAGAGTGAAGGGAGGACAGGGTTTCACAGCTCTGAGGATTCCAGGGAGATGAGGGGAGAAAGAGAAGGTTGTGTGGAGACCTCACAGCACCTTCCAGGGTCTGGAAGGGCTCCAGGGAAGCAGGAGAGGGACCCTGCAACAGGTACTGTGGTTATAGGACATGGGGGAATGGGTTCAGACTGCCAGAGGGGAAATTCAGGTGAGATATACAGAAGGAATTGTTCCTTGTGAGAGTGGGGAGGCCCTGGCACAGGGTGCCCAGAGAAGCTGTGGCTGCCTCTGCATCCCTGGAAGTGTCCAAGGCCAGGTTGGACATCGGGGCTTGGAGCAGCCTGGGACAGTGGAAGGTGTCCCTGCCCATGGCAGGGGTGGGACTGGACGGGCTTTAAGGTCCCTTCCAACCCAAACCATTCTGAGATTCTCTGAGCCTGCAAGCAACAGTTTCCCAGCTGGACCCTTCAGCAGGACAGTGGGGACTGCCAAAGCTTTGCAGGGGTGTCTGGCCATTTCCAAAGCTATTCTGCTTAAACCGGACCAAAAACCCCTCATAATTAATTGGGGAAGTTATGCCATGGCTGGCAGTTCTCTGGTGATGTGATTTACAGGACCACCTTAGACTCTGTTGGTGCTGGTTGGTTTTCAGTATTAATGTTCCATTTTGTCCTTGTTTTCGCTTGTTTGTGCAAGAGTAGAAGTCATTTTATGCTGACATGACCAGCCACTCTACAATTGGAAGAAGAGATGAGAGAGAATAAAACCCCTCACTTATGTCTGTGTAACAGAGGGGAGAGCCAAAATGCAAGGAACAGTCAAGTAGTTGTCACTTTTTATAGTCGTTATATGAAAAGGAAATCACTTTTTGGGACTCCCTGGTTGCCTGAAAGAATTGCCATGAAGGACAGAAATCTTTAAGGTTGTTTCCAGTAGCATCTGGCAAAGTTTGATCAATCCCCTGTGGTGTTTAATCCTTAACAGAAATGTCTTTGAAAATATTGTAGCTCATGATTTTGTTTCTGCTACCAATATTGTGCTTTTTGACACTTGAGCAGCTTTTCTCACAAAGTGCCACTCTTGTTTTGTCACACAGATCCTCAGTTTGTGGTGTACCAGCTAAAGGTAAAGATATTCACCTCCCCTTCAGGACCCTCCCGACGTGAAGACAAGTACATGTACTTTGAATTCCCTCAACCTTTGCCGGTATGCGGTGATATCAAAGTGGAGTTTTTCCACAAACAGAACAAGATGTTGAAAAAGGTTGGTTTCCTTGCTTTTTCTGGGAAATGTTGTTGAGCCAGCCCCTGATGCAGAGTTGGGATGTTGGTTATTCTTCAGGGATGTGTAATCACAGCATTTAATTCTTTGATGTCTGGTCTTCCCAAGGAGCCACTCTACCACAAAATGAAAGCTGGATGTTTTGGGAGTCGGTGAGATTAAGTACAAAGGTTGGATAAAAATGCTCCTGGATCTGTATTGCAGTCGTTTGGGTAGTAGTGAGTAATGTAATTGAGGAAGAAATATTCACCTGCTAAAAATAGACTTTGCATACTGAGCAAGTTAACTCCAGCTGTTTTCTTCACTAAATTTTCCTGAGGTTTGAGCAGGCACAGAAGATCCTGTCTGTGCTGTTGGCTGATTTGTACCCATCTGTCAAATTTAGCTGAATTTCTGAGATAATTCAGTTCCCACGCACTTTGTAAAAGTATCTCTGCAATCTCTTCCACCACCTCTCCCTTCCCAGCTGCAGTGCCTTGACATGAGAGGTTTAGAGAATTCCCTCAGAGCTGAGGATTTTATCAGGGTCTCAGTTGTGGAAAAATAATTAATCTAGGACTCACTTTGAAACCAAAATCAGCGAATTCTTAAAGCTGAATCCCTGTTTCTTTAGTTATGGTACTTGTGGAGCCACTTTGGATCTAGCAGAGTAGAAGGTGAAGATGAGACTGTGCTGATTAAAGGCTGCTTAAAACTCCTCATCAGCAGTTACTCACTGTTAAATGGAGGTTAGAACTCTTGAGAGCATTCAGTGAGTGAATTCATACAAATATAAAAATAAGAAATGCTAACAGTGGATCAGGAGACAGAGAAGTGATGAGGTAACATCACTTACACCTGTGCACACAGGTTGTACCTGCCTGCTGAGTGTGAATACACATGCACACTGTTGTGTGGGCTTGCTCAGGTGCTGAGAACAAGTTCCATTCAAGTGCTGGTGTCTGCAAAAGCTTCTGTACAGTTTCTTAGTGGGACTGTTTTCCTTTTCTTCCTGTTTAATGAGATGTTTTAGTTGGTCACTGCAGTTATGTGCTGTACAGAGACTGTAAAACAAAGCATTTGAGAAGTAGATTTAAAGCCAAGATTATTGACGTTTAGAGCAGCAACACACAGCAGCCAGTTTTGAGAAGTTTTTTAAAGAGCACCCAGATGAGTACTGTGGGCTAAACATGAGGGGTGAGGGAGGGGATGATGCAAAGCCCAAACATCTGAGATAAGTTCCTGTTTTATCTGCTCTCTCTCCTATCTGTGAATTTGTTGTTTCTTTGCCATCTCCAGTAACACATGGACTGCAAACAGACCTGATGGGAAGTGCTGTGCTGCCCTGCCCATCCCTGAAATACCAGTGTGCAGGTCAGGTGCTGGATCTTGGCACTGAAGCCCCAGGGACAAACTCCTGTATTAGTTTCAGCTCTGGAGAGAGCACTGAGATCCAGAGATGGCATAAGTGAGAGCCCCACATGAGCACACACAATTTCTGCAGTATAAATTGGGTCTTCAGGAGCATGTAGAACTGCAGAACCACAGCAGGAGTGTTACTGTGCTTGAGTTTCATTTCAGAGTGTCAGGTTGTGGTTTCATTTCTTAAGAATCTTTGTTGGTTTTGAGTAGCTGGTTGATGCCTTTTTTTTTCCCTTTTTGTCTGTTCTTATCAAATACCTGAACTGGTTGGGTTCTGTGGATTACAGATAGTGCAGAGGTGCTCATTTTCTCAGTGTTGTGGGCCTGGTAGACACAAAGAAATGGTGAAGGTGGCACTTCTCACGTCTGCAAACTTTTCTGAGATGGAAACTGCCCCTTTATCAGCCAGTAAAAAAAACCACCTTGATAATCTCTCTGAAATATCTGTTGAGTCGAGTGTTTAATTGCCTCAGCTTTCAGTATGAATGGAGGAGAGAAGAAAATAGGTGTGAGATGTTCCACAGTTCTGGTAAGATCACCTCTCTTAGCTCTTCTGGAAACACAGACAGGAGCAGATTGTTCCACATGGTCCTAGGACAGGTTGTTACATAAAGTCGATAAGGTGAGAACAGGGCAAAAGGGAATATTGGTGTCAGAAGAACCTCCCTTGGCTCAAATTGAACACATTGCTCTGTCCAAGTGTTTCACATCTGTGGCTGTTCCTTGACTACACAGCTTTTACTCAAAAACCCCAGAAGTGAAGGCCTTCCACTGGGGAGACTTGTATTTTAAAGATCCCTTTATGCAGTGATCACCTAATTCATGAGGAGCAGCATAATTAGGAGTAACAACATCTTCTCTTTCAAAATTCTGGTTTGTTCACCGGCTTTATGAAAAGTGGGGTTATAAGCCTGTTACCTGTCACAGTTCTTGTTCTTCCAGGGTTTTCTGTTAGCACATTTATAGGTAGTTAAACAACTCTTAAAGACATCACAAATTTACCAGTCTGCATTTTAACTTTAACACAACAAAAAACACAGTAAGATCGATTAAAAGTGTCCTTCCTGATCCATTCTGGGCCTCAGGCTGGAGAATGGCTGTGTCTCATCTTCGAAGATGAAGAAAACTTCTTGGAACTGATGCCTTTTTTTCCGGTGGTAAAAAAATTGAGGCAGACACAGCAGTAGCAGAGAAAAGGGTATTTACCTTGGCTCAGGTTTGGTGTTTGATAACACCACTCTCAGCTTCCCAGATTCCCTCACCTGTTCTTGCTTCCAAATTTCCTAATCCTTTGAAGAACAACATTATCTGCAGAGCTCTCTATAGGGATGGCCCTCCTCAATTCTGCTCAGGCTCATTTTGGATAAAATTATTCTGCATAAAGCAGATCAAACCTGAATGACCAAAATGATTCTAAACACTTAATGTAGCAGAGTCAGTGTGACATTTAAAGCAGCCACATGTCTTTCTTTTAATGGTAGAAGTTAATTTAAGCAAATTCAGTGGCTTTTGGGAGCTGACCTCGACCACAGGATCGTTGGTGCCACTGGGATGTTGGTAAAGGGCTGACTGCCTTGGAAAAATTTGAGCCCTTCCCCAGTTTCTGCCACCTGGCTTCAGTTAGGAAGTCCACAGCTCTTGGTCTTTTCTTGTCTAATCAAGTTGTTTACTTTATTCTCAGACTATTTCTTCAGTGAGCTGTAGCTACTTCCTTTCAAGAACGAAATGCATGCCCACATGAGAACAAAATGGCTTGAGGCTCAAGTGCAGTGACTGTGTATGAATGTCTGATGGATAGAAGTTAGGAATTTGGGTTTGGTTTTTTTTTTTGAGAATGGCTTTTTGTTGTAGCTTGACTGTCCTTCCATCTCAGACTGCTGCTGTAGTCACTCTGGTTTTGCTTCCATGGATCTCTGCAAAGCCGTTTTCTTCCAGTTATTGATGTTGACGTGGTAATCTGAAAGTAATTCAGAGTATCCTTAGATCACTCGGTTCAATGAGAGTCTGTTTAAAAATAATGCAGAAATCTCCTCATCTTCCTGCCTCCAGAGCCTGGGGGTGAAGGAGACCTTTTTTTGAGAGTCCTCCCAGTGCAGATGGGAGAGAGATGTTGATGTGGGCTTAATTTGTAGGAGTCAGTGGTGTTTTATCCCCAGACTCCAGCGTAGGAGGGCTGACAGCATTGTTTGAGCAGTTGCATTTCATCTCTCAAGTCTAGAGATAAGTTCTGCTGCAGAGTTCAACAAGACTTTGGGCAGTTGCTGTTTACCAAACACTGAGGAATGAACTCTGAAAATGTCAGAAGACTCAGTGTTGATCTGAAAATGGTACAGGAAGTTCCATCAGCCAGGCTGGGGAACAGGCTGAACTACAATCTCCATCTCCGGGAGAGCATCTCCGAACCCCTCAGCGGGTGCTGCATAGTGACTGTGGGTGCCTCTAGATCTCTCTGCAAAAGTGAAGCTCTCAGGAGGACATGGGAACTCCTGATTGATGCCTTAAATCTTGGATTTGGATCTCAGTCTGCAGTTAGAGACCAGTTCTAGAGTGGAGAAATGTTTTTCTGTCAGTCTGAGAAACTGCACGAGGTAGGGACAAGCACTGTTTGTCAAAATTGTGGGATTAACTCAGCCTCTGTCTCATCTGATACTGCACTGGAGATTTATTGCACAGATTTGGTTATGGGAAGAAGCACATCTGTGGTTTGTTTTTTTTTAAAAGACAGATGTCTGTGATGTAACTGGAAGTGAAGCAAAACTCATTGAAAAACAGTCTCTGATACTTTTTTTTTCAAAGTCTATTCATTAACTTGTGCTATGTGAGCACTTGGTCTGGTATTTTGATTTGCTATATAAAGCCTGAGTTCAGTTCATGCCTTGATTTTTAAAATTCCTATCTTTGGCCCATATTACATCATCTTTCTTCCTTGTCTCCCATGAAATATCTTGGATCCTGACACTTTAGCTGAGTCCTCACTTTGAATAATGGATTTGCTCTTCAGTGAAAACAGCAGCACATTTATCAGCCTTAAGAGCTAATTCCAAAAAAACATGCGCAAGTCTTCCCTTAATTTCAGTGGCCATGCCATGTTCCAAGACCCATGAACTCAGTTTATTAGGCTAATTAAGTTGTGTAGTGGGAAGGAAAGGAAAATAACTTGATGCTTTAAAAAGCTGGAGGGAGATAAAAGGAGAAATGACCAGCTCAGCTGAGTTGTATTGTTTACTCTGAGTCCCTGAAGACCTCTGCAAGTGTATCCCAAGGAACACAGATTAAAAGCTGTCTAGTGAGAGGTTTGTTGTTTGCCAGCCCCTAGCAGTGAAGCTGAGTCCCCCCAGGCACTGAAGTGCCAACTAAATCCTTCCTGGTTCTCCACCTCATGGAGCTGAAGGTGAGGCACGACAAAACTGTGCCTTCTGCTTCTGCTGGCATTGATTCCCATCCAGTGGCCTCTTTTTCTTTGGCACTGCTTTCCCCCGCTGGTGACAGGAGCCATCCATCCATCCATCCATCCATCCATCCATCCATCCATCCATCCATCCATCCATCCATCCATCCATCCATCCATCCATCCATCCATCCATCCATCCATCCATCCATCCTCTGCAGTGTGTCCTCCCCACCCTGGAGGGGACATGGGTGGCACTGGGGACCAGCACCAGAGTGGTTTTCACCAGAAAACTGATGCTTGTCTCTGTTTTGACCTGAGCAGGTCTTTTGGTTTGAGCAGGAATAAAGATCTCCTTGGAGTATCTTTTGAGGGACTCTGTATGGTTGAGGAGGAGCCTGGATCAGGGTATCCCGAGGATGTCTTCATAGGGATTTTGCCTGCTGCCTCTGTTTCTTTGGGAGAGAGACATCAGCAGAGTGAACCCAGGATCTTCATCCTCTACTTCCAGACACAGCCCGGGCATTTCTAAGGCTGTTCCTGGGGAAAGAGGAGGCTGTGAAGTGTATAAGCAGTTTGAGCCTGCAAGAACCTGCCAGCTGCTGCCTCCCATGGATGGGCTCCAACAATGCTCCTTCAGAGATGGGATAGTTTAAAGGGACTCAAAGGGCAGTGGCAAACATCTGTTAGACTCCCCAGACAATTCTAATTACAACATGTTCATTTGCTAGATGAACTTCATTCCCAAAGTGCTGGAGAGAGGCACATGGTGAAGTGGAGAACTCCGTCAGCAGAAATGTTCCTGGCTGGATTTTTAACTTCTGTCTTGGTTGTTCCCCTTCCTTACAGGTTGGGGGTCTCTCAGGTTCTTACAGAAATGCAGACAAGCTGGAAGTGGTTGTGTAGGCTTTATCTAAAATACTGAAAATGAGCCTGCTGACCTTGGGTGGAGAGGGACACTTGTGAATTCCCAGTATCTTGTTTTCATTAATTTGTGAGGAGGAGGAATGTGAGTTAAGCAGTAGTCCAGCTCTTCCCTGCCCCCTTCTCACTGGCTTAGGAAAATGCTGTGGTATTTTACTGGTGCCAAATTGCCTTCAGCAGGAGGCCTGCTCATGTCACACACACTGGAACCACTTCTGTTCCACCTCTGATTTCCCCCCCCGCCTCCTTACCAGCAGCGATGAATAGGCAGATAGGGCAGGACCTGGATTTTCCAGTAAGAAATTGGAATTAGATCTCCCTGCTAAACCAAAATATGTAACTTAGCTCAGGAAGGGTGAGTCTGTGTTCTGGTCCTGTGTAATACCAAGGAATGTTGGATTCTGCAATGGGTTACTTTCCCTGCAGCTTTAGCAGGAATACTGACCATTGTGGGAAGAACTGGCTGTTTGCATCTTGGATCTTTGGCCTGAAAAGCCAAATCAGAGTCCAACAGATTTCATTTGTAAAGAGCAAGTAGAGGTAGCTCAGTGTCAGAGGGAGAGGTGTTTGATGTGCAAGTCAGGACCAACCTGCCCAGGAGAGCTGACCTTGGAAACATCAGCTCTTGGCTGGCAGAAAGCTGCTTCTCCAGAGCGCGCAGGATCTCTGATGCAGGGATGTCCTGTCCTGCCTCTTGGTGCAGGTGTAGCTGTGGCAGAGTGGATAATCAAACTGCTGATGCTCATCTGTCAAGTTCTGCTTAAGCTGAATCTCTTTCAGTTGTCATTGCCTTGGCTTCTCCTTAAAACCTTCTGCTGAGTGGCAGGACAGCAGGCACTGGGTTTGCCTTCCTCTCAAGTGCTGCTCAGCGAGGTCTGACTGCGTGAAAGCATCTCAGGAAAGCAGCAATGAAACTATTACTGTAGTAGTGGATTTGTAGATGGTTTTGCTCAGTTGTAGCTATTTCTGTATAAAAATAAGAAAAGCTGTCTGTTACAGGGGAGATTCAGTAGTACCTCAGCTGGTTCACACCGCCTGTTGTCTCTGTTGAGTTTCAGGATTGTTTGGCAAGGTGTGAGCAAAAAAACAATCTGTGCCTTGCGATTGCAAGTTTTAGTTTTTTGAAGTTTATTATCATCTGCTTTTATTGTAGGTATGAAAGTTTTAAATCCAGCTTTTGATGAGTGACTTCTAAAAGCTTAATTGGTTAAAATGAGCTTGATGAATGCAGATTTTTGTGTGTTGTCCAGGAGATGTGGTGAAAATGTCTTTGCATGCAATGTAACAAATGCTGTACTGTTGTCCAAACGAGTTTTGCCTGATACTACAGATTTTTTTTTTTACCAGATGCTGATATCAGTCTAATTAACGTGCCATTAGTAAATACTAAAGCAAGCTTGTTTTCTGTGTTCTTCCTTCCCCAGGACAAAATGTTTCACTTTTGGGTAAATACATTCTTCATAGGACTGGATGAAAATTCAGACAAAGTAGAAAATGGAAGTCTAGTTGCAGATCAGGAACTTGATGGTATTTTCAGTACAGAGCGCTCAGATAATGATAAGGAATATTTAATCCTTACATTAACAAAAAACGATCTAGACAAAGCAAATAAAGACAAAGCCAACAGATATTTCTCTCCAAACTTCAAGGTCAGTATATTTTATGTGTGAGCAAAGCTGAAAAGTTGCATGATTTGTTTGTCTTGCCCTTGAAGGGACCACGCAAAACTGCTGTGTAGAAACTGAGGTCATGCGTTGGTATTGCCATCACTTAGCAAAGCTTTTAGCTTTCTACTTTTATCTGCTTTTTGGGGAGCTGATGGGTGTTGAGAGTTTGGGGTTCAGGTTGTTCCAGGTGTTTATCAAAGCCATCAGAGCTGTAGGAGAGAGCCAGTGACCAGGTGGCATCTTCCCTGTTCCAGCTGCACTGCTCTGCGCTGGACACACTTAATTCCTGAGCTGATTTGCAGGAGTGTCTGTTCCATGGGAAGCAGAGGGGACCACAAGGACGATTTGGGGTCTGCAGCATCTCTCTGATGAGGAGAGGCTGTGGGAGCTGGGCCTGGTCAGTCTGGAGAAGGGAAAGCTGAGGGGGCATCCCATCAATCCATACAAACATCTCCAGGGGGTGTCAGAGCATGGTGCCAGACTGTTCAGTGGTGCCAGTGACAAGACAAGGAGCAGTGGCCATCAAGTAAAACACAGCAAGTTCCACCCCAACATGAGGAAGAACTTATTTCCAGGAGGGTGACAGAGCCTTGGAACAGCTGCCTGGGGAGGGTGTGGAGTCTCCCTCTCTGGGGACATCCCAAACCCACCTGGGTGTGTTCCTGTGTCACCTGCTCCAGGTGACCCTGCCTGGGCAGGGGGTTGGACTGGATCATCTCCAGGGGTCCCTTCAACCCCAGCTATTCTGTGATTCTGGGACTACCTTACCTTGGGAGTTCAGCTTTGAGGAATACGAGCCATTGCCAGCAGTGTTTTAAACGTGAAAAAAGGCATTTGTAAGAATTTTAGCATTTTCTAACTCACTCATAAAATACCAGCCAGTGCTCATTTAAAGGTAATGGTCGTAGTTGCTTGGAATATTGCTTGGATCGGACATTCCACACAGGAGTTATCCATTAGAGGGTGTAGAGCAGTTCTGTGCACTGTTCCTACAATCTCCTGGTGCTCTGGGAGCTGTGGAAGGCAGGTGGGTGGTGGCATGGCCTGGTGTGATGGGATGTCCTGGTGCTGCAGCTCAGGAGCACCTGAGTACTCAGCCAGCCACGGCTCCTGCAGCTGGGCTGGAAAATCCTGCTGCTTTGCCAGGGGTGGTATTGAGAGGCTGGCAAACCTCTCTTTGGAGAGCGGGGCACTGTGTGACTCAGCAGAGCAAAGGAGCTGTGCTGTTAAAAATTGCTTTGTTGCCTGTGCTCAGTTGAAGTCCAGGTTCCCTTTTTAAATGTTTTTTTTTTTCCTTCCCCAGGTGAAGCTATTTTTCACAAAAACAGTAGAAGAGCCATCAAACCCAGAGGCTAGCAGTTCAACTTCTGTAACACCAGATGTTAGTGACAATGAACCTGATCATTATAGATACTCTGACACCACTGACTCTGATCCAGAGAATGAACCTTTTGATGAAGATCAGCATACGCAGATTACAAAAGTCTGAATATTTTTTTTATCAGAGATAAAAAAAACCATACAAAAAAAAAACAACCATGAAGAGAGACAAACTTGAATAAACTGAGAAAAAAAAGGACCTTTCTAAATGGCAAAGGACATAGTGTCAGATTACCAATTATAGGAACAATTCTTTCCTGACCAATCTTGTTTTGCCCTTTAAATCTACAGGGTTTGACACTTGTCCAGTCGGGGGGGGAAAAGAAAGGTTACGTAGCTCTTATATGTATATACCTTTTTGTGTCAAAGGACATTAAAACTTCAATTAGGAACTATAAACATGGCACTTTCCCATTTTATTCCAGTTTTATAAAAGTGGAGACAGACCTAATGTGTATGCGTAGGAATTTTTCCTTTTGTGTTCTGTCACCAAACGAAGTTTCAAAAACCGAAAAAAAAAAAATTTACAGGTTCACATCCTGCCCCTTTTTTTGCACTTGTGTGGCAACAGAAAAGTCTGCAGTTGGCTAAGAGATGTTTCTAGAAGGTTTTTCCTACATTGTAATGCATGTTTTTTGGATGGGGGCCTGGAAGGTGATGCTCGGAAAGGAGCGTGGCCTGTGTACCATATCCGGCTGTTCCATGCACCTTTCCTTAGCATGCTGCCCTAATTCATCCGGGACAATGGATGAGGAGTCGCCGCTGTCACTGCTTGTTGTTTGTGCATTTTTCATTTTTTTTAAGTGTAATGGTGCTAGAAAAGGCAGCTAGAGGGAGTGATTCTGTCTAGGGGTACAGGAATGAACCTTCACGAGACCCGCGAAATGAAGGGAGACAAGGAATTGGGGTCACAGAAAACAAAACAAAAAACAAAAGGAAACACAGCAACAATGACTTAACCATACAAATGTGGAGGCTATCAACTCAAGTAAGAGCTTGAAACAAATGGTTACAAAATTTGACAATGATTTATTGGGTGTTTTTCGGAATTGTAATGGCTGCTCCATCTCCTGTGTAATCAAGGCCAGTGCTAAAAGTCAGATGCTCTTAGTGCAAAAACATCAGTCAACATCTTACATTTATATTAGTAGTTTTTCCAGTCATATTCCTGCTGTGAATACTTCATGTGCTGCCTTGCAAGCTTTTTTTTTTTTTTCCCCTCTCATGAATATAAAAAGATTTTGTAATGGTGCACAGGAAATGTCATTGGAGATTCTCCAGGTTAGTGTTTGTTTTGAAGATTTCTGATGCATTTATTCAATCAAGCCTCTGTCAGCCGTTCCACCCCTTTGACCTTACACATTCTATTACAATGAGTTTTGCAGTTTTGCACACTTTTTTTTTTTTGTTAAAAAAAAAAGTCATTAACTGTTAGGGAATTTTACTTGAATACTCATTACCTGCAATGTTTAAAAAACAGACGTTACACACCAGAGAGAGGAAAGCAGTGTTGCAGTAAATTCTCAACGCTGTAAATGAAGATTAAAAAGCAGAACTTGGCCCAAATACATCGTTTGCTATGAAAAACAACCCCACCAACCACCCAACAAATTGGTTTTCTGAACCAGCTGGCAGTGTTGGATTATTTGTTCACGGGGACGTGGCCAAGGGTAGGGCTCGAGGTTGGTTCTGGTGTACAATTGTCACGCCCAGGCTGAGGTGACTCGAGAGTCCAGCTGCTGTTGCATCCAGATGTGAAGTCACTGCCAAAATGGGCCCCTCTAAGTAGGCCTTGAAGAGCTGCCCCCAAATTGATGCTTTTTTTTAGGATGTAATACACACATCCCTCTCCTTTAATTCACTTCTTGGTGCTGACATGGAAGTTCACAAGCTGCAACTCACCCAGAGTTATGAATGGGATCTGTCAGAGCCCTGTACAGTAGCATTAATGATTGGAATTCGAACAAGACAAGGGAGGACTTCCAGCAATTACAATTGGTAAATCAAGGTGTAAAGGGCTTTTTTTTTAATATTATTTTTTCCTTGTCTGGTTTCTGTTGGTCAATTCTGCTCCTCAGATTCGTGATTCTAACTTCTAACAAAGCTGGTTAATACGTTCTGACTTACAGGTTTAATTAGATTTTAATGGATCAAGGTTCAGTGCTCATTGTGGAGAGCAGGAGGTGGTTTTTTCCCTTGGGAACAGGAATTTTAACTCTTCCCCTTCCAATGATGTTTCACCCTGTCTGGTTTATAACAGTTGAAAGTTGTGTTGGCTTAATAAACCCAACTGTTCCTGCTTGGATAGTATTGGGATCTTGGCACTGCTGCGTGTCCCGCTTTGGATAATCAGGATTGGATGGTGCAGTTCCAGTCGGTGACGCCGGATCGGGAATCAGGACGCAAGGATGGGCTTTTGCACTGTTATTTTTCCTTTGGAATGTGAAGGTTGGAATGAGGGTTTCTAATTTTTTTTTT